>NQII01002025.1:0-118579 GCA_002778355.1 Clitarchus hookeri | reverse complement strand
GTCTTTCACACTTTGAACCCTCATTTCACCTCTTTAGGGGTTGAAATTTGATAAACCCCTCCTTAGTGGCTGCCTACATTACATAATGAATGTTTCTTCCATATTTATTTATTGTTTCTAGGACCAATGGTTGTGGCTGGACGTTGATAGTCAGACAGTCAGCTTTCCCTATTTTATATATATATACAATGTATATGTGTTGTGCGTAGTCTAACAAATGAACTCTTGAGATCTGCTGACACCGTTAAAGTGGTCAGACGAACTCACAGATATACATGCTTGCTACCAGCGTACTCGTATTTGAGAAGCCGGTGTATGTATAACTACCTGCGGTCTCTCGAATCATATTTCACAGCTTGCGTTTTCGAATCTTCGACAAGGTTGTTAAGTTTAAGTTATAGTATTTTTTAAGTTATACTTATTTTGGTGTGTTGAGGGTAAAAGCTTGGTGTGCAACGGAAGTTGCGCGCGCACAGTGTAATGAAATTCAACAGTGAACGTGGTAGGAGTGTGACCCAACGCGCATGCGCGTATCGTCCAGCTATAAACAAACGCAAGGTACACAACATAGCACGTGTTTATATTGAAAACCGACCGAAAATCAGTTCATGTAATAAACAAATTGAAAAACATTTAATTTATATAGTTTGAATTCAATTATGATATAGGACAAGATCTGAGTAAATATAAGCGTGTAATGGTAAAATACGTAATACAATTTTATTTTAGTCACGCCAAAGAAGTATAACTTCTAACGCGCGTACATAAGTACACGCGCTCATTTTTTTACACTCAGCATTTCGCCTATTGTAAGTTATTTAATTGGTGTAAATATCTGCGGAAATTAGACAATATAAATTATAAAAAAAATGTAATAACTCTGTAGACTGTGATATTCACTCCTCTATGCAACACTGTAAATTCAGCGTCGCACATCAGATTCACACGATACCCAGATGAATCAGTTGTCGCTTAGTCCATTTTTCTTGCGTTCAACCCGGACGCCTTATATTGCTGCAGTATATTCCTTCTCCCTTCCTCCATGCATCTTCTTCCACGCTCGAGTTCAGCGTCGTTTTTCTATTCCCATCCTTATTTTCGTCTCTTTTCCCCTCTACCTTTCTCCTTTGCTCCAGCCTTTGTTGTGTCATCGTTATATTGTTGTTGCCTTCTCCTTGCTTCCCCTAATTTATGCCTCGTCCTGCGGGAGTTACTTCTCTCTCCCCCTCCCCCAACCACGTAACGTTTTACGGCCCAGTTGCTACCTCCCACATACCAAACTCAATGTCGGCAGATGTTCCTTCTCTCTCCTTCTGCCATTTTCTTTCCCCAGTTTCCTTTGCTGTTCAGTGCAAAAGCTTTGAAAGCAAGTATATATCTTTAGATGGCGAAATAAACATCGTAAATAATTAATAACTATTTTCAGCCCCGCAAAAGTATATACCTTCATTCCAATTGAATAGCCTCTCAACGCCATATAAATATAGGAATACAAGAAAACTTTTACCTTTTCACACGAGTGTCCAAATGATTATGCTTTAATATTTAATTCGAAAAACTATTCAGGTAATTTTTTTGTTAGAATGAGGTGGTAAATTATTGATGTAGTCATTATAAACATATGAATTAGTTAACGCGATGGCACGCATACAACCTACCGACTTGAAATTGATGATATTCCGTCGACACAGTCTGCCTAATAAGGAGTCAGTTGGCCACGCCTTTCTTTCCTTCGATAATCTACTTTTGATATCTAAGAGGCAGGATAATTTCAAAATTTAGTTACTTTTATGTCTTCAACTCTTGTTAATAGTAGAACGAATCTCCGTAGTGTTTTTAGATTATTTAAGCATCACTAGCAGTTTCACATTACGAGGCATTTTAAACAGGAATTAAACAAACAGATATGCATAATGTACAAAAAAGGAGTATATTTATTGATTGAAACAGCACCAGCCTCATAGTAAAAATATAACCTTTTTATTTTTACAGCAACTTTTCTGGAATAAATTCAGAGATTTTCTATGTATAGATTTCAATATCTTAGTATAACCAGTTCTGAAATCAGTAGGACTACTTATCTGTTATGTATTAGTTACGACACGCATATCGCTAATTAGTAAGTAATTATGTTCTATCAATTTCATTAAGGTTTCATTAAAAAGTCACTTACATTATGCAGAACAGTTTTCCCGGGAGTTATAAAAAAGCGTGGCTTTTCCTGGGGAGTTTTATTAGTATTCGTCGTTTTTATCGTGTAACCTTCTGCTGTGGTTAGGAAACCGGCTCCAGGCATAACAACTTTCTGTAGAAAGTGGCTTCCTAGTTCTACCGATAATTTGACCGAGAGGTATCGACCACGAGTGCCTTGTAACAGTTAAAGTAAATCTGTAATTTCGAAACACTGCTGTGACACTAATCACATGTTGACATAATAGGAAACTCGTGTTACGTTGTCGAAATTGTTTGTCACGAATAGAATTACATGAAGTTTGCTGCCGTAAAGCAATACTCCCTAATTTTACTTTAAATTAACTTAATTCCGTTCCGCTAAATTAATTTCTGCCAAACCCGTTTCTACAGGAATAAACATTTCTATATGTAAGATTAGTGAATACTATTTTCTTAGTTTTGTTTTCACTATTGTTTATAACGTCTGTCGTATCTTTTACATTACGTGCTTATTATTTTTATACTTGCTCATATTTTCACGTAACCAGCTTATAAAACTAAAATTCTAACATTTCTCGTAACATTTTCTACTTTCAAATTTCTACTGGCTGTAGCATTTAGAGAACATTAGTTGTGGATCATTAGGTAAACTGCAGATTTAAAAAAAAAAAATCACTTGCCCGACGACTTAATAACAATAACAGTATTTTGTAAGCACGAAAGTTGGTTAGACTTTTGGAATGCAGATAAAAAAATTTACTCGAAGATAGTTACTTATTGGGGAACTTCCTGAGAGAGTCTCATACATTTTTTGCTTCCTTAAAGTCTCATTGTATAATTTATGCCAGTAACTTACTCTACAGTTTAAAACCCTCTCTAGGTGATTACGTTTCTTATTGATCCGTCCGTCCGTTTTAAATGCAAAGTCTTATATTTGTTGCACTGTTTATGCGAAAACGATACATTAACTAGTATACTATTCGTGATCGAACTGACAGTATGCGCTCGGTCCAAGTTATACTCGGCAAAATATTTACTTCTATATATCGCTTTGTTGCTATGAGCGCTATTTAAAACGAAATTTCTCCCTTTATTTTCCAAATATTAAGTGCTGGGTGATTAGTTTTTAGTACGCAATAACACATGTTACCATAAAAAACATATTGGAGAAGGTATGAGCGCGTGGGACAAAACTTAGCGATAAGCACGGTAATCTAAGTTAAGAGGTTTTTGAAACCAATAGAGAAACCCCAAAAATAAATTATAGTTATTTGCCAATTTTGCAAGTGATTGTGTGGCTGTGATGCATTTATAATGAACGTTTTCTTACACCGAAATGTTATACGCTTATTTTCCGCAGAATTTGTAATCAGAGAGTTCATAAAAACTACGGTGTATGCTTGCCATGTATTTATATTTTCTTTATTGGTCTCCAAAAACCCGCAGACTTCGATTGTCGTGTATGACATTTGTTTATGCCACACACGCTCATGAGGGAAAGGAGTTGCAAATAGATCACCTGACGTCCGGAGAAAGAAGGATATCCTACGTTTTAAACAATTTTTTTTCGTCCGTTTGGACTTTTGAAAGTGATCATAAATGTCCTATTCATTGACGCAATAAAAAAAGTATTTGTGTTCTTATTATTTCCATTATGTTGGTTTCCGTGCAATAAAACCTGTTGTAGCAGTATTGTCTATTCTGACACGATTAGTCGTAACATCCGTTATTTGACAAAACATAAAAATCAATTATTTAAAGATTTTTAGTTTGTCATTTAGATTCGTTTTTAATTCTGAAATGTTTTTTTTTTATGTTTGTTGTGTAACTAACGGTAAGCATAAAAGTTTACTTTCCTTGTACTTTGCTCATATTTAATCAACTGAAATATTATTAAATATTTGAAAATTGTTTTCTTAAAATCTAACGACTTGATATGGCCCTAATTGTAAATTTTATTAAGAGTAGGGCACATACGAAAAAATTATAAATTAATGGTTTTCCATGGTATATAATTTGTGGCGGTAATGTAACTTGATTGTCCTCTTCTTTATTTAAATGTCTTCGTTTCCCTCAGGTGAGCGCCCTCCATTTTTATGCTGAGTGTCTGATGAGTCTTGTCACAGATGAAGAAGAGGAACAGTGGCTCTAGTCAGAGGTATGCCGACCGAAGCTCGAGTATTCGCTCGCGCCTCCAGCCCCTAAACACTTCTGTCCTATGTTCACTGACTCCGCAAACTTCCTTCCCCTGTGGTGCGTCGTGAGGAGAATAAGCAATGTCTTGAACCCCTCCCCCCCCCCACACCATCGCTAGCATCATATCCACCTTCGATGCCCTCGTTCACGCTACCCTCTTGGAATACGAATCACTGGCAACTTCCAGACGCCAGAAGGGATGAGCTCCGATACAAGTACACTGTGCGTGAGGTTAGCGGTAGTGTTGCCAACTATGTGGATTCACCACCAGATTTGGTGGATTTGAGAAGCCACCTGGTAAAAACTGTTCCCGGTAACATGCACACTTTTTTTAAGTAACCTATCAAAAAAAATAATCATTGCTCATCACTACATTGACTGGGCACAGAATTAATAAAAACAATGCTATCATGTCATAGTTGTTGTTGGCACTCGTCTGAATTCCATTAATTTGTCAATTTTCATTGTTCAATTTCGGGAATAATTTTGGGCGTTTCCAAGTTCTGTTTACATCAACGTGCCCTAGTCTTGCCTAGTTTATGTATTTCCTGTTCCAATTATAATATGAAACTAAATATAGATTTCCTAATCAAAGTTTATTTTTGAAATGAAATTATTTGCTGTGTCTGATATGTATGAATTTTGTTATGTAATATTTCAAGAATGTTTACTGTTTTCAGTAATATGGTTTTTATATCGTATACTTGTTAATACGTGTAAATATATAATAAGAAATGTTTACTTATGTTGAAGTAATTTTAATATTTGTCTTGTGTTAATCATACATATTTCAGCAATCACTTCGAAATATATCGAACGGTCGCACAAAACGAAAACAATTCCTAGCAACTCGCGATCTACATATACTTCGGCTTCATTTATTTTTTATTTATTTTTTCATTTTCTGTCATTGTTTTAAGCATGTAGTCGCTTTGTATTTGATTTTTTATCCGCCGTCTTGGGTGTTTCGTCATGGCTATTTTTGTTTCACGCTATTGTAATAATATCTTACAATTCGGATTAAGCCTTAGCCATTTATGTCTAACTTTAAGTAGGTTTGAGTCCCGCCCACGTGGCTCTCCTGAGATCACTCCGCGACGAGATGACGTCGTAATGATGCCATATTTCTGTTACGCCTTACTCAACGTGTCTAACGCCACTAACTGTTGACTGAGATTGTTGGATTGCCATCTCACACGCTAGAAATACAGTACGTTGATATGACGTTTAAGGATTGCGGTAACGCAGTGGGTATATCACCCATAATTTACACGGCCGTAAAGCGGCCGAAAGTTAAATAAAAACACGCACAGTTTAGAATGTACTGGATTGACTCACTGTAACAGCCTGTTACGAGTCACTGGCACTCGCCTGCACTGTAAGAGACATGTGTTCGTGATAATGATTGCGTTAAAGTCACGTCACCGATGCGATTTGAGCTGGCGGGGTTGGGAGCGGCAAGTTCTCAAGGTCAAAGCGAAAAAGAAACAGAGTTGAGTTCCAGAAAATAATCAACTATTGATGGGAAGCTAAGTGACCCGTGCAAAATGTTGAAGTCGTGGAGACACGCTATGCGTGACCTGTCCTGGTAAGTGCTCCAAGTCAAATGGAACAACATGGCGGATTTCGCCAAGATCACCCCTCTAATGCGCGCCAGTACATACACACTCCAATAACCAAAGTTAAAAGATACAAGAAACCCTTTCACACGTAATTTGCGTAAGCAAATTACGTGTAAAAATTACGTGTAGGTATTGGTATCAGATTTTATCAGCAAGGTAATTTGGATTGTGACTGGTGCTGTCTTTCCCAGTCCATTACTTCCCGGAACATCTTACCAACATCCGTGGCACGAGTTTAAGGCAATTACAAAATATTACTGCACCCTTGTTCCAGTGAATTAAAGGGTGGCAGTGGATGGCTCGCGGTGAACGAGTCCATTCTCACCCCGGGAGGGAGGTGGGCAGCCATGCTGTATTCAGCTAAAGGCAAAGCTGGGTTTACAGGCGCTGTATATTAGCGTCTTTACACGATAGATTTACACTCACTACGTTTTTATCTGCGGACGACACACTCGCATTTTCATGCGCAGCCCACGAATGGCGACGTAAACATGTAATAAAGGTGGGCACACGAGGGGTTGCTGTAACAGCTGTGCCACCCTCGCCGGCTGTATTCTTACTGCGAACTTCTCTTGGTGGTGTTCGTTGACCTGAATTATCAAGCTGATGTCTCTGCAGGACATGAAAGTGAGATGGCCGCCTGACTCCGGTGGTGTTTGGAGAGTAGCGAAGATGGGCTTCAGTATTACAAACCATTCCTCAGTAAATATTACAAATTTTATTTACAGTGTATTTACTTCCTTAATATTCCCTCTGTTTCCGCCTGTATGAAGCTAGAATAGAGTAAGATTGCTCAATGCTAATCTTGCATGAAGTAGAATGATACAAAATGGGAAAAGGTGATAGTAAACAGTGATACGAAAATGTTCAATTAACCGTGAGCAGTAACTAGACAAAATTGCTACAGTGCAATACGTTGCTGGATGTCTACCTATTATCAACAACCTCGAAGAAATCGCGCTGCATTGAATGAAAAAGTACGTACTGACAAAGTCCGTAACGAAATTTGTCGCGTTAATTGGGCATAAATATAAAAAAATGTTATCATATACCCACAGCAATCTAAAGTTAGACGCGTTCTATCTAATGAGCAGTGGGTAATATAGTGGCTATTCTTTATAAATCACATGTGGAATGTGGTGGAGAGTATCCTGGAAGCAAGCAGTGATGCCAGTACACGTGGTTTCCAAATCTTCAATTGAAGTGTTTATACGGTAAAGCGGTAAGTATTTCAAGCATACCTCTGCTATCGAGATTAATGAATTGGTGGCATTTCTTCATTATGATAGTTTTTTTACATTCTCGTAGGTGTTTGTTTCTTGTTATATTAATCACAACTACGACTTCGAAACGTAGACATTTGTGTATGCATAACTCAGTTTTAAAAATGCTTTCAAAACCATTAAATATAATAATTTTAATAAAGTTTGGGTAGTGTTGCTTAAATGAAACACTTGTAGATTTCAATATTCTAGTATGGGGCCATGATGTAGTTAGCCTGCTCGCCTCCCACCTACGCGATCCGGGTTCAATCTCCGGTGGGGTCGCTCCCAAATTTTCGCATGTGGGAATCGTGCCGGACTATGCCGCTGATCGGCGGGTTTTCTCGGGGATCTCCCATTTCCCCTGCCCTTTCATTCCGGCGTTGCTCCAATCTCACCTCGCTTCACCCTCATCGGTTCTGAAGACCTCGATGCAAAGAGCCGCCGAAATCTCTCCACTCCACATTCTTGTGGATTTTCACGGAGGGCCTAGTGTAATTCTCTGTCTGCGTGTTGGCAACGCTGGTTGGCGGAGAGGTGGCGCGTGCTTCATCATCGGCATTTGCTTGCGAGGCCATGCCGCCTGTCAGCTGCTTCGCGCCGGCCGTCCAAGGATGTAGAATGTAAGCTCCTGCCTGCCGCCTCCTTCCGCTAGGACCTTGGTCAGCGTGGACAAGACAGGACTCCCGCCGTCTCAGCCACGCCGTACTCCGCTGCCGTGGTTAGAGACGACAGGCGTGGAATAACGGCGGACAAGCAAACAAACACGGCGCAAAGGCAGGGGGAAATTACTTGAAAATTAAGTAGAGATTTGATTTAAAAATGAATAAATAACTGTAAATGAGAAATTCAATTTGCGGCGGCGAACTTAAACGGAAAATAATTACCGCAAAGAGAAAATAGATTTAACGCAAATTAAAATTTACAAAAAATTTCAAAGATATTTTGAAGTACTAAAATTTACAACAAAATGTAACTAACCTCTAGTAAATGAAAAGGGTATAAATAATTGATAACGTGTGACGAGGAGACAATAAAATACCAAAACGTGACTTCTGCATACAAATGACCTAAAGAAAAGGAATTACCGCGCACTCAGAAAGTAACTTATACAGCGTGTTACAGAGCAGATAAACACACACAGACACGAAATGACGTGCGGTTCCTTTGATGTGGGCGTACTTGTTCTCTGATTGGCTGCGCGAGGCTCTGGATGCATGTCTTCTGTCTGATGGCTACTGCGTGGTGTGGAATGTTGCGTATTGGCTGGGATGCTGGCTGACATGGAAGTTATCAGGCGCTGATTGGCGAATAGCGTTACAAGTTTCTGGTCGGTGACGCCATTTTGCTGACGTGTGAGGCTGGAGTTCGCCAATAAGAGGCTCTTTCACATCTGTATTCTGATATATACATATGTGTGTGTGTGTGTGTGTTTTTTTACACCTATACGCTCATCTCAGTAAATAAACGTCCTAAGAATACGACTTTTTACAGGAAAAGTAAAAACAATTATCTACATCCGCAACGCTCCTTACTTTTGTCATATAGAAGTATATTTAAAAAGAAACACCAACAGCATAATTGGCTTGAGTCAAGCTTGATTCAAGTACGTTATGACATGTAAGCTTAAATGAAGCTTACGTGCTTGTCATAATCACAATTTAAATGTTTTTCGAACATACAAATAAAATAAGTGAAAATATCTACAGGAAATCTAGCCAGGGTTACTGAAAGGTGATGTCTTAATCTATTATAATATATGGTTAGCTAAACCTATTTTACAATACTCATAGACTGCTACAAATAAAAAATATGTTAAAACTGCCTCATTTTCAGCTAGTTTTAAATATTCCAAAATCACCTCATAACGCGATTTCATTTATTTCTTGGAGTAACTCAGGGTATATTTTTTTCAACGTGGATTATCTCATTTCGATAAGTGCTTTAGTTTTTATCATTTTTACGTCCCGAAAACACTACAATTGTGATCTTCGGAGGCTAGTGTGATAATTTTTTTTTGTGCGGAAACATTATTTGCAAGTAATGTCTATAAGTTGAGTAATGAAACTTGGCGGTGTGTGTGGGTATCCGCACAACCAGACATGGAAGGAATATGAACCGCGGTTGAAGACTACACAGTAGGGGTGGGTGGTTGTCGGGGGTGAAAGGTTGTGACATCAGACGCAGTTCGGGTTCTGGTCACGTCCCCCTCGTGTCGTGTTTGCGGCTGGGAGGGTTTTATTTGCAGGGGGTCTAAGCTCAGAATGAGGGTGGGTAGGGGTTGAATACCCTGCGTCACACCCCTAGATAAGGGTTGTCTGCGAGACGTGCCTCTACACACGCCCCCACGCTCCACAGGTCCGCGGCCGGACAGAGAGATTATTTACTTTGTCGGCGAGGTGAACGAGGAAGAACTGCCTGCCCGGAATCACAACGACGCCTGGCAAGCCGACAGCTCCAAACTGTTCTGTTGTTTGACGTCGCAGAGGTTTCCTGTTCCTTCTCGCGGTGCATTGCGTATCGCGTGCCAGATGTTCAGTACTTCATGAATGTTGTCAAGTTATTCTTTGTCTACATGATACTCGCATGCACCCTACCACTTCTTCTGGTCAAATACTTTTGTTATTCCTATTATCACACTTCAACGTGGTTTTACCCACTTGATCAAATATTTTTTTTAGAAGAAGCAAAATACACAAACTGTATATGACCTAATACACGAACATCACCATTCGTACCAACCAACTTCCTAAAAATCCAAATCGCATCTCCCAGCTCAAACTTAAGCCTACGTCGAGAATACAAAACTGGATTAGGAGAAATAGCAACAACAGAATTAGAAGTAGCAACAAGTTCATTAATTGAAAATGTCTTCCAACATATAATGTCTCTTGAATCAATCTGACTCAAATAATTAACACCAAACACTGTAGGTTTGACCTTGAACGTCAGTTGCAAGATGGGACGTGCAGCACTGCTCCCGGAAGTTCTTATCAGTTCTCCCGGAAGTCCTTCACATTTCATGACTGATCCCCATTTTTAGCACATGTTCTGCGTTACAGCATGTGACTATTAAAGGTGTCCCAATATTTTTGCATACGATAAGAAAAATCACCCGAAACGACGACGGAATGATACATTCAAGATACCAAGCATGGTACAAACATTACCTTGGAGCCCTCTTACATCATTAAAACCAGTTATGTTAAGACTGTTGTCATTCAAAACACACTACACGGACACGTGTGAAACAACGCTAAAAGTGTGAATTTAACTTTCTGCAGACTTCCGATCAATAAAATTATGAGATCACCGCTTAAAGTCCCGTAGGTAAACGCAGCACGCCAGTAGAGAGCCTTGTGAGTAGAGGCGATGGCGCACTTTATGCGCATGCCTGTGTCGCCCTTATTGCTCCCGCCCTTATGAGCCTCAAACACGTATACAGTTTGTTCGGAGTCTCGGTGCCCAAACTCGACACACAGTTCCTTCTGACCTATAGTATCACAATACACTTAGTCCGGAAATATATATTATATCATTTAATTATATTCAGATTTCCGCCGTACAACACATGCAGAACCAGGCTGTGCGATCACGCATGTAGCACAAGCTTGAAAGGAAGCAGGTGCGAGACGCTGCGTATGTCATAACGTAGTATAGCGCTCCTACGACATATGCAACTTGTACTACACGCATGATCGCGCCGCCTTGTTCTCCAGGCGTTGTACTTCGCTAATATGGATACAATAGAATGACATAAAAATAGGTTTCTGCCTATAAGTGTATATAGCTTTTGTGTTCCTATTGGTCCAAGATAACTATGGTTGGAGTTTGGGCACTGAGTTTCCGAACACGCTGTATAGCTCCAGGCAGGTGACCGCCATAAATAAGTGTATTTACTTAAAGGTTGTCCGTGATAGACTATCGTTGTTAGCACGAATACGCGTATCTCGGTTAAGAAATGTGCTAAAAATACGATTTTTTGCCAGAAAAGTTATATGTATGTGTATATATATATAAATACACCTGTATTTTTTTTCTTTTAAGTGTATTCATGGAGAAAATAAAATTTAAGGAAATAGTTAAGTATCGTATTTGTATAGCTAGCCTATGCAGTTTCCCCAAGAGGAAAGCTAAAAGTGCGACTATGAGGGCGTAGCTTAATCCATAGGCCTTCATCGCGTGTAATAAAGTCGAACTGTTACAGATCTAATTAGCACAGAACAGCATCATGGCGGAAAAAATGCACGCCTTGCACGTAGGAGCGATGAGGCACTAGAGGTGCGCGTTAGTGTCACCCTTATCGCTCCTTCACTTACTTGCAGTATGTTCTAGCTCTTCCTGATTTAGTGGCATCATTTTCTTGAGAGTGCAATCTAATCTCACAAAATGCCCACGGTAGAAATTTCTCGTTGGCATACTACAATGCCAAAGTTGTTTTAATATCCGTGTTCCAACCCAACGTTCAGTCAATCTTTCCAACCTAATTCCAACGTTGGCCCAACGCATGCTGCTGCTGGGGTTGTTGACCTTTAATGGGCAGCTATATACTCGGCTCACATATCGAACGGGTTTGGTTTGTAAATGCGTAGAATTATTTTCATCGACCGACCGGTTCTCCAGCAAGTTGCCGAGAAAAATATAGAAATAAGAGAAAATAAAATTGAAACGTGCTCGTGATAGAAAATACTGTCAATAATACACAGCGCACGAAAACTGACTGACCTACACCTTGTTCAAGAAGTTACGTAGAAACGAATCGTTGAAAAATATAAGCAGCCATTTATCCTGTTAGCTAAGACTCAGATAATAAGTATAGAATTGGAAGCTTGATAGTGTACTTTGTACTGGAAAAATTGCTTGTAATTTGAAGTGGGAGGATAGAGCGTTTTTTGAGCCCAGGAACGTAAACCATTATTAATGTACATTTTGCATTTAATGGGAGATTATACATATGGTGAGCATATATCCTAATAGAACAGTTGTATTGCTTTATTTTTGTCATGAAAATAGGATTTGGCGTTTCCTACTTTATCGCTACTCGAGGTCAAGAGCATGTATATTTTCTGCTCTCTTAGCAGGAGGTTTTTCATTGGTCGACCGCTACTAGCAACATTTATCTTTATACGTAGCCTGCCATACCTAAACATTCTCTGTTGTCAGGATGTGTGAGAGAGCCACAGACAGTGTGTATTCTTCACCCTATATGATTCTATTTTAACACTTTCATGTCCAGTGTAGGTGATTGTCAAAATGCTCCACAGGAATGTTATATATTACCGGTACTTTACTTCGTGAGGTTCCGTGTTCAATGATCTTCCGTGGGGACAACTGATTAGTATACCGTGATACTGCTCCAGGTTATGGCCTTACTAATCACCAAGTACATAGCTTACAGCTTATTGGGTGTGATAAAGAAACTAGTTCTTCGGTAAAAGAACCACACGCATCAAAAAAATTCTGGTTCGAAAAATGAGAAATTATAAATTCGTGTGGGAATAAAGGGATTAAGACGAAATTGGAAGATTCACTATTGCAGTGCAGTCGGTTGCAGCGTTGCAACTTTTTTTTCCCGTAGCGTCAAATCTGACCGGATAACTTACGATCTTGGTCCAGGGAAGTTATCTGCCCAATCCGTCCTTTGGACATGTAAAGGATTGTAATTGCAGTGAATCGGAGACCTAGCAAAATAAATCTTGGAGCTACAGGTTGTTTGACGGCTAACCGAAAATTTTTGAAAACAAAGTTTGAAAACTACCACTGCCACCTAATTGCGTAAATTTTAAAGGGCATCCTGAAGGACACGTTCAGAGCCTTGCTCTTAGGGGCGATGGCGTACTTGGTGCGCAAGGCATTGTCGCTCTTATCGCTCCAGTGCCTCTAACGTGTAAAAAATCTCCAGATAGGCGGGAGCCTGAAGTGAACGTTTGTGATATGGGCGGGCCAGCTGTTCATTCACAACTATCGACACATTCCGAGTTGGCCGCATGTGCTACTCGACGGGTGCTGGTAGATGGCAGATAGTGGAGCCACCGCAGCATCTCATCAAGTCTGGTGTTCGCATCGACCTTGTGCGGCCAGATGTACGCCTTAACACGTGTAACATATACGCCTTAACACGTGGAACATGTATGCCTTAACACGTGTAACATGTACGCCTTTACAAGTGTAACATGTACGCCTTTACAAGTGTAACAAGTACGCCTTTACACGTGTAACATGTACGCCTTTACACGTGTAACATGTACGCCTTTACACGTGTAACATGTACGCCTTTACACGTGTAACATGTACGCCTTAACACGTGTAACATGTACGCTTTAACACGTGTAACATGTACGGTATTGGGACAGGTGCGTCTTGGGTTTGCAATATACAGTGATCACTGTAACGTAACCTCAACACGTTGTGTGACACTGCACTGAGGAAACGGTTTTCTTGAATCAAGCAAGTTTTGTTTGGTGCAAGCAAATTACTTGTTTGTAAAGGGGGCAGTGAAACATTTTCCTGTCGGAACCAAACTAATTGGTTTTCCTTATTTGGTTGCTTCAAACGAGTTTCGGTTAATAAAAAATACTGGAAGCCCGACCGAGGTTAGAAACCCGATCATCTACACCTGAGCCCTAGGCCGTAGCTACCTCAGCTGACTACAGATGAAGTTGGAATGTTCTTAGGTAAATACATTTCAAATACTGGACAACGTGCGCAAATAAACATTTCTAGTTTTACAGCTTTACTTTCAGGTTTCCTGTTGAACGTGTTTTAGTTGGATGTTTATACCATTATTACGCATCAATAAAAGCACTAACACACTGTTACTTCTATAATTGGCACAAAATTGCAATCCATCTCCCGAGCTGTGTTTTCGAAAGAAGGCAATCAAATGAGTGGCCAAACAAATGTATACACTTGATTCAACAAAGTATTTGGTTGACAGTATAATTTATTTTGGCCCAACTCAGATTTTGTTTATTCATACATGTATTTTGTTAGATGAACATAAAGTAATTTTGATTCTTTTAAAGTTTGGCCTACGTAGCAAAATATATTTTTGGACCTTTACAAACTAATATAATTTATCCCTTCTTTCAGTGTGATATTCTACTTAAATTTCTCCTCTTCGCAAAGCCTCCTATCATTGTCTGCGAACGTTGAATTATGGCACGCGTTGGTGTGGAATACCTTTGCCTGTACACGTGAACTGCAGCTCTGCCATTGCAGCGAGCAGCTTCATACGCAAGATGCATGTCAGCCACTTGTGGTCATGCAAACCGATACACTTCGCCATATGTCCAATATGCTTGTGTTTCCCACCGCTAAACACTAGTGTTATGGTTTCAGCACAGCTGACGACTGCACATTTCACAAGGCCCGGTCGCCCTCGGCCAGTCACGTGACGATGGAAAGCGATATGTGGAGTCCTACATGTTAGGCAGTTACGTAAAGTGTTTAGCTCTAATGTCAGGGAAGTGTCACGCCACCCCTCCTAGAACTATGTTGTGATAAATGCCTAATTACGCCGTGTCTTTTCATTAAATTCACATTAGTACTACGGGTTAGCCATGAAAATAATTTTGTAAAGTTGATTAATAACGTAAATTTCCTCCATCATAACACAAGTGAGTTCTTATCTCTTCTCTGGCACACTTATTCCAGCGGCCCGTGGGCACAATGACCCCGAGGCTCTCTCTCGTCTCGTAGCGTGTGTTGTGCAAGTGTTGCCTGCCTTCCGGGCTGTCAAGAAGACACCTTTTATGGTCTGTGTGGCATTCCCTTACGTCACAGTGACTGCCTCACCACGGAGACATTTTGTAACAGTGATATGCACATTGATTAAGTCATACAATGATCGATTACTTCATTGGAACACTATGATTCCAAGAAATACGCTGGTGTTTCACTTTTCTGTAAATGACGTATGGTTAAGTCACCATTCGTTTAGCCTTTTCGAGTGTTCATCCATGGAAAGGGCGCACAGACAGTTGTGGTGTCACGGGCTGTTGTTTTAGATTGATCGCAAATGAAAGCATTTCTCAGAGCCTCTGTCACTACAATGTGCCTCTCTCTGTAATCTTCCCCTCCTTTTTAAAGCCCCAGCAGTGTGTTGTACACCTGCCAAGTATTGCAAAGTATTATTCTGAAATTAAAACACACATTCCTCGAAAACAGTGAGGCTTAGGATATTTGCACGAGACGAGCTTTCACGTTAATTGTGACATGCGGACTATATATATATATCTGTTAAATCCCAAGTCCACTGCCGCGTCATTGAAATGAAGTCGAAGTACGGATGGTAACTGTGAATATTTACATTTACTTATTTAATGACAGCTGCTGGCGTTTTTGCGTTTGCAGATCATTGTTCCATTGCACATTATCCATACACTCTGTGATCCGTATTTGATATTTTCTGTAATATTTGTAATAAAGTAGTGCGTCAGGTTTAACTTCGAAGTTGCGTTCGTACTGCCCTGAGGATTCATTTTAGACCAAAAATCGCACATATGTGTTCATCTTCTGATTTAACTACAGTTGAACTTCGTCTGCCTAAATTACTTGCGTACTGCATGCAGTAAAACATATGCACACCAAAAATTAAATTTTCTTTCGTGATCTCTTTTTTTTTACCAGGATACAGAAAAAGTTACTAGCAAAGGTAAGGTTGTGTTTTGTAAATCCACGGAAGTTCTGTGAAATTTACAGAAGATATGTAATTGAAAATGCAACGTGTCCGTCATGTCACAGAGAGCTGAGGAGAATTCTTTACTGGCACTTTTCGATATAATGACATATATTGTTTAACTGTGTGTATCGATATATCGCTATTTAAAGGGGCTGTGTCTACCAAGGCTGTAGCTAAGTATTTTAAATGGGGAATCAATTTTAAATAAATTTCTGCTCAATGCACTAGTTTTAATGATAACTATTTCAAAACAAATATTCAACGCTACTTTTAAAAAAATACTGTCATGCTAATATTTTTTCAAAATAAATTTTTTTTATTATTATTTGTTTTTAAAATATTAATTTCAATGTTAAATTTCAGAAAAACATTAAACACAAACATTTGCGAAATTTCTTAACGTGTCGGTATTCCTTAATAAATGCAACGCGCAGTAATTGTTTTAACGGTTATATTGGAAAGTGATGCACTGAGATGGAATTTCTTTAACAGTCGTATATAAACCCACGTGGCCCCAGGCTTGGGAGGCGGAGTCCTTAGGAGGGACACGTGTACACCTGCCCAACGCTGCTGTAATAACTCCAACAGCTGTCTCCTCAGACAGGCCGTACATTCCCAGTGTTTATGACGTCTCCGCCGTCCGTCTTACACTTGTTGCTTTTGTTACTGGAGAGTGCTGTAAAAAACTGCTAGGTCGCCATTCTTTACTAATCTGGCGGGCAAGACTACGGCAAGGGGGGAATATGAGCCCAGCTGACAGTGCTACTTTAATAACGTCCCTAATGAACATACAACATTGTTTACGCAGAAATCATAATTGATCTTACTGAACCACTTAAACAACTGCACAGTTTTGAAATAAGTAGCAGGATATTCTTGGTTTCTCTATACTTAACTTCTGGAATATTTAAACATTGCGAAATAGTTCGAATTCAAATGAGGAAAAAAAACCGCTATAGATTGAAGAACACTATTATCTTTATTATTATAAGAGGCATACGCAATTTGATCATATCGTTGCTGTAGGCCCACAAAACATTAGTAATGTGTAAATACATACAGGGTCCATGCTGGGCACAGGTGTGATGATTAAATGATTGTTGTAATGAGGATAAGACAACCTGCGACCACAACAAAGTGATGTAACGGCGTATGTCCATAATTGTAGTTCAGATAATCACTTACTTCCAATACAAGACTCATTCAAACATCATTAAACAATATTCATGCCAAGGGGCAAGTTCAGCCCCTCCATCGCTGTCCGCTATTAACCAGTGTCTTAAGCATGCGTGAGCACTAGGCATTATTCCTCACCTTAAATTTCTTAAACACCACACATGCAGTTTCAAGCCGGCGATAACCGTTTCTCGCTAATTTGTTTTCCTGATTAAATTACAGCCACGATGAAACGCATGAGAAGTTTCCAAAACTTGCAGCGAATTCTAATAAGAAAAGTGCTCAAGTCAGTGACCATGTAAATTTCCGTCGTGAATTCGAAGTTTGCTGGATCTGATTATCGCTGCTCTGCTGCAAACGAGAAAGTGTCTTCCTTCGCCAAGACCACAAACTGTTGTTGAAGATCTGTGTGTAAATCGTCGATCAGAACATTCTTGTCGCTCAAGACAGAACCTACTGCGTGTTGCCAACCGAACTGACCACAAATACGCGAGTGCCCCAACAAAAAAAATTCCTTTAAGATAATGGATAGCATAATAGGGATTATTTTTGTGCAAAACGCTGTTTGGCTTTGAGAATTTAAAGGTGTTATTTACTTTAACAGGATATTTACGTTTATGTTTTTTAATAGCCAAATATCGGTTTTACTTTCACGGTTATCATGCAAGAATAAAAACAACTTTTAGGAATAAAATTCATTTTACGAAAAATTAATTTGTCAACAACTACTGTTAATTAACCGTAATAATTACCGAAAAGGATATATTCAATTAATTAAAATCATGTAACATAAGAAATTGTCCCCTTGCTGCTTCGGAGCTTGTGTAGAACAAATTTCTGTGAGCTTATCTTAAATGAATTAAGAAAATACCATTACTCTTACTCACTTCGGGCTTTTTCATAGCTTGCTCTATTTAGGTTGTGTGGTACAGAAACGGCAAAATCACGACTGACCAGCAATGAAGCAAAAACAACGGAATTTTAAGGTTTTAATTTCTTTGTTAATACATTACGTATGGTGTTTACACGTTGAAGTGTATTTAAGAGACTAATAAAGTATTCAATATTTTTATCACATGCCTCTAATTAAATTTAAATAACTCTGCGCAGGAACAGAGACCCCATGTAACAGAGCTCTCGCCATGATGTCCTTATGTTCACGGCTCTGCTTTCCAAAGTTAAATGTTGGGTGACATGACCATCTAAAAATTCTAATTTTGAAAGCTTCCGAAAAACAAATGAAAATTAAAACAAAATTATTTATCACCTAGCATTTCGTGGCAGAATGTCCTCCTTTGTATTCTCTATTTCTCATAGAAATACACAAATGTACATTTATTTGAATAAACTTTGATTTCAATACCTAGAATTAAACATTAACTGTTTGCTGCAAAATGAAACAATCCCTTAATGAAGTGCGGTATCTAACCTTATAGTGACTAAACTGTTAAGACTTTCTTTGACACAGAAGAACGTCTTCAAAGCGCCAGAATTTTTGTGAAACAAATAAGCCTCTATACTATCCAGGTTTCTTCTCATACATACAGCAAACGGTACTTAATAGTCAGTGAAAAAATATGAGGCATATTATGAATTGCATGAAATATTATGATAAGTAATAATAAATAATGATAAGTTTGTCATTTGCATTGCTTAATTGAAAAATTACTTTTGTTTTTAGTTCGAAGAGCTGGCGACATTAGCAAATGAACTTAAAACATAATATTCAAATATGTGAAAATGGCACTCATTAATTTTATCAAAGTTCATTTCAATTTTATATCATTCGCCATTTACAACTTTAAGGATACATCTCATAATATTGCTTACGATATTGTTCAATAAAAATCAGCCTTATGTCACTACCGGGAAAATTTTCTCCTCGATTAGAGGTCTATTTATTACAATAAGTAACCCAACTTGTGGTAAACAATAAAACACCAATAAAGAGAGTTTTGAGGATTTTACCGATTTTACGTTAATTCGAAACAGTTTTAACGTTATTTTCCACGTAAAATAAGCTCTTTATCATTGCGGTTTCTCAAAATAACATGGTAAAGGGGGAGGGGGAAGAAGGATGATATGAAAATATTCGTCTCAACGTTGGGAAGATGAACATACAGGAGCTAAGCAATCCATGCTAAATGCCAAGTATTTAGTCTGTCACCTGCAGAAATCGAAATTTCTAGAAAACCATGTGCTAATATGTACAAATATTGAATATGAGATACGAGATATTAATTCTAATTTCATTATAAATTAAAGTCTATTAAGAAACATGTCTAAGTCGCAAGGCAATTTTTATCAACTACCTGACGATTAAAAGTTATCTCCAAGCATTTAACAGAAAATCAATTTTTTTTATATATATTGAACATACGTGGCACAAACGAAAGCAAAACTTTATGTTTGGTTTCTCGAATAAAAGGACTGAAAATTAATTTTCCAACTGCA
Source organism: Clitarchus hookeri (assembly GCA_002778355.1). Taxonomy (NCBI): domain Eukaryota; kingdom Metazoa; phylum Arthropoda; class Insecta; order Phasmatodea; family Phasmatidae; genus Clitarchus; species Clitarchus hookeri. The sequence goes on along the minus strand of NQII01002025.1, from coordinate 99,014 downwards.
TTTAACTTGTGATGTTTAGTAAATAAAACATAATATTCAATGTGTCTGCTCTGTTACGTTTTTCGTAATGGCGTCTGGTAGCTGGCAAATTCTCACGACAAAAAAAAAGTTATTGTGAAAACGTTTACCTTGAGTAATAATAGTGTTGCTAACTACTAGTCACAAAATACACGAAATTATCAATAAAATATTTCAATTTACGTAATAAAATTGTTTAATTAATTCTTGTTAACGTTTTAAGAACTCGATATTTTTGTAGCCGTCTGTTTACCCTTAGAACGCAGTCCGAATACGGTCTACAAGGCGTTGTTCAAAGTGAGCTTTCAGAAGCTGACACTAGATCGCAGTACATTCAGCATGTTATTTGTTGTTACGTAGTGATTTTTAAGTATTGCTGATTTATGGAATATTTAATTCAAACGAGATGGGTGATCTGAATATTTATTTTTAATATATGCATTTACTGATTTAACTTAAATAAATTCGCAAACATACGTAAGTTTTGTTATTTTTAATTTGTGTTTTAAAAATTTTAGCCTACATTTTAAATATTTTAAACAGAACTAGTCATTTATTTTAAATTAATTATTAATTATTTATAAGCATTTCACACGTTTGATTTGAGTAAGCTCACCTTGAACATCCATTGTTTACATTTAAAACGTAAACATTCCCGGAATGCGCGCGAAGGTACTGGAAGTGTTCTTATTTTTCTCTATCAGCCTAAGACACAACTTGGGACACAGGAGCTTGGGACACAGGACCTTGGGACAGCACCATGACGTCAGAAGATCACGTGCACCAATCAGCGTCTCTCCTTGTCCTAAGACGCGGGTGGTTGGGGTAGCGCAGTTGTAGACAAGCCTTAACACGCTCACCTAGCGCCCGGTCGCGCTACGTGCTGGGCTTGCAGTGTTCACGTGAACGCGCTCTACTGTGCACAATATATCTCTAACAGTGGCACTTATTACACGCGATAAAACTACTTCCGTATAATTGTATGTCTCTCCTACCTCTTAGGCAAACTGCGCAAGTAAGCTCTCGAAAAACATTTTTTTAAAACTTTTTTCACGATTTTTTTAACACACGTAATATAAGAAAAGTAAAAAAGAAAAGTTTCAGTGATTGGTTTTACTAATTCTGGCCCAAAATTGTATTTCCAGAATATTTATTTAATAAGATGCACGTATTCACGCAAACAACAATTTAACAGTAGTTATTTTAGCACGTAGTCTTCTAACTGAAGCTCTTTTCATGAACGTGACGTCAGAGTGGTGCCTGCGTCAGCTTTCAGCGCAAATTTTGTGTGAGCGATAAGCGTCATCGTGGACGCCTTTATCAGCTCGTCAGCGCGCGGTTAATAGGGCAATTCTGTCAGTGTGCTCTGACAGTTGATGGATCACGTTACTGCCGTTCAAATTCCCAGGGCTTGGTCTGAAAGACCGTATCGTTAAACTGACCGCATAGGACCCAGTAACTTCCTGGACTGTCTTGTAAGCTATAAAAGCCATAAAGCTTTTCTTTAAGGCACTTAGATTACCCTTTTGACTTAAGTGCCATCCTTACTTTTCTCACCACGTATCACGGAGCATTATTACTGACAGATTTAAATTCTTATCAGAAATACATATTTGTTTATAACATCGTGTTGTGAAAAATATAATTACTGCATACAACGTTGTCATCTCAAAACAGACTCTTTAAAGACAATTAATAATAATAAAAGCACTTATAAAATAAAACGTTGTATTCTATGAAACATATCTGCTCAAGCTGTCTAACTTTATTTTGTACTGATGTTGATGTCTTCTTTTAAAATGTTGATTGCGTTAGTTAATGCATGTCAAAACATATATTTGAAGCTATTTTCGTTATGAATAGGTTTTATGTCTCTGAATCTTGTTGAATTTGAAAACAATCCAGGATCAATTCCAACGTGTTTTTCTAGCAATGTCAAAAACATTTTTATGGAAATTTCCACAACTGTAAAGTCAATTTTAAACTTATACACGGGTCTGAAAATTTTATATTAATTAATCAGGCAACACTTACACAAATTTCTCTACAAACAATTGAAAATTTCTGAATGCATTAACTATTTCCTGAAAAAAAAAAATCTAGGAAAAATACCAGGGATGTAAATTACGTTACCACTCGTGCTTTCTCAATGCGCGTTTACACACGGTAGACGTTGCAAATCTGAGTAAATGTTCTTAGTGTGAAGATATCCATCAAGATCTCTGATTGCTGAAGGTGTTCTGGTCAGCTGAATGCAAATCAGTTGGTAAGGAAATCTAGGCACGTGGTACGGGCTTAAGATAGACATGGTCAGATATTCTCGACCAATGAATGGGCGTGAAACACGAGAGCGAGTCACAGACATAGCACGAGTCTTTGAAGGTAACTTACTGTATGTGCGCCGATAGAAGTCTGAGAACAGTCCACGCCACGTCATGTGCGCATGCACATGCGCATGCGCACACAACACGCTGAGTCACCTACAACGCTAGGTTAGTTCAAGAGCGCTTACTGCTAAGCCCGTAGCCACACAGCTTGTATGGGGAATCTATGTTAAAGAAGTTCCATCTCAGAGCATTAGTTGTCAAGATAACTGTTCCAAACAAAGCAATATTCAACACAGCTTTCTTCTAGAACACTGCCACGTTAGCAAATATTCACAAAATATATTAATGTATCGTTTTTTGTTAAATGCAAATGAATATGTTAATTTGAGATTGGAGTGGATGGAGAGATTAAGGCGGTTCTTGACACCGAGGTCTTGAGGGCCGATGAGGGTGAAGCGAGGCAAGTATGAAGCAGCGTCGGAGGGCAAGGGTGGAGGAAACGGGAGATCCCCGAGAAAACCAGCTGACCAGTGGCATCGTACGGCACGATTCCCGCTTGCGAAAATCCGGGTGCCACCCTGCTGGCAATCGAACCCGGTTCTCTTAGGTGGGAGACGACTGGTCTGACCACTACACTACCGCGGCCCCTTTAAATTTGTAAAAATTATTTTAAAAAATGAAAGTGGTAACATTTTATTTTATAACAACATTTACAAAAATCAACTTCACTAATAACAAAGAATTTGCACAGTTCCGGCATAATTACAACACTTTTATTTTGTTTTCCAAAATGAATTAAAACAAACAAAATTAATTAAACACGTGGATTAGTGCTGAATTATAGGTTTAAACCATAAAAACACGTGTTCACCTACAATTCTGGGATAGTTTATATGGTCCTGTTAGATTTGAATATATAAGTTAGTCTATTCGCTGTATCTCCACATATTTTCAGTTACATCTTCTAAAAACCACCCCATGTATGACGTGTTTGTTTGTCTCCCAAATATTTAGTTTATTACAAGTTTTTTATACGTCTGTTAACGTGAAAGTATGATATTTTCAGTTACATTGAACTATTATTTATATTTTATATATACATTTTAACGTTTAAATTATAACTGATACGAACAACAACAGGTATAAAATAGGTTTAACGGTAACACTTGGTAAGAAACACTTCTTATGCAAAATATTGTTAAGCTAAGTGCGCACGAATGCGGTGCATTATCCCTCGGGTGTAATTTTCTAGACTCAGTTGAGCTTTACTAACATGAGGCGGAGGAATATCCTGGAAATATAACTTTGGCAGGGCTTCAGAAAAGTTGGGAGTAACCGTGAACGNCAACAGGTATAAAATAGGTTTAACGGTAACACTTGGTAAGAAACACTTCTTATGCAAAATATTGTTAAGCTAAGTGCACACGAATGCGGTGCATTATCCCTCGGGTGTAATTTTCTAGACTCAGTTGAGCTTTACTAACATGAGGCGGAGGAATATCCTGGAAATATAACTTTGGCAGGGCTTCAGAAAAGTTGGGAGTAACCGTGAAACAGACTATGCACATCGGGGGCCAGCAGTCGGTGTGGCGGACATCCTTGTGAAAGAAGGTAGTAGCAGACTTAGGTGGACGGACGGAACACAAGTTACCAAGATGACAGAGACAGGTTCTTGGTGCACGCAGATCTTCCGTAATAACTAACTGAGTCCCACATTTCCGGGAACACTGCAGAACACACAAATGTCTCCTCCATTTGACTCTCTTCTCAGGGGTCACAATTTTTCCTGCTCACTTCTCCTTTGAGGTCAGTCTTTCTCTGGACTTCGGAGATGTTATGGAAGACGTTATTAACTCTCAAATATTTGATCGCTACTGAAGTCCGATCGTACGGATACGAAGCATTTCGCCGAGCAAGTGGAGCGTGCAGGATGTTCACGCGTCATCGAACCCAGTGTGACGCGATGCGGACGCTGGAAACAGGTCACCAGGTCGCAGTTCGTGGTGACGACTCAGCAGCAGAGGGAGCCGTCCTAGCGTGGGCGCTCCCGTCCATCACGGCAACGAGGTCACACAGAGCAGATACCGCGGAAGAAGAGTATCCTTCCCTCTAACCCCCAGTAGCAGCAAGACCTGGTATGGGGGCCGTGGTGGCTTAGCGGTTGCCTGCTCGCCTCCCACAAAGGCGAACCGGGTTCAATCCCCGCCCGGGTCACTCCCGGACTTTTGCAAGTGGGAATCGTGCCGAACGATGCTGCTGGTCGGCGGGTTTTCTCGGGAATCTCCCGTTCCCCTCGCCCTTTCATTCAGGCGTTGCTCCATACTCACCTCAATCACCCTCATCGGCTCTCAAAACCTCGATGTTAAGAGCCACCCAAATCTCTTCAATCAATGAATCAAGACCTCGTCTGGTACTGCTCAAGGGAGTAGGCAGCTGTGTGGCAGGTTCTCAAGAAATAGTTTAGCCTCGAGTTAGTGAATGTTACTTAGGCCTATGTGTTGAATTTGGTGAACTATTTCTTAGTGACGAGGTTATTGTAGTTTATTGTTCCGTCAAAGTTCCAGGTGGCTGCAACTTTACATTGTCAAATAGGCTTAGGTTCTTGATATTTGTGTAGAATTATAGCCACTAAGAGGGTTGTGAAGAAATTATTGTAGAATTCTCAAGAGAAGGAAATATATTTGCTGTCAGACTTGAGTTTCAGCCCAGTCGACCTTACGTCCCTAAAATTGAGCTGACTGTTGAGTATACTGAAAAGAGTTGTTAACACGTTTATAACAATATAAAGAAAAACTTTATCATAATTGGGAATATTCCCATAGAAGTTATTTAATAATACCCTTAAATGTTCTTGTGAATTGGAAGGCAGAACACACAGTGTCTGTATCACCAGTAAAAAAGAAGCTTTTATGTCAACATCATTCCCCACAAAAGTAATTACTTTCATCGCTCAAGGAAAAGTGCCAAATTATTCGATCTAAAAAAATTAAAATGAAATGGACGAGAGTCGGTTGTTGCTAATGAGAGCCGGCTGTCCAAACCGAGGGACAGACCTGTTAACTCCAGCCAGCCACAAGAATGGACGAGAGTCGGTTGTTGCTAATGAGAGCCGGCTGTCCAAACCGAGGGACAGACCTGTTAACTCCAGCCAGCCACAAGAATGGACGAGAGTCGGTTGTTGCTAATGAGAGCCGGCTGTCCAAACCGAGGGACAGACCTGTTAACTCCAGCCAGCCACAAGAATGGACGAGAGTCGGTTGTTGCTAATGAGAGCCGGCTGTCCAAACCGAGGGACAGACCTGTTAACTCCAGCCAGCCACAAGAATGGACGAGAGTCGGTTGTTGCTAATGAGAGCCGGCTGTCCAAACCGAGGGACAGACCTGTTAACTCCAGCCAGCCACAAGAATGGACGAGAGTCGGTTGTTGCTAATGAGAGCCGGCTGTCCAAACCGAGGGACAGACCTGTCAACTCCAGCCAGCCACAAGAATGGACACTAATTCTGAACTTGTTTCATCACTGCTGGTATACATTTATCATCGCTTGCCTGATCCCATAGGGTATTGCAGGAGGATTGCCATTCGAGATGTGTAAACACAACAGTTTGCACAGCAGGCCAGCACGTATAAAGTCTCAGACAATCCATTGTCATCACATTAGCTCCAGAGCACATCATTTCTGTTGAGTCATACCGGCCAGACATTATCGGCATTCCATGCCATCATAACATTCATCGCCAGACCTTATTTAATTAGCTACAGTTGAATGCAGTCCGATAGAAAGAGATACGCCCTTTCAAATCGCGGTGGGTGGGGATGGACACCACCTCACCTGTCAACAGCATCGCACAGTGTTGAACGTGTGCGTTCCACCTTGATGGGGCCGAGACCCACAAGAATGGACGAGGTGAAACAAGATGGGGGCTGAGACGTAGTGAATCAAAGACAGGAGAGGAGACGGGAGAGCTCTGAGAAAACCCACATACCACTACTTCCCAGATGAAAACTCCCGCTACCTGGGATCGAACAAGAAAACTCAGAATGACTAACCAACTGAGTCAGCCGTGATCACTCTAAAAATAGAAAGCAGATTCAAACGTATTGAGTAAACACAAATAGTGAAGTTTTTTTTTCATATATCCATAGGGTATTTCTTGCGATAACTTAGAAAACAGCCAAATGTGCAGTGAAGCTACCAACATCGTATACTAGCGATGCTCAACATCCACTTTGGCCGACTAACACATGTGGCAAAATTTTCCACACTGCGTATAGGTAAATAACTTCCATGACAGTCTAGGAAGATAACTGAAGACATTTTGTGTAGTATTGTTGGGCTATCCGTTTTGGAAGTAACGCGCAACTAATGATTTCATCATTGCCGCAACGGTAGTAAACCCTAAGCGTGACTCAGATTACAATTTCCGAGCGGACTGCCATGTCCATAGAATAAATATGAGGTAGACACACTGCCATCTTCTCCACATGTGCCTAATACTGACTCAACCATCTGCAGTACAAATCTCAAAGTCACATAGTCAACAGTGACGAACATGTTTGTTAACGTATGGTTTTTCAACAGACCCATACTTTGTGAAGTGAATAGTTACACACGTGAGTATATTCTCGTTCAAGGGTTCTTAAATTTTTTGGTTTCGAGGAAGCCTTTTATATGACGTACGTTTTGCCGAATACCCAACAGTTTCTTTAAAACAAGCTAAGAAAATGGTTTGATTTATAAACTCATTAATTTTTCACTATGCACATTTTACACTCTAAATTTGCAAAAATAAACTAGCTTCATTAATTAACATTTACTTCACAGTTTCAGCATTATTAAAATGTTTTTATGAATAGCAATACATATTAATTTCACTTACAAACCACTGACTAGGAGCTCAATGACCCTAAAGATTCCGCGGACTATAGTTTGAAAATCACATTTCGAGATGCATTAAAATTAGGTCAGAGGAATCGTGATAACGTTTTAAATAACATATTTACATAAGCGGGTTTCCAACCTAAACTGCTATCCGCGCTTGTTTTGATGTTGCTGTTGGCCAGAAAGCAGCTGTAACTCGGAGACTGGTTACTGCGCAGCTGTGATGCGTGTTTCTACGCCCGCCATATGTTCTCTCCGCGGCCGTGCCTTGAGGACAGCAGTGTTGCCAACTAGAGAACTGTCCGCTTCTTCCCGTCCCTGCTGCCAACTGCCTGATAACACAACTTGGCGGCGCATCGCAGCACGACGCTGTCGGAACAGGAAAACACGTTTCCACCAAACTTCCTACATAAGTTATTTCCTAGATATACGTAGATACCGTTGTCATTCTCACTCACAATTTCGAAACTTTGCCACTTTGCCGACATGTTTCGTTTATCACTGCCACATCCAAAACCGGAATTGAGACTTGTTCTACACTAGACAGAACGATGCAAAAAGCAAGCGTCTGTATATTAAATTTGGTTGGTAAAAAAAATCAGGAAAACATTTTTCTGATAATTATTTCCTTTTACTGAATTTCTTTGGGAGGTTCCTTGATGATATCGGCGAACTTTACCGGCGTGTTCAAGAAATCATTTAGAACAATAATTTTTATGTAAATATTTATGTAGGCATTAAGGCTGTCATTGGAACTACAATCTCAGTTCTGAAAGTAATGGAAACGCCAAATTTGTATTGAAGTATTTATGAATTTATCTGATATTGCATATATTTCTAATGTTTATTAATATTACACATAGTTTACAAAATGGTCCAACGTCTGCATGCAAAAATGAAACACTTTGCAGCCATGGATTGTGTAACTCTGCCATCTCAGAATAAGTATAATATAACATCAGCGTGTTCCGCTCAGAAACATATCCCTGTCCTTTTTTACGTATTACACACAATGCTCATCAAGACACTCGTGGATGCCGGCCATTGCAAGGTTACGATACACTGTAAACAAATCTTTCTGTAAACTTCATAAACAGAAACTGGAAATTTCAACGTATACTGAGTATTGTAAGTTTGCCAAATGTCTGGCTGCAAATATAGAAATGCTAAGCGTCGCTACCATAGATATTTGAGAATCTCACAATGCACTTTTCTTTCTCGAATAAATGTAGGAAAGCTTCCACGCATTAATAGATTAAAGGAAGAACCTTACTATTGATACTTTATTCGTACGCGTTTACGATCATGTCGTAAATTTATCAACCATTTTTTGTTTCCAGTGTAGACATTTTATCTCCGAAATAATAACTACCTTGACACTCTGAGCATAATGACGACACCACCGTGAATTTCGAAACCTTTGTAGTTCTCAAAGACTCAAAATCGTCTTATAAGAAACTCATGTAACAGACTTTAAGATAAGACTTATAAAATTAAAATCCAAAATTCTAAACTATTGAAGGGTTTAAGGCGTCAATAACTGTGTCTGCCTAAGCTGCGAGCTTTAGGATAGGATAATGATGTAAAATGTTTATGTTGAATATACAAAGTGAGGCAAGACGGAGTACGTATATTTAGGAAAGCAATTGGCTTACAAAAAAACTAGTCGAAAATATATGTTGGCTTTCTCGATAAAGTATAATTTGTGACAGTTATGAAACGTTGAAAATCAAACTGAAAGTTAAATTTCTTTACAAATATCAGAAAGATATTTGAGATAACGCAACAAAAATTTGAATAGAGCTAAGGAGAAAGGAGATCTTAACCATGTAGTAATGTGGTGATAATATCATCCCCACTTCGGTACCTAACTGGGGATCTGTTGCCTTTTATGGCCTCTAATTTCTCAACAATTTACTATAGTTCGTTCTTTGTAACAATTACACAAACAGCATGTGAATATCAACAAATATATGGTCTTGTTGGAATTTGCTCAGGTTGACCGTTTTCAAAATATCAGTATGTGTGGGTTGAAAGTTGTGTGTACTGATGCCTGATAGGTATGCAACTTGCCACACAGTATGACCTAACAAGGCTATGGTGCGCTGGTATTTCGGCACGCATGTACCACATTTCACGATGTGGGTGTAGTGATACGGTACATCTTCCAATAACACCGGCAGCTCGTTCTCATAACATTATCGGTGAGAGGCTCCATTGAGACACCCAGGGACCAACTGACATATCCCCTACAATGTTCGTCCGAATTCTCAGTGAGAAGTGGTGTTCGAACCGTGATTCACGAGCCACGTAGGGATATAGTGCTTGCATATGCGTACAAATAAAAAACGCCTGGTTGTTAGGTTACACTGTAAGTCAGACTGCAAACCTATCGCTAGAGACCTGAAAAATTCGCGGATTCATTTCAGGACAAGCTAGAATTAAAACACATGTACCTTAGCGTTACTTTTGCAATTGGCTCACGACCTATTTGTCACCTCCTCCAGTACTGTGAGCCAATAGTAAACAGGCAAAAAAATGCAGTCCCAATCACGACCTCTCACTCTGAAAGCAGGCAGCCAATGTGCAGTTGATATCTCCTTGAGTGTGCAAACAAATATGAAGTCTAGCCTAAAGGTCAATGAACTCGCGAATTTTTCCGGTCTCTACCTATCACGCATTAGTAAACACAAATTCCAACATATGCGTACTGATATTTCGAAAACGGTCAACCTGAAAGAGTTCCAACAAGACAATATTTTTTTGATCTTCACATGCTGATTGTATTATTATACAAAACATGAACTGTAGGTCAGTGTTTCGAAGTTAAAAGCTGAAAAAGGCTGCATAATTTCATTTAGGTAATGTAGTGGAGATGATATCACCACTACATTACTACACGGTAAAGATCTCCCTTCCCTTTAACACTGTTAAAATTTTTTGTAGCGTAATCTAGTATGGTTTCTGATATTTGTAAAAAAATTTAATTTTCAGATCGATTTTCATGGTCCCATAACTGGAACTATTTTGACTTAATCTAAAAAACCAAAATACTCCTTCGACTTTATTTCTTGTAATGAAGCGCCTCTCTAGCTTAATACACTCCGCCCTAACACATCCTGCGTATGTAGATTCAATTAAGCATTTTATAGTAATATTACCAGCAAGTCATCTTTCGGAAAATATTCGCAAAAGTTCCTATTATATATTCTCAATTAGCCTTAACATGGTTCGCGAATGGAATGTGTTAAGTAGTGTGATTGTTTAACAAATAAGCATTTTAGTGGCGTAAGATTTTCATATTTTATTATTTATATATGTGTATGTATAAATAGGAGAATAAGTTATTTAAAACATCCCCCATTTCATGGAGGATTGACGTTACTCAGTGAAAATAGTCTCTGAGTTTCATACGCGACTAATTTGTCGTGAGTGTGAACTGAAACGATTCCATAGGAAAAGCATGCTCGAAGTGCGTTTTCTCAAACATTGCTTGCAGATCTAGGTCAGTGTGCACGCGATACTGTCGCGATACTGTCGCGGTTACGTAAAACTTTTCTGAAGCCCTGCTAAAGTTCTACTTCCAGGATATTCCTCCGCCTCATGCAAACAGAGCTTAACCGAGCCTACAAAATTATACCAAAGGAAAAATGCACCACATTCGTGCGCACTCAGTGTAATAACATTTCGCATAAGAACTATTTATTACTTGGCATTGCCAAAACACCGATTTTCTCTCTGTCTTATCCATATTTATTTTAAATGAAGTATTACAATTTACAGACGGAATATAAGTAATGGTTTAATTCAACTAAATGAAAGGTACGTTTATGTTAATATAAATATAAAACTGTTATGCTACACGACGTATTTAGGTAACAACCAAAAACATCATACATTGGGTGATTTTTCAAAGGTTGTGTTCAAGAAGTGTGAAGATACTAGGAACAGTCTATACCAAGTTCTTTTTATTTTCATATATANGGTGATTTTTCAAAGGTTGTGTTCAAGAAGTGTGAAGATACTAGGAACAGTCTATACCAAGTTCTTTTTATTTTCATGTATGNACAGTCTATACCAAGTTCTTTTTATTTTCATATATATATTTCCAGCCTGGTATAGGGTAAATTTCCCAAACTAAACATACCTTAAAAACTTTAATTACAGCTGAAGAAGTTGACTGGCATAAGATCGTACATTGTAGAGGTTTAGCCAGGCGAAGCCACCATAACTCCGCCTAGTACAAGCAGCACATCAATCATCGCCTTAATTCTCTGCAGTGTTTGCTCCGTCCGTCATTAACAGCTGTTTCTCTCCACCCTCCGCTTTGCAGCTCTGTTTACAAACTTCCTGCATCGTGGCCCTTACTGGGCAAGAAAAGCGGATTTGTCGACGATCTATTTCTATATAATTAATAACTCGCCGCTGTTTTGTTTTCTAAAAACCGAATAATTAAAATTTGTGTGTTGCGCTGACATATTCATATTCCACTACACCATTTTCAGAGTAAAACTGCTCAATCTGTTATATTTGCGTAGTTCCAGATTTTACGCCGAATTATAAATGACTTGCAAATTCTCACAAAAATGTATTAATAAACATTTTAAGCATATTAAACAAAGCTATATTTGAAAATAAGATTTTTCTGTTTACCTGTTAATAATAAATCAAGTGACTACATTATAAACGTTTTTTCGTATACCATGATATGTTTGTTCTTCTGGCAAAGAAACATACTGTCTTTTAGTGTGTATTGTGTTCGAAGTCACGTGCATCCAGCAATGCACATATTCGTTGATATTAGAAACCGCATTTAAAGCAAAGGTGTCTGAAAGTATGTAGTATACAAAACATTGGGTAATTTTCCTTGATGTAGCTTTATTATATTCTCAGTAAATCTGGATTTTTCACGTTAAATCATAACAATTGAACTTTGTTTGTAATACCAATCAAAGCCACTGTGAATGAGAAAGACTCCTTCCATAAGCACAAAAGTGCTTATTGGCATAAATATGTTTATATATGTGTAAGTATTACAGATATTGTATACTGTAATACACAAATTTTACATACACTGTAAAAATGTTGGTAAAAATATAGGTAATATTAGCAAACTTGTTCGGGACACATTTTTTTTATTTACATGTAAGGTATAATTACCGCACTCTGGAGTAAAATTCGCTTACATGGGAGTATAAAATGCCATACGTGGAGGGAAAACTTTCTTACGACGTGTTGGTCTCCTCAGCATTGACTCAATAGCACGACGAGAGGACGGAAGGAAAAAAACCAAATGAGGCTCCATGTTTGAGAGACTGTAGGACTAATATTCGTTAGGTTAAGCATAATATAAAGCAATGGAGCATAATTTTAAGATATAAAATCTGTAAGATATTATTATTATCAAATACTTACAAATGGAAAGTTTGTGAAATAAAAGAAAAGAAATAAGAAAATTTGCATGACACTGTAGGAAACGGAAAACTTTTTGTTTCCGTATACAAATTTCAATATAGGGCTTAAAATTTCCCAGAGTAATTTTTAAGTAGAGGGAATTATTAAAATACCAGGAAAAGTATTAACTTCAAAGCACTAATAAGACCACTAAAGGAATTCCATACAAACTTTGCTTTGTACCGCAGAAAAGTAACTGAGCAATCTGTTACTCAAAATAATTATTATCGCCAGTTTCAGGAATATATAATTTTTCAAGTTGCTCAAAACCCATATAGTTATTTCAAATAAAAATATTGCATTTAACTTAAACTAATACTTGTTGTTTTCCGTGGTTACTGTCTTTACCACGCTAGTAACCACTGCCACATCTACGCCGTCGCCACGATGTAGTGGAAACTGCGACGGCTTCCAGAGTTGGAGGCCCGCGGTTCGCTCCCGTCTGCCAGCGAGCGTCGAGCAGTTGACAATTGCTTTTTCGGTTACTGTTCGTCTAATAACATACGTAGCAAAGAAATAATCACAGTTAATACTCCCAAAGTTTTAAATATATAGTGTTATTATACAATAAAATTAATACATAATTAAATGTGTGGGATTTTCCCACACTTTTGTCAGGTACTTTTCCGTACGGTTAGGCAATAATACTTTACTTGTTATGTAAATGATTTATGTATTTAACAGGTATTTTGTACAATACATGTAGGGGCAATTTGCATTCCTTACATGTAAGGGAATTTGGCCTCATTTGTATTTGCAGTGTAAAACTTGCCAAACAAACATATCTGAGCTGAATCTACGTAACCCAAAATATTTTCAACATTATAACGAATCCACTCTGATATTATTATCAACTCCCTATTTACAACAATAAGTATAAAAAATGGGCAAGAAAATTTTACAAATATGAAAAATTAAAAAAAAATTATGTGTCCTAATGTGCAGTAAAAAAATTTTGTTTGGTGTGTAGTTTGATTTTTTTATTTACACTCAAATTATCCATTGGCGTAACAAGCTTATCAAGTTTGGGTTTATTGCAACTTTATTACGAAGTAAGAAGTGCCTAAAGAAGATGACAAGGTATGGACTAATATCGCGTTACTGTGGCCAAGAGCATAGGTACTGTAATATGGCTTTTTGTCTAGTGTCAAGCTACTGGTTCAATTTTTTTATCGACCTTGAATTAAGATATCTAGCAAAGACAGCAAGTATTTCGATACCAAAGATTGTGACAATATAACTCATAAAAGTAAATTATCTACTCCAAATAGGTTTAAAGTAATTAATGTATAAACTTCATTATACTTCTTATCTGCTGTTGCTATCTAGCCAGTCGTGAACGAGAAAATTATCTCAAAAGAGACCATTTTACTACCGACATTTCGTGTTTTGTGTGTTTCTTATCATTAAAGTAAAAAAAGTTAAATTTTATAGTCGAAATTTATGGATAGTATATACTTCAATAGTAGTTATGATACGGATTAATTTAATTAGGTTCAATATTACTGTAAATAATATTTTATCGCAAACAGAGCACAAGTTATTTTAAAATCGTATGATAATTACTATGGTTGTTAGTCTATTACAATTGAATCCAATATTGCCAGTGAAGCGAAGTCACGCTTCCGTATCCCAGCACGCGGGTGGTTACATTCCNTATTACAATTGAATCCAATATTGCCAGTGAAGCGAAGTCACGCTTCCGTATCCCAGCACGCGGGTGGTTACATTCCCTTCACTATGCCAGAATCTGGCTGCACCAGATGACGTCACAGCTTGTTCTGAAGTTCGCGGTAGAGCTTTATAAGGGGTTGTGGGGGGAGAGCTCGGGTTTTGAGGGCTTAAGGCCAGGCGAGTAATTTTGCGATTATAAGAGGGTGATAGCGGTGAGTGGCATGTATTAAACCTAGTGAGGTGGCACAGTGGTAAACCATAGTTNTATTACAATTGAATCCAATATTGCCAGTGAAGCGAAGTCACGCTTCCGTATCCCAGCACGCGGGTGGTTACATTCCGTTCACTATGCCAGAATCTGGCTGCACCAGATGACGTCACAGCTTGTTCTGAAGTTCGCGGTAGAGCTTTATAAGGGGTTGTGGGGGGAGAGCTCGGGTTTTGAGGGCTTAAGGCCAGGCGAGTAATTTAGCGATTATAAGAGGGTGATAGCGGTGAGTGGCATGTATTAAACCTAGTGAGGTGGCACAGTGGTAAACCATAGTTNAGCGATTATAAGAGGGTGATAGCGGTGAGTGGCATGTATTAAACCTAGTGAGGTGGCACAGTGGTAAACCATAGTTTTCGCATTCAAGACGACCTGGGTTCGAATCCCGGTTTGCTTAAACTGATTTCAGTTTCTCATGGTTTCCCTAAATCACTCCAGGCGAATTCTGGGATGGGTCCGTTCTACAGGCCACACTGCTCCTGCTGGGGCCACGGTGATGTAGTGGTTAGACTACTCACCTACGGGTTCAATTTCTGCCGGTGTAGCTCCCGGATTTCAACATGTGGGAATCGTGACGGACGATGCCGCTGTTCGGTGGGTTTTCTCGTGATTTCCCGTTTCCCCTTCCCAGCCCCCTTGCATTCCGGCGCTGCTTCATAACTCGTTTCACCATCATCGGCTCTTTAAGACCTCGATCACCTGTTCCTGCTTCTCTGAGCAACTTGCTCCGTATCTAACGACCTCGCTGTATGTGAACGTGAAGCACATATCTACTCATTAGCACCCTTATTGGTGGCGCTGACGCAACGCATGCGTGACGTCACGGAGGCCTACGGGTTTGCGGTCTGTTCCTCCCAACACCGTGTTGAGTGCCTACGAAATATTTAAATACCACAATTAANTGACGTCACGGAGGCCTACGGGTTTGCGGTCTGTTCCTCCCAACACCGTGTTGAGTGCCTACGAAATATTTAAATACCACAATTAAGTAACTCAGGAGTTTGATTCTCTCGCCACATCAAGGATCGCAGGAAGTTAAGCGAACAGAGCACTCGTGGAAGCTGGAGAGAATGAAGCTACTGGCGTCAACGATATGAGTGTGGCATAGGCGACAAACACTGGTGTTAGGTCTGCGAGATGTCTTGCTGAAAATGTTATGAGTTGTTACTATTTAATTTATATGAACAATTTACAACCAGTTTAATAGATAATTAATTGAACACCCTCAGACCCACGCGCATATAGGTAAACTGTTTGTCTGTACTACTCTCAAGCATACAGGTATTTGGCTGTGACACGAAGCAAATGTTGTGTCGACCTAAGTACTGAATGCATAATCAAATCTTTATTCGCAACATCTCAAGTCATAAATTATCATTGGTGTGAAAGATATGAATAATTCTATTCCACGAATTATACATCAAACTAAACCAAGAATGTTAAAGAGAGGTTATATTTTTTTCGTTGAATTGTTAGTAGAATTAATGGTTCAGATCTTTCTGGTTCAAGGTCACAACTGGTTATGGTGAAGGTCGGCAGGCGTAGAGGTGAGTGCCATGTTTATTTATCTCGGTCGCCTCCGGCTTCACGTGAGTGGGCAGGCTATAATCTGGCCGAGTTGCAACTTCTTCATATTCCTGACTGCTATGCCGGTTGTTGTATGAGGAGCTTTGTCCATTTAAAGAAGTAAGGTAAATCCGGGCAAAGTGAATAACTTAATTTTAAATTTACATTTCCTCGGTTATTAGCGAAAATATATAAATGCAAGCTGCTGTACTGATTTATTATTCCACGTGGTTTAAAACACTGCAAATACAAACACTGTTAGTAAATGATGCATAGTCTAAATGATTGATTTAAAAATCTAGGGAAAATTATTCGCTTTGTTCTTATATAAGAGCATAGAGAATAAAGGTACAGGGCAAAGTGAATAGTAATAAAATTAAATATATAAACAAGCAAATAAAATGTCTGTGTACACTGAGAATGAAAATTTACGTGAAAAACTGTGTTGTTCAGTTAATCTATCCAACCCATATTTAAAGATTTGCACAGCAAATAGAATGCATTTACATTTGTCTGTGCAGGTTGTTAACACTTCACTGTNAACCCATATTTAAAGATTTGCACAGCAAATAGAATGCATTTACATTTGTCTGTGCAGGTTGTTAACACTTCACTGTTAGTACAGAAATATTACAAAGTCCTTAAATAGGTAAACCTTCATTTATTTTTCTATCAAGGTCATCACTTCAGTAATTGTGGTGGAAGTCTTTAGTTCCACACCTCACTTGCATTCGCAGCAGAAATATTGGCCAGTTCCACAATATGAAGTGCAGGATTCATGACCCCAGAGCTTGCACAGGGCACACTGCATACAGTCTCCTCTTTGTGGATCCTNCAATATGAAGTGCAGGATTCATGACCCCAGAGCTTGCACAGGGCACACTGCATACAGTCTCCTCTTTGTGGATCCTCATATGGGGCTTCACGTATTTGACATCTGGATTCCGATTCTGTCTTTTCTCCATATTTTACAGTCTTCTCAAACTATTTTTTTTACTGAAATGCTTCCTGTAGTGCTTTTTTTCTTCTGTATTTTCTGCATTTAAATTACTAATCGCAAATAAAAAGAACGAAAATAGCAAATCTACAAAATGTTCCGTGAAATCACAGAACCTTCTTTGGCGTTAGCTGAAAGTTCGCTTATGAGAAAAACGCAGTGTCCGTAATATTCTTAAGTTATATGTTATCACTAGTGCTTTCCTATAATTTAATGGAAAAAATTTTTACAGTGTGTCTTAATACCTTTATTCTGTTATACAGTATAAGAAGTTACATTCAAGTTAAGGAAAACCATGAAAATGTTACTCTTCGTTCAAATCCCACTGTCGACTGTGTTAAAAGTTTTAACTTTTGGTCACAATTCCTACGGAAAACATGATTTATTACAATGTTTCCATCCTCGGTACACATTAGGCAGTTTAAATGTCTTTAAAAAAAATTTGGTGGACTTAAATTATTTCCCGGGCAATATGTTTCNCGGTACACATTAGGCAGTTTAAATGTCTTTAAAAAAAATTTGGTGGACTTAAATTATTTCCCGGGCAATATGTTTCACTACGTCTTGGATCTGGACAAAGTGAATAGGTTTTCACTTTGTCCGGCAGACACTGCAATATTACATGAGTAGAATAACATAGATTATTTACAAAATTTTACATTATATGCTCTGACAATTAAGCCATAATAGTGTTATCANCGGTACACATTAGGCAGTTTAAATGTCTTTAAAAAAAATTTGGTGGACTTAAATTATTTCCCGGGCAATATGTTTCCCTACGTCTTGGATCTGGACAAAGTGAATAGGTTTTCACTTTGTCCGGCAGACACTGCAATATTACGTGAGTAGAATAACATAGATTATTTACAAAATTTTACATTATATGCTCTGACAATTAAGCCATAATAGTGTTATCACATGGTACAAATAATTATTTTTATTCTGCTGTTGAAACATTACTATTTATAGTAAACTTAGGTTTTTAAAATCTTAACGAATCTCGAAAATCTTCATTCGCTACCAGTTTCTTCCCAAGTTTCCTCTACCGCCGATAGGTGGCTTCACTTCCAGGGTTAGCAGATCATAGCCATATGTTGTTCTCTAAATAATACTGTCTGTTGTTCTCTACATAATACTGTCTGTTGTTCTCTACATAATACTGCCTTCATTCTTTTTGCCCGGCTTATTCGCTTTGCCTGGACCTCCCCTACTTACTTTTCTCATAAATAAATTACGCACGTTAATACCCACTGACAAACTTTAACGGTTCTTACATCTGCAGTGTGATATAAAAGTAAAATATTAGTTTATCTTTAATTGTTTATATTAGAGAATAAAATATCAAATGAAAAATGTCTTTTTTAAATTATTGCAGTAAACATAAATGGATTTAATTTAAATATCTTACTTAGCGAATAGAGAAGTGTGTCATAATTCTTTAGTTCATGAAATTTATTTCTGAACATTATCGGTGACATTATTCAAACATCTGCTACTATCACTATGTTATTTTTCACTTACGCATTTAATATTTCATAGTGAAGTTCTGATATGTCTAATATTGACCTAGTGACCATAGCGTCAAAAGCTTCCCACTGCATACTTTTTGTGAACAAACATTTGTTTTATCAAACATGTGTTTTTTTTTATAAATACACTGATAGTTTTATATATTCCATAACTTGTATAGTACTTTTATTGTATGTTATTAGTCACAATTTATTGACTTTTCCCCGCCCCCTCCTTGTAGCACAATAACTTACCTCAGCCTCGGTAGTTCATAGCTGTGGTACGGCAATTTCAGCGTAATATACAAAAAAGTAAAAATTACATATTCTTTTACAGTTGATGATTCTGACGAACTTTAATTACAGTGTGTAAATATTTCCAATATTATTAACTATAAAAGTGTGTTTTTATGCTTTCTCACGGAGTGAGCGAAGAGATTTGGGCGGCTCTTAACAGTGAGTTCTTGAGAGCCAATATTTATCATGTAGTACTATGCTTTTAATACAAGTGCTTTTAATTTCATAGTATTACTGATGCGTGTAATTTTGAGAAACATGTGAATTCGTGTACAATATAGAGTTTGCAGGGTGTGAAAATGGTAAGTGTGAATAAGGATTATCTTATCTCTATCCATGTTGTTAGTGGAGGTAAGTCACGGATAATAGGCCAGAAAAAATAATTGTTTTTAATTTTTCTTGCAGTGGATTTCAAGAACGCGTAGTTTAATGAATAGAATGTTTTTAATAATTACCTGTTTTCAAAATAAGGAACATCAATAGGAATTCAAAGTCATAGGTATTTCATTAAAAAATATTTTTAAACTATTAGAACTGGTTACTATTTAAACGCAATGTCATGCTTCAACCTATATCCTGCAATGTTCAACGAGTATTGAACAGTGCTTTGAATTTTAGAAATTTTATTGAAGAATAAACTAATTATGTTCGGCCGCATGAACATAATGCCTCCAAACCATATTTAAAACTAACAATTTGTGTGGTTAATACAAACTTTGGCATGGCAAATGGTTTTGACATGTGCAAGTAACAACTTGAATGATATTTCCTGGAATAAAAAATACTTAAAAAATACCTTGATATGTTAGTGAGAACGTGTGTATACACAAATATGATGATTCACAGCACCCATATCACCCCTTGTTCTCGCAAACAACACGACACCATCGGTTCGCGAAAAAATCTTGATAACTCTACCCTATATGAACATCGATTGGCAGGTATCCCATTCCTCCAATCATGCAAGAAGGTGAGTTATGGAAGGTGAACTTGGAAATTATAAATGGGACTGTGCGTCATATAAGGTTATCTTTGTATAAATCGTCTAAACGGAAACAACATTTACAAAGGCACTTTTGTTCTGTGCGTAGTTTACGCACAGTAAAGTAAATCATCTAAGCAAATGGTTTGTTCTGTGCATAGTTTACACACAATAAAGGAAATCATCTAAGCAAATGGTTTGTTCTGTGCGTAGTTTACGCACAATAAAGGAAATCATCTAAGCAAATGGTTTGTGAATTGCGTAGTTTACGCACAATGACAAAAGATCGCAAACGTGGTTTGCTTACTACAATCAAAAGGAAATCCACAAAACGTGTTATGTTTCTGGAGTGCATGCCTTGTGTCCGTGCAATCAAAAGGACGTCGGGTGTATTGTAAATACCGGTTTGGTGTGAAAGAACTACCGTTGAACTTGGAACTGGGAAAATTCATTCGCATACAGCACTCTTCATAAGTGTTCTAAATGTCGACCATCCTGCATCAGGCACGACTCTGCTCTCCGTATTACATTCGGCAGACCTCAGCACTGATGAGAGATCCACATACTGCTCTAACTCTGTCATTCATGCAATGTAAAACGAATGACTGTCGGAATGAACGAACGTTCTATTTTCAGTTAACGGGCATGTCAAACCTTCAGTCACTGTAAAGGGTAGATGGTTTCTCCGCGTTTGTTTAGAATCTGTTTAATAATAACAGTTAAGTGTATCCAATTATCATTGGTTGTTCATAAACTATGCACGTCATATACACAATGTGTGCCATTACGGTATTTCCGGTTGGAGTGTGAGACTCGCTTTGATACTAGCAGTGACCTGTGTGCCTTACTGCATGGACTCGTGCAGTAGGTATTAGAGTGTTTCCTGGGAAAAGCGAAGAATAATGCAGCAATACGTAGCAAGCAGATAACTGCAGGTTTTGCATCCAATTAAATGACAATCGAAAGGTCGCTCATTCAGACAGTAATTCGTGTTACATTGCAACCATTAATCGTGTGTGCTACTTCAATGTCAGACATGGTCTGTCTGTGGTGTTGCTTTCTGAATGGAATGCCGTTTACAAACGAAGAAGCATTTGACAAGCTCATGATGCTAGGGAAATGTCGTTAAAACTGCGGAGCTGCTGTCCGCTTGTAAGCAGAGAGATACCCACAGCGCGTCCATCACTCGTACAATGTCCTCCAGCGTGTTGCATGTCGCGTGCGCACAACCGTTCTAGTGCAACCGACACGCAACAAACGTCGTCGCATCAGACGACCTGTGAGAGACGAGAGGGCTGTTGATGTACTTGCTGCCATTGTAGTTGATCCTCATGATTCTACATTGAGTGTTGCCCGCGACTCAGGATTGTCTCAAAGTACAGTGTCTAGATCCTCGCTGATAGTCGTTTACATCCGTACCATGTACAGCTGTACCAAGAACTTAGGAATAATAACTTTCCTAAGAGCATTTTTTTCTGCAACTGGTACCTGAGCAAGGACCGTGCATTTCATTGCAGAATTTGGTGGATTGATGAGGCCACATTCAATAGTAGTGGCGAGGTTAACATGCATAATGCCCATTATAGGTCTGCAAGCAACCCACATTGGCTCCGTCAAGTGGATAACCAGCATGTAGGGGGCCTTAATACTTGGTGTGACCTTCTCAGACATTGTGTCATAGGACCGTATTATTTTGAAGGACAATTGAATGGTGCAGCTTATGCAGAATTCCTAGAGAATATTTTGTATCAGCTGATCGAAGATGTCCCTCTCGCTCTGCGATTAACACTGTGGCTTCAACAGGATGGCTGTTCTGCTCACTCTCCACGCAGAGCTCGGCTAGTTGCTGACATGTTATTCCCCAGACGGTGGATTGGACAAATGGGTCGTGTAGCTTGGCCACCTTGTTCTATAAACTTGTCCCCAAATGACTTATTTTTGTGAGGGAGAATTAAATGCATAATCTACTGCGTGCGTACAACAACGAGGGAAGGCATGAAAGACAGAATCAGAGCAGCATGTTGATCTCTCAGCTGTGCTGAAGTCCGCCAAGCAACCGTGAACGTATGAAGGAGAGCAGAGTCGTGTATGATACAGGGTGGTCGACATTTCGAACACCTATTAAGAGTGATGTGTGCGAATGAGTGTTCCCAGATCCCATTTCACAGTTGTCCTCTCACACCATACCGGTATTTACAGTACACCCGACGTCCTTTTGATTGTACGTAAACTAGGTACGCGCCATAAAAACGACGTGTGTCGTTGATTTTCTTTTGATTGTAGTAAGAATAACAGTAGTTTTTGTACATTTTCATTGTGCGTAAACTACGCATGTCTAAACCATGTGCTTACATTATTTATTTTATTGTGCGTAAAATATGCACGTCAGAAAACGACTCTCTTGGTACATGTTGTTTCTCTATAGAAGATCTATCCAACGTTACCATATAACATTTCTGTTCCCATTTTGCAATTTAAAAGCTCACCCCCCCCCCCCCNCCTTGTCCAGGGGGAAGGTTGTTCAGAGGAATGGAATAACTACCAATCGATGTTTCATATAGTGTATAGTTATCACAATTTATTCGCGAACCCCCGGTGTCGTGTTGTTTCCAAGAACAAGGAGTGATACGAGTGATGTGAATCAGCCTGTATATAGAATAACGATGTACATAGAGGCTCTTTAGTGCTTTTGGTGGAAAGCCTTTATGTATAACGTTTCGATGCTAGTAGTATAGAGTGAAAGTTCCTTACGAAATGAGACAATGCGTATGTCCATATATATAGATATAAATACATATATGTATATTGCACATTGCTTGAGAATGTTGTGTTCTGAAATGCTAGTGTACAATCATAATAACTAAAAAATTTCCACCAATAGACTGATTTTCATAGCGATATAATTATTTCCGAATCAAAATTACGTTTATTTCAGGTATGTATTAACTAGCGTGATTTGTTGCAACAAAAAAGTTGTTTAGTTACAATAAGAATTTTGTTCACTAAGAGGCCGAAATACCTTCGTTTGAAACATTAAAAAAATCAACTAAATGTTTGTATGGAAGCAACTACTTTTCATGAAACAACGCTATATGTTTAGGTTTCGCGTTGAAAAATCATTTCAGCCGCACTTATAAATATCTGTATTTTATGTAATCGGTTTGTCTTACTAATATACGACTTCCCTGCCAGTATGAAATACTTCTGTCGTTTTTATGGTAAACAAGACTAATTTTGTTTATAGTAAAATGAAACACTTCGTCTGCTTTCCGGAGACTCGAAGTCAGAAAATCTTCAGGAAGGTAACATTTTAGCGACCATAATCACGGACGTCGATAAGCAGCGGACCGTTTTTTAATAAAACTTTAAGAAATCCCAAAGTGAGACCGCACATAAACAGTTTCATGTAAAAACTGAATTAACAAATCTGTTATGTTGGATGATCAGTGTTCTGACATCTTATAGGATATAACTGTAGTTTTCATAATTTGTTGTAATTGAAAAATCTATACTCTATTGGTTTTCAAGAGTTAATAATTAACAACTCACATAACACTGCCATATTTACGACTATGACAATTTGAGATTTTATCCCTTATAATTATGTCAGTGATAATGAAATTTTTACGTGAAGTAAAATAATACGCAATTGGTGGGAAATAAATACGATTAAGATATTTCAAAAGAAATAAATAGATTTGGAACCGCCTGAAGTCAGCTGTCGTTTTAAATTCAAAATTGTATTTTTTTTGTTAAAGGGAAAGAAAAATTAATGCCAAAANACGAAGAAATGAATGCCAAAAATATTTTACAAGAAACTGATGTTAACTTCTTTATACACTCTTGCAAGTAGAAAACAATTGATTAAANAAGAAAAATTAATGCCAAAAATATTTTACAAGAAACTGATGTTAACTTCTTTATACACTCTTGCAAGTAGAAAACAATTGATTAAAATCACTACAAGATAGTTTTAAAGATAATTCGGCTGTAATAAGATTATGTGCCATCAGATTTTCTGTTATCTGTTCATGACCAAGTTTTCGGCATGCATAAAGAAGTATAAAAGTGATTCCCATAAAAATATTATTATTTTCTCAGAATACATTCGCCTCCACTATGAATTTTGACCTCTTGCAAAATTGTGTACAGTATAAGAAATGCCATACTATCTGTGTGTTCTTGTATGTCATATCCCAAAGCCTGTATACATTCGCAGCAACATTTAAATTAACACTACAAGTTACGAAAAACATATAATACATACAAATACAATTGTAGTGCTACGTCATCATAGAAGACTCAGACCACAACATGAAAATATAATACATACAAATACAATTGTAGTGCTACGTCNATGTTACGAAAAAAATATAATACATACAAATACAATTGTAGTGCTACGTCATCATAGAAGACTCGGACCACAACATGACAATATATTCTGNACAATTGTAGTGCTACGTCATCATAGAAGACTCGGACCACAACATGAAAGTATATTCTGCAAACAAGCCATAATTATCCGGAGTCAAACGGTATTAAAGCATTCATAGAAAATTCCGCAAGGAATTTAGTTAAAATTTAACAAACGAAACTAGACAAAACCTACGGAACATTTAACGAAACGAACAGCATTTCGTAGTTAAATTTTGAGTAAATTCCTTGTGTGATATTCTATGAATA
Source organism: Clitarchus hookeri (assembly GCA_002778355.1). Classification (NCBI taxonomy): domain Eukaryota; kingdom Metazoa; phylum Arthropoda; class Insecta; order Phasmatodea; family Phasmatidae; genus Clitarchus; species Clitarchus hookeri. The sequence goes on along the minus strand of NQII01002025.1, from coordinate 74,357 downwards.
TTCATAATATATTTCAACTGCAGGTATTGTCAACAGTCTTTCAGTTAATCTTTTCATTTCATTTTCTGGGTGTTCTCTGTGTAGACATAGACCACAGTAAAATATTTTCATTTAATTACTCGCTCTCATAGCAAGAACCACGAATGGTTCTGATCACCACAAATATATATTATTTTATGTCTTCGCAAAATACCATTTAACTTGTCGGCATTACTCATAAGTACCCTTTCCTATCATAACAATCTTTATATCGCACAGTTTTTGTACCATGGCATGTCAAAATCACAATTATTGTGTTTTCAGGAAATACTGTTAGCATAAACGAAAATATTTAAAAAAATTTAAAATATTGATAGGAATGTAATTTATTTACACATATTAATGTATGTTTAGCTAAATTTATTTTACGAGAAACCATAGACTGTTACAAATACAAATGTGCAAAATAATTTCCTTATTTTGAGCCATGTTTAACAATTTTTTTTAATGTTCCTATCATGATTTTAAAGATTACTTGAAGTTAACTATGTTAACTGTTTTCAGTGTGAATTATCTTACTTCAGTGACTTACATTTCATTAGTTATTTCTTCATTAACTAAAATTGCAATTTTTACATGCCATTATTGAAACAGTATTCTGACTAAAACATTTTGTGCGAATAAATATACCTTGTTAATAACATCTACAATTTGAAAAGTAAATTCACACAAGCATATAATAATAAATATTTTGCTGACCAGTACTTTTAAAGAACATACCACTGCTAGTGTGCATGAGATATTGTAGTATCTGGACTTCTCATTCAAGAGGAGCATTCCTCAGCAATACTGGATTCGTTTTTTAAGCTTCTTCATGTTTCTATAAAAGAAAATTCTGTAAGTGGCGCTGTACCCAACGAGCCATTGGTGCCGGCGTAACTACTGAGCTATGAACTCATAATTACTCACAGCATTTTTCAAAATATGTATTGAGGCGTAATCATGAGATGGTGGTTCAGTCGGTATGTCTGTGGAGGCGTGCAAGGCTACTGAAGCTAGTTTGGTGCAGGGGTTCTCATAGACGTAAGTTCGTAAAAGAAAGGGCAAGGGAAGGTTCCCCTTGGCAAGGTCATGTGTGTGATGTAGACGCGTGTGTGTTCACTTGGCTAGTGTTTGTGTGTGATGTAGCCTCGTGTGTGTTCACAGCACCGCGACACCCAGGAGACCCTCACAGTGCTGGACCGTCTCGACCTGGACACAGAGAAGCCGAGCGACGAGGAGCTCGCCAGGAAGTTCGGCTTCGAGGAGGACTACTTCTCCGGCACGCTGTCCTGGTGGCAGCATACCAAGCCTCGCATGTGGTCGCTCTTCGACGAGCCGTACTCCTCCAACGCCGCCAAGGTGACTGGCACTTCCCTCGGGCCCTGCCCTCCGCCTCGTGCAAACAAAGACTAGCCGAGTCTGTCTACATGCACCAGAGGGAGAACGCACCGCATACTGTGTGTACGCGCTCAGTGTAATAATAATAGGCGCAACAACTATTTACAACACGCCTATTCTCTCCCTGTTTCTATTAATTTTAATTATTAGTGAAATATTATAATTTATAGATTAAATATAAGTAAAAGTGTAATTTGACCAAACATTAGGTGATTTTATCTCAACTGGAACATAAAACTTTTGTAACACTTTTGGTATAAGCAAACACGTCGTACATTTGGTGATTTTTCAAAGCTTTGTTTCAAAAAAGTGTTGGGAAACCGCGAATGGACTTTAAAGTTGAGTGCAGAGGTTTGTGACGCCCTTGACATCGGGGTGTTGAAAATGAAATGAGATGAGTATGGAGCAGAGAAAGGGAGATCCCCGAGGAAACACGCCGACCAGTGGCATCGTCCGGCACGATCCCCACGTGCGCACATCCGGGACCGACCCCGCCGGGATTCGAACCCAGCTCGTCTTGGTGGGAAACGAGCGCTCTAGCCACTGTGCCACTGTGTCCCCAAACTAAGTAGGGGGCGACACCTCCATGTGTTGCGTGCAGCTCTTATTTGGAGCTACAAGTTTTTTTAATGACCCGGTTTTTCTGCCAACGTAATAACATACTTCAAAGCACAACAACGCCATTAATAGCAAATAATTTGGGTGTTGACTACACTGTAAAACAGCGTAAATGCGGTGACCGACTTGAGGCATAATGTTGCGTTTGATAGACTGTCCATGGTTAACTGAGCACTTTTTAAATAAACTTAGAAAAATATCACTACCTCTACCAACATTTATTTTAACTGACACGCTAACTTGCAAGCGCCCTGTTAAGTTGGTAACGGCTAATACGTCTTAAGGTTGAATAAGAAGTGTTAGGTGGACATTTGTGAATACCGAAATTATTTCTTATGCTGTCTTTTTCCAACGTAAATAAGTACAATAATTAGCACAATTGTAAACATAATTGTTTTTTTTTAATTCCACAGTTTCACTTGACCGATGCATGAACAGAGTGATGTGGACCACTGCCAATTTCACATAAGGTGGAAGAATACATAACGTGCACACAAGTAGATCTTAAGGAGGTCTTTCGCAAGTGTTCAGTTTGCCGTGAACAGCGAGTAAGCAGCGTAACGCGAGTATTCGGTAACGGCTGCCTTTATACGAGCGGCGAACCGAGCACCGTGCTCCACTAGACAGTCTGTGCATTCACGAACCACTTTGGTTGTTACAAGTCAGGGCAGGTGGTGACACTCTCGTCCTTGAGGTTCATAGTATATCCAACTAGTAGCACTCATAGCCCCTTACAGACATGTGTATGTACTGTCTTTATAAGTATGCACACATGCTCAAGTAACATATTGAGAACCAAATTCTGTCCACTAATTTCTTGGTTTCTTAACATATTCCTTAATACCTTTTTACCTCTAACACTTCTTTCTGTAAATTGATTAGTCTGCCACCACCGTTTCTGTTTTGTTTTTTCTGTAACGTAATGCAGTTATATCTCATTACAATAACACCATTAGCAATTTATAGGTCCGACATCTCTGAGGTGACTGACTGGAAAGTGGGGCAATGTTCAGCCAAGCATTGAATAATCGCAGACCCAAAAATAATGTAATGCCCATCATGAGCGTGTGCATTACAACTTTATATTGAGAGTTATGTTAAAATAATTAAATGCTCATTATGTGCATGTGCATTACCTCTGTATCTTAATAGTTGCGTTTAAAGTCTGTCGCCGACATAAAAGATAGAACACGAGCATCTACGAATCTAGGGAAATCATCTTCACGTAAGTTGGCATGCATAGTTTTGGAGGTTAACTTATACTAATTGTTACAATTATATGTTGAAGACTGGTGACTCCTCATTCCCTCAAATTCCTTTGTATTTTTCACGTCCTTCTCACAAACAAGTTTGAAATTCAATGACCTCGGTAAGCATGGTACGAAGCAGGTAGTGGAACAATGGTTTTCACACAGCCAAATGTTTTTTGTTACAAACACAAGTATATTCTGCAGTCCACACAAAACTGTTTTAAATAAATAAATGTTATGTATCTATTTAACTTGTGTTTTAGTGCTGTAGGCATCACAAAATATTTTTTTCTTCGCCAAAATAAATGGACTTTGTGAATTTCCTCAAAATATTTTGTAGCGGCAACAAATTTTTGATCTAAATTGTGATGGTTAAAACAGTTCCGTTGTTCCGNAAATTGTGATGGTTAAAACAGTTCCGTTGTTCCGATAAGAAAAGTGATACACCTTCAAAGAGTAACTCTGAAAACACTTGAGCCACATTTGAAGACCGCCAGACACGGAATTATTTTTCTTCTGGTATTGCATGCACGTATTCTTTTCTGCTTATGAATTAGCTCACCCACATCACGAAATGTTAATATTTTTCGCTTGCTGAAATGGCGCTACTTTTCTCTACGCGTTCCAGTAATAGTTTTACACATTGGCCAATGAAAGAGGCTGGTTTTTAACGTGAGTTACTTCTCCACGTGTATCGATTTACTTTTCCGTAAATTTTTTTGTGTGTTTATTTAAAAGCATGGAAATTAAGAAGTCGAATTAATGAATGCTTATTGCATAATTAAATGGGTGGGTTTGAAAAAACGTGCCACATGTTATGTTTCGCGACAGTAGGATGACAGAGTATAGCTTGAATATCAAAGTGGTAAACTAAATGTTGGTAAATTTCGTTCAATAAAATAGAATGTATATTGCAATATTTGCACAAGATTTTTTGTACCAATGTGACAAAAACAACGGTTCCTGTGATTACATTCACATTATCTGTTATTTAGTCATATATTTACCAATGGAACAATACCCCAACGCAAGATGGCTCACCTACATTATCACTGATTAACTTCTTTGAATTCTGTGCAACTGTCGTAGAATGTCGTCGCTCAAACGCCACAGACACTTTTTCTCACGTAAAGAAAACTCTTTTAAGTTTTATATGATGCACATCTCAGCGTATACATATAATTGATGAGTCAAAATAACTTTTAAGCGGTTATTTTTTGGTCTAGAAGGTACATGTTAAATCAGAAATGATAAAAATCATAAATATTTGTAACTGTTAATCTCTATGTTCTATGATTTTGTCAATTAAATCGGCAATGTAAATTGATAGAGGCAAATAATTTTATCTTCTAGTGCTAATAGATGAATATATTGGTGTAAGTAACAGAAACGCTTTAACACAGAAAAAAGCTGCACATGTAAAAAGTGTAATAATGACCACATATTAAATTTTGTGTGAATAGTGCTGTCAACAGTTAAATATGTTTTCATTGTCGTAAAATTCAACACTTCCTTGCCCTATAGAAAAATTTCAAAATATGTCCCATTGGCAAACTTCGTAAAATTTCTGTTTGTAAAAACCCTATACGTTTTTAACATCACATTTCTGACAATATTGGATGTTCGTTCTGTAGACCTGACAGTGTACATCATACAGTGGCACAGTTCAGCTATAAGAAAACAAATGGTATTAAAAATAACAATGTTTGTCATCATTCATAAACCTAATCATTCGTAATGAAAACATTAAAATACGATTTGAATTTTCGGAGATGATGTTAGTTAAAAAACGGAGACTGACGTTTCACTCAAACAATTTTTTTAAATCTCATTTAGATATTTTTACAAACGTTTTGTTAAAGAATATCGGCGGAATAAAAAATTAAAGCGCAACCTCAATCATATTGTCAGCTTTTTAGTACAGAACAAAATTGCATCACAAATAAAATGAAATATCTCTAACTAAATTTTAAAACTGTATTTCTCCATAAAAATTAATATATGCAAATGGTTGTATAGTATAAAATATATTTAAATATTTATTCTTGAACACACAGCAGATGTGCGCTGGTGTAACGGTATAACCGCTTGACCCTAGAGATAGTCCAATATCTCTAGGGTCAAGCGGTTTTACCGTTACACCAGCGGACACTTGCGAGGGTCTCGTCAACATCTAATTCTTGAGATCGTCGTGGGGGTTGTAATTGGCAAAGGAATGAGTTCGACTGTTTTGTGTAAATGAGAATGAAGAAGGCAAGTGCTGCATCTAGTTATCATGTGCTGCGTCTAGTTATCAAGTGCTGCGTCTAGTTATCAAGTGCTGCGTCTAGTTATCAAGTGCAAGTAGCGTCGCAGCTGCGACTCACGGTTCTATTATTGACAATGGTCTCAGCCCAATAAAATGACGGCAGCTTACGGAATATTCACAAGTCACAGTCGCGAGTCACAGTTCCTGCGCCACGAGAGGAAGGAGCAGTTTGTAGAGGGAANTACGGAATATTCACAAGTCACAGTCGCGAGTCACAGTTCCTGCGCCACGAGAGGAAGGAGCAGTTTGTAGAGGGAAAACAGGGCAGAGTGCGCGCCCAAGGTGCGCAGTATCCGTTCTCTGTGTCCCAGCATTGGACTATTCACCTGCCAATACGACTATCGTGAACAACGTAAATTCTATTTGAGGTTGGAACAGTGTTTATGTAAACAAGTGCTTTCAGATGTTTGTATACTTTCTTTATCCTGTCGTAAATGCATATAGGTTACATTTAAAATTGTAAAAAAACGTAATTATTTCATATAAAAGGGCTTGCCTTTTGAAAATAAAGATATCAACAATGGAACAATGTTGACCATGTGACTTTGACCACTGTATTTGATAAGGCAATGTTGGGTAATGCGCATGGAGACGAGAAACGAGTCTACCTCGTCTTTAGCATACGGAGCATTTGACAGTGTAACCGATTCCATGAGCCCCGGAACTGGTATCGGGCCCTGCGAGTCACTGCTCCATGTGGCAGGTTTCTCTTACATAACATGGCCGCTCGCAGTAAACGCCTCTCCACGTGCGCCGGACAGACTTCATGATTTATTCATGCTTGCCTTCGCTGCCTGTATGCTTGAAGTTATTTATTGAAGCTCGTTTCCTTATTCATTATCCTTACATGCTTTCCATTATCCCACACGGAAAGTTTCATCGCCATCTTTATTTCGCAACTAATAATTATGTGACCATGTGCGGCCATGAACAAATAAAATATCTACTACATCAAACAAAGGAGCAGTCAGTCGTTGGTACGAATAACATAGAAAGAGAGTTACTATGAATAAAATAAAAAGTGGCACAAAATAATAATGAAGCTTGCCAAAGGACTCTGCAACAAGAACCACACATAGAAATGGAAGCGATATTAAACAATTAATAAAGCTGGGTGATCGTACATGGCACAAAATAAACAAACAAATATATTTTAGTAGACATTTTTGTATCGTCAATAAAATATATGAGCCCTGAGGGAAACTAATTTATTAATAAATAAATAGAAATACGGCGGCATTATGAATGTGTGTTACTCTTTTCTTTTAACTGTCTTAATTACTTGCGTTTTTTTTTNAAATAGAAATACGGCGGCATTATGAATGTGTGTTACTCTTTTCTTTTAACTGTCTTAATTACTTGCGTTTTTTTTTTAATAGTGGCAGGTAAATACTTTCATTACAATAGTAAAGAAACGTCGCAAAGACAACAAAATAATTAANTTTTTTTTTAATAGTGGCAGGTAAATACTTTCATTACAATAGTAAAGAAACGTCGCAAAGACAACAAAATAATTAAATTTGCAGTTATTTATACTAGAAAAACATTCTTAAAAATTGTTGGCAAACTGGATAGAAAACAAATAATATCAAGACATAAAATTACTTAAGTAAAACATGAAACTTCAAAATATTTTTTTATAAAATTGTCAAAGACTCCTGGGATGCACCCCTAACATCTAAAAATTTGTATTAATACAAATACTATGATCCCTTCAGGTTACATTACAGAGTTACATTTTTAAGTTGCATATAAACCTCACGAATCAAACACAACACAATTTAAGTCATGATGTCCAAATTCAAAGTAAATGTTAACTTTAATAAAAAAATTAATTCTGATATTTGGCAAAGAAGTGTCAAAACGTCTGTTATGACTAAGCTGATTGCAGGCATCATGTTGAGTCCACAGGAATGGGGCAGGAAAGGATTTATAAACCAATCTTGTTTAGTTACCCCCTAGCAAGGAAGGGACAGGCAAAGCACAGAAAAACGACTTACGCCAGAAGTGTAGAGCTTAAGCACATAACATGCACAAGAGGTTAGGTTGACATAAGCAGCAAAATATTTATCCCAAAACGTGCAGAAACGTTTGGCAGACACATGTAGCCTCACTTAAACAAAATAATTACAAAAAAAATTAAATAGGGAGTGAAAGATGACTGGTGCACGAGAAGAAACGAACTATGAAATTGAAACGGTACTCACCAGAAAGGGGAAACCGAAAATATACAAGTGAACAATTATATATTAAAGAGAAAAATGAATAAAATAATGTAACACAAGCAACAAAACTACGTCCAGTGGCGACTGCATACTACGTGGTGGCTTGCGAGAAGATGCACGTGAGTGCCAAACAACGCCACCACGACCACCACACAACGCTCGCACGTCATGAAGCAGCACACCAAGGATAACTTTGTACGTAATTGAATGTAATTTCTGTACATATGGGTGAGGGACAACACCAAGTATTGATCGAAGAATCGATCGAAGAATTGTGATTGATCAAAGAATTGGGATAGATCGAAGGATTTGGATTGAGTGAAGGATTTACATGGATTGATGTGGATTGCAGAGGAGTAATGCTAAGGATTGGGATTGATTTAAGGATTGATATTGATCCAAGAATTGGGAATGATAGAAGGATTGGCATGGGTTGATGTGGATTGTGGAGGAGAATTATGGAGCTGATTGCTAAGCAGATTTCAAAGGATTGGTGTGGATTGGTACGGTTTGATGAGGATTGGTGTGGATTTGTATTTGTATTGGTGAAGATTGGTGTGTTGATTGATGTGTGAATTGGTTTTTGGATTGGTGTGTGAATTAGTGCGAATTGGTGTGGATTGGTGTCTATTGCTGATTGTGGTGCTGGTTGTGGTGCTGATTTTAATGCTTATTTTAATGCTGATTGATGGAAATATTGCGAGATTGATCGAATGATTAATAAAAAAGAATTACATTAATTTTTAATATTTAAAAANCTGATTGATGGAAATATTGCGAGATTGATCGAATGATTAATAAAAAAGAATTACATTAATTTTTAATATTTAAAAAGATTATTTTAAAAAGTTTTAGAATTTATTTTTGGGTGCAAGGTTATCCTAGGTCAGGGCACTGGTTCAAGGTCACAGATCTGAGATCAGGGTGAAGGTCATCCAGATCTATCATGTTGGTAGGAGTCAAGAGCACGATTTTGATTCCTGCACTGCAAATCCCACGCATTTTAAAATTCGCACCAGCATTTCCAACAAATGTATGTACGTATGCACTATCACCAATGCCTAATGTCACCTTACTTCGGTTGTCAGTGACAGTCCACAATTTTTTTAATAAAGCACCATTCTTAGGAGAACAATGCGCAAAGCAACCTTCAACCAAATCTGTATGAAACTTCCTTGAAACTTTCTTTTCGCTTAAAATATAATGAATACAGATATATATATAATTATACACGGCCGTTTTATGCCGTTATGCTTAACTTGTTAGATGATCATATACGAATATTACCTGTATACGAGATCGTTTAGAATAAATACTATTTACAAATTACTAAATAATTATTAGAATGAAGACTTTGAAAAACTGCCCGACAAATTCATTATTCGGTGTTGTGGTACACGTCACTCAGTTATACACAACCCTCCGGAGTTTACATCAACATAAATTATTCATTACGATTCCAGTTATTACATTTACAAACAAAATATTAACAAAATAAAGACAATTCGACGTTACTGAAGTCTTATTTATAATCAACAAGGAGAACGCCTTATTAAAATAAAATAATAAATAATTTTAACTAACAATTTTTAAAAAACCTTAGCTAAAAAATTATAACATTTAACTGCTTGATGCTGTAAGATTATACTATGACTAAGCAATAAAATTCACCCCAACATAAAGGAAGGAATTTTTAAAACAAAAGATATTTAAAGACATTACTATCAACAATATCACCATAAACTGCTAACAAAGACTCAATAAATAAAAAATTAAACCACAAGACTCATGAAATGTTAAAATAATAACAAATATTATTATTCGGATATTGAATAATGTTAGGCTATAAAAATTATACTGCGTGGTTATAATGAATCTGTTTTAAATTCATAACAATCTCCGTGAATGGTACAAGTAGGTTAAAGCACGTTCTAATAGAGGTATTAGGTATTGAATATTTCGATTCTTTTTTACGGTAATGAATCAATAAATTATCTTCATAATTAAATTATACTATTTCATTTCAATTGCATTTCCGGGTTTGGGATTAAAATATAATCAGGAACATAAATAGAGAGAGAGAGTAACTCTAAAACATGAGAATTTGGGGTCTAAATAATCCATTAAATAGCAGTTCTAAAAATTAATACTTGTACTTTTGTCAATAAAAACATGGAGACCAAACATTATTTTCAATGTTTTTAAGCTTTTGCTGAGCACAGATATGTAAGGAGATCAAATATAGAGAACTTTGTAAGAAATATACTTATGTTCATGTGTTTTCTTCTCAACGATACCTTGCACCGTATTTCACAATATTTTTTGCAGTGGCTCTCGTACCAACCCCCTTTTTATACAACTAAAGCTACGGGAAGTCTCAAATTGTGAAATTTCGTAGACTATTTTAGTTTATTGGGAGGTTCTGGTGCCGCAACCTTTGTAGTAGTAAGCTATCAGTTTCTTGATGTTTGTTGTCACATTGAGAAAAAGATTTTTTTTTAATTAAACGATGTTTGAACAAAATTAATTTTGTTGCTTTTCAAGTTGTGTATACTGAACCAAATATTTTGTTGAGGAAAGTAAATATTCTTGGCCTTGTACAAACACAGTGAATGTTGTGTCGTTTACGAAGCTGTTGTATCTTGTTCTGTGCAGATAATCGGCGTGATCTCGGTGTTCTTCATCTGCGTGTCCATCCTGTCGTTCTGCCTGAAGACGCATCCCGATATGCGCGTGCCCATGATCAAGAACGTGACGGTGAACACGCCGGCCAACTCCTCGGCGTGGACGCTCGACAAGACGCAGACGAACGCTCATGACGCCTTCTTCTACATCGAGTGCGTGTGCAACGCGTGGTTCACCCTCGAGTTCTTCATCCGCTTCGTCGCGTCGCCCAACAAGTGGGAGTTCATCCGCGCCTCCGTCAATATCATCGACTACGTGGCGACGCTCAGCTTCTACATCGACCTGGTGCTGCAGAAGTTCGCGTCGCACCTCGAGAACGCCGACATCCTCGAGTTCTTCAGCATCATCCGCATCATGCGGCTGTTCAAGCTGACTCGGCACTCCTCGGGGCTGAAGATCCTCATACAGACGTTCCGCGCGTCCGCCAAGGAGCTCACACTCCTCGTCTTCTTCCTCGTGCTCGGCATCGTCATCTTCGCCAGCCTCGTGTACTACGCCGAGCGCATCCAGGCGAACCCTCACAACGACTTCAACAGCATCCCGCTGGGCCTGTGGTGGGCGCTAGTCACCATGACGACCGTCGGCTACGGCGACATGGTGCCCAAGACGTACGTCGGCATGTTCGTGGGCGCTCTGTGCGCTCTCGCCGGAGTGCTCACCATCGCCCTGCCGGTGCCCGTCATCGTGTCCAACTTCGCCATGTACTACTCGCACACGCAGGCGCGCGCCAAGTTGCCGAAGAAGCGACGGCGAGTGTTGCCCGTGGAGCAGCCGAGGGGACCACGTGCCCCCGGAGTGACGACCCCCTCTGCACCCGCTACCGGCCCCGGAGGCTGCGTCGTGCCTCAGAACCGCCGCATGAACGCCATCAAGACGAACCACCCCAAGGACATGATGGGCCCGAAAATGGGTACGTTGCGTGCCGCCTCTTACCACCATTCTCCCCCCTCCCCTTCCCACCAAGGCGAAAAGGGTTTAATTCCCGGCGGGGTCACTCCCCGGATTTTCGCACGTGTGTATCGTGCCGGACGATGCCACTGGTCGGCGAGTTTTCTCGGGAGTCTCCCGTTGCCCTCCCCCTCATCAAATTGCATTCCGGCGCTGCTCCGTACTCACCCCGCTTCACCCTCATCGGCTCTCAAGACCTCGCTGTTAAGAGCCTTCCAGACCTCTTCCCTCACGTCACGTCTCCACTCACCAGGAGCATTTTGACGTGGTGTCAACAGTAAGCGGGGAGCAGGTTACCAGGTACGAGGCATAGAGACCACCTGCCTGTAGGTTCTTCATGACTCACCCAGAACTTTTGAAATAAATATTTTAAAAAAATTTTACTGCCCAAATCTGCATACATTTCAACGTGACCGCTGACTGAAATACTCTTATAAAACTGGCAGCGAATAAGTAACATTTCTTCCGTGTTTTAATGTTGTTTTCCAATTTTGAGTTTTGAATTTATTAAAACTGTATTTTATACATCTATTTTTTGTTCCTTTTATATACATAATGGTACGAACTGATGTAATAGAGATACATTTATGTTCCCAATATGGCCAAAGCTCCACTTTGTAAGCGCAAGAATAAAGTGAACTGTAGAAAATAAATCGTAAAATTCTAAAGTTAGTTGAATAAAGGCACTGCCTGCCGGCTGGCTGCAGCGAAATTGAAATAGGAAACCCCATTTTAATGAAATTTCGTCTCAGTGCGTTTACTTTAGAGATACAAGTTTCAAAGTAAATTTATTCTTCACGAATTTATTAGGAGAAGTTCTCTACACAGGAGAAGTCTCCATTAATTATTTAAAATATATGTTTTACAAAAACGTACATACTGCCTATCTGTATTGAACATATTATGCGGTCGTCGGTGTCTTCTCCTAAAAAACTCGCGACTAATATATTTTGTTTGAAATGCGTATGATGGGAATTAATGCCCTGGTGCGAACTTTCCTTAACATGGGACTTCCTATTAGAATATGTGAGCTGCCAGCCGGCAGGCAACGCCCTTAAACGTAAACAGCCTATATAAGCGTGTCGTAATCTCCGCTACGCCCTGATAGCGATGATCACGTGACAGGGCTTATGAGGGGCGGGGTAGTTATGTCCACACACTGGCTCTCATCCCAGACACTCCCTCGCCACTTCACGTCCCACTATAAGCCGTTCGAGGTAAAGTGAGCGCTGTTACGTTTTTTCAGTCATTTTTTTTTTCATTAAGCTACCTTTTTAAATAAATATTGTCATTTAAGTAATAAACACAGTGTGTATATTCCACCGCACTTGGAATTTAATATCTAAGTCTGAAATAAAGTATATTTATTGACTATTATTCCAAATGAGAGGGCTTTCAAAAGTGCTCACTTTACCGTGTATAGCTCACCGCAAAACCATCACACTGGAATTAAAATTCTGACCTCACGCACGATTTACTTGCAGACGTGATTATAGACTGTTTGTGGTTAGCTGAGCTATCCTCAGTCCCTACTAAGGAAGTACTTTTTCCCTCATTATATTTCCTCCTCCATATAGAGAATGTGTATTGATATAGGTTTGATTGCTTTAATAACCAGTCGAGCACACAAACCGTGCTAGGGTTGCAATCCACCGACTTGTCACTTCACTTGCGTTGCAGTGCTTGAGATCCGTGGTTTCAGGTAATAACTTAACATGTTCCCATTCAAACACACTTCATACGCTAGACAAATAACACCATAANTTTCTCGGGAGTCTCCCGTTGCCCTCCCCCTCATCAAATTGCATTCCGGCGCTGCTCCGTACTCACCCCGCTTCACTCTCATCGGCTCTCAAGACCTCGCTGTTAAGAGCCTTCCAGACCTCTTCCCTTACGTCACGTCTCCACTCACCAGGAGCAGGTTGACGTGGTGTCAACAGTAAGCGGGGAGCAGGTTACCAGGTACGAGGCATAGAGACCACCTGCCTGTAGGTTCTTCATGACTCACTCAGAACTTTTGAAATAAATATTTTTAACAAATTTCACTTCCCAAATCTGCATACATTTCAACGTGACCTCTGACTGAAATACTCGTTATAAAACTGGCAGCGAATAAGTAAAATTACTTCCGTGTTTTAATGTTGTTTTAAAATTTTGAGTTTTGAATTTTTTTAAACTGTATTTTATACATCTAATTTTTGTTCCTTTTATATACATAATGGCACGAACTGATGTAATAGAGATACATTTATGTTCCCAATATGGCCAAAGCTCCACTTTGTAAGCGCAAGAATAAAGTGAACTGTAGAAAATAAATCGTAAAATTCTAAAGTTAGTTGAATAAAGGCACTGCCTGCCGGCTGGCTGCAGCGAAATTGAAATAGGAAACCCCATTTTAATGAAATTTCGTCTCAGTGCGTTAATTTTAGAAATACAAGTTTCAAAGGAAATTTATTCTTCACGAATGTATTAGGAGAAGTTCTCTACAGCGGAGAAGTTTCCATTAATTATTTAAAATATATGTTTTACAAAAACGTACATACTGCCTATCTGTATTGAACATATTATGCGGTCGTCGGTGTCTTCTCCTAAAAAACTCGCGACTAATATATTTTGTTTGAAATTCGTATGATGGGAATTAATGCACTGCTGCTAACTTTCCTTAACATGGGACTTCCTATTAAAATATGTGAGCTGCCAGCCGGCAGGCAACGCCCTTAAACGTAAACAGCCTATATAAGCGTGTCGTAATCTCCGCTACGCCCTGATAGCGATGGTCACGTGACAGGGTTTATGAGGGGCGGGGTAGTTATGTCCACACACTGGCTCTCATCCCAGACACTCCCTCGCCACTTCACGTCCCACTATAAGCCATTCGAGGTAAAGTGAGCGCTGTTACGTTTTTCCAGTCATTTTTTTTTTCATTTAGCCACCTTTTTAAATAAATATTGTCATTTAAGTAATAAACACAGTGTGTTTATTCCACCGCACTTGGAAGTTAATATATAAGGCTAAAATAAAGTATATTTATTGACTATTATTCCAAATGAGAGGGCTTTCAAAAGTGCTCACTTTACCGTGTATAGCTCACCGCACAACCATCACACTGGAATTAAAATTCTGACCTCACGCACGATTTACTTGCAGACGTGATTATAGACTGTTTGTGGTTAGCTGAGCTATCCTCAGTCCCTACTAAGGAAGTACTTTTTCCCTCATTATATTTCCTCCTCCATATAGAGAATGTGTATTGATATAGGTTTGATTGCTTTAATAACCAGTCGAGCACACAAACCGTGGTAGGGTTGCAATCCACCGACTTGTCACTTCACTTGCGTTGCAGTGCTTGAGATCCGTGGTTTCAGGTAATAACTTAACATGTTCCCATTCAAACACACTTCATACGCTAGACAAATAACACCATAAACACATCACGCACGTTGTAAATACTATTCCCGAGTCCCCACCCCCTACAAAGTCTTACGAATAGGGGCGATAAGGCACTTGGAACGCGTGTCAGTGTCGACTTTATCGCTCCGTTTCTTGTGTGCCTCGAACACGTAAAACCGCCCCCTAGGGTCTCGCCTTTTTCCGCATTCGAGGCCTCGTAAGGCGTAAGCTCTAAGGGCGACTCTTGATCACCCACCACTTGCGTTATCGCCTCTACGCGCAAGGCGCTCGAATGTCGTGCAATCTTTCCGTAGGCGGCTCGCCTGAACGTGAGTTTAAGCGGTCACCCTGTATGTTTATGGCGTGCTAATCAAGATGAAAGTATAATCCGTGTCTAAANCACCCTGTATGTTTATGGCGTGCTAATCAAGATGAAAGTATAATCCGTGTCTAAAGACAACTCTGAAGCTACCATGTAGAAAAATTAAGCGGCTAAATCTCGTTCCGAAAAAAACCCCTCTCCACAATTTTCACACCAAGAAAAATTAATTCCTGCAGTTAAAGTAAAAGCGTTTTATTTCAGTTCGTTGATTTTCTTTCCTTCGATCCTACAATGAACCTTTAGACTCTGGAATATAGAATTCTTCACATGTTAACGAAATAATACTATACAACACAACCACTGCAACTTACTTCAAACGGCAAGCAGGTGGGGCACTTCAAAATGTAAATGTTTCGTAAAATATGTGTTATATGTGTGCATAATACAAATATATGACAAATTAAATAAATTCATTGTTAACAAGTTTAGACATTTTATTTTTATTACGAAGATGATACATCTAAGTGTTTGTCCCACATCACTGCTAAATTCACTTATTGCCGGCCAGTCAGTATGTCCTTTATAATATGTGCTGGAAGTTGTAGGAATATTTTCAATNTGCTAAATTCACTTATTGCCGGCCAGTCAGTATGTCCTTTATAATATGTGCTGGAAGTTGTAGGAATATTTTCAATTATATTTTTTTGGAATTTTTTAGTTAACCTCAAAACAGCTATGAATAAAGTAAATATGCCGGTAAAATACAAGGAATGTTAACAATAACTAAATAATTTCCACCACGACAAGACATCTAACAATAACCTCAAATTCTTCAGACGCAGAGAGTTTGTTGTGAAGTTTACGGGATTTCAACCCAAAAAGTTTATTTTTGTATCACAGTTTAAAAATCATCTTTTTTTTCTAAATTTACTCTGTATTTGACCTTTTTGTAATCACAGATTCAGTCAAAATGTCTACCTTTTTCTTAACTATTCTGGGTGTTTTCACGTCCTGATCTTTCAAATTATTCTTTACTTTTATTTCACTTGAATTGATGAGTTTTGTTAGTGTGTTTTCTATGTATATATTATGCACTGTGATGCTTGTTTGTGTTTTCTTATCATTTCACGCTGAGTAGGTGTTTGTAATATTCGTAATGCATTTATAAGAGTGAATTTTATATCAAAATACAATATCTGGTTTGCCCATCTCTTTTATTTCCTTGAACGAAGTATTGTTAAATGATTTTTCAGTACTTATCAAATATAAAAAAAACAAACATAAAAAGTATAAATTATGGAACAATAGCTTGTTTGCTGTTAAATATGAAATATGTTTAATAAAATAAATTATTAATTTAAATTCACTATTTCTTTAAATCGTGAACTAGTACAATTTTGAAGCTAGTGAAGAGATTTCGTTGCCCAGGTGTCCACTAACTTACGAAGATAGCTTTCACATATAGTTAGAAAACAACCATGGAATGTATCTACTGTGTATCACTAACAATAGCTAAAATAACTAAACGGTACGTTGATGACTAGTATTTCATTAGCTGTGAAAGTACGTAAGCGGCTAGCATATAATACGTATTCCACGAAAGGCATGGCTGCTTATTATCTTGAAGGAAAATGTTTCAACTTAAACAACTTACATATTACTGTCTTCAAATGAGTTTCAAAATAATTATTTACTTTTTTCATTAATTTACAAATTTCTTAATCAAATTAAATCAATCCATGCCGCTTTTCCTAAACTGTTTCAAGCAATAAAAATATTTCTTTTTTAACTTGGAAATTAGCTAAGTGAAAATGGAACACAGTCATGGTGAATATTGCTCGTTGGACAGTAGGTTTTCTAGGGATACTACCTTTTCCATCACTTAAGCCTTCCATCTCTGCTCTATTTTAATCTCAATTCACCCCAATAGGCACCAAAAACCTGTGTGTTAAGTGCCCGGATATCTCTAAGTTCGTTTCGCCCGAGCGATAAGCAGTAGGCGAATACCTAATGCCTTGCTGGTTGCATATCTGCCAGGCGCGAGAGACTGCTATATATCTACTTACCTTCGATTATCGGTTCCTCGGCAAAAACATCATAGCTTGACCGAATCACACCTCGAAGTTCTTCGCAATAGTCCGGAAACGTGTCAGTACTTGTGACTCTGGGCCAAACGTGATTCCAGAGGACTAGGTACGCTCCTTTAAACTGGTGCCAAAATACGAGCCTCCTGAAAATATCTAAGGAAAAATTTACACCCTCGAATTTAATAAATGTATAAAGATAGATGTCTACTGCAAAATATATCACTTAATTTCACTTGAAGTACTGTGGTATATATCCACATTATAAGTTGAGTATCACGATGCTCAGGCAGAAATTGTTTTTAACGCTTAATATTTAATAAATTTTTCACAGTCAAAAAACAATCTCATTTTTGGTTTCCGTAAACACGGGTGTTTTAGAAAAAATATGCACACTAATTTATTGATCAATAAACACATCTGTGAATTGACAACCCACATTACAAACGAGATTACCTTCGGGTGCGTACTATGTATTCAATATTGGTAGGTGTTCGCCATTTCGACTGTATAGAGTGTTGCGGACCTGCAGGCGTTTCAAGCCTTCCTTATTTATTTAATTGTTTATGTATTTAGACGCGGAGTGTTCTAACTGTGGCATTTTCACAATAAGTCGTGTACAGTTAAAACAACCAAATTTATTGGACAAATCAGCATACAAACAAGTATTATGTTAATGTTAATAATTTTCTTTGCGAATACCTCCAAAATGGTGGCATTGAGACACAAAACAAGACGAATATTTTTTTCTCATTGAAACACTGCTCAATAATATGACTTTGAAAAATTAATAATGTTTCTTTATGAAGCAATATATTATAAATTATTGTGGCAACTCCAACTCAGGCACAAAATAAAATATGCATCCATTAAATATTTAAATGATGGCAGCAAATTGTTTTGCTATTGTGTCATATCTTTGTCGGTTTAAACTTTACTCAACCACTTGGAGTTAGATCTGTAATCTATTAGGGAGTCACGGCAAAAACCAGTGTTTCAGCGCTAACTACAATTGCAACTAACTGTCATTTGGGATCACTTCAGGCTGAAAGTCGTATTTATAGTTAATGTTTATATTTGTGTGGTGGTACTACAAATACCATCTGCCGGCATTATTCCAGTCGATATTTAATGTATTTTACACCAGTTTACTACTTTAAGTAAGCTTAAATTTTAATTTATTCGATCTGACATAAACATGAATTATAATTTGTCGAATGAACTTAACACTGGATAATCATTTCATAAACTTTTTTATAGTTAATATTTTTATTAAAGTTTTTAAAAATATATTAAGATCGCTTATTAACACATATGCATATGCATACTTCCTCATGTGAAAACAAAAAAAAATGGTAATACATTTTAAAAATCTGCTGACATTATTTGATTACGCGAAGGACACCTGCCATGAGCAATTACGATAAAACAAACAAATATTAACTCGTTATTTTCTGGGTAAGATTTTTCCTTGGCCGATGTATTAGCAGACCAGATATTATGTTTTTCACTTCTGTTTCTTCGTTTTTATTAATGTTTAGTGTTTAGCTATAGAACACATAGTTTTGTACCATTCTATATCTCATCGTGAGTTGTGTACTCACACACGACGTGAATATTTAAAAATACGCTACCGGAAAATGAAAAAAAGAATGCCTTAAAAGAAAAGTAAAAGAAAGATAAATATGGCATTGTTTGCTTTATCAGACGATTATCTTATCTCCATGGTTTTGTGCGTCCTTCAAAATGAACCATTGGCCCATAATTTGCTTGTAACGCTTCGAAGCTGTCTTTAGCTAATAACAAAAGTTCAACATTGGCATAATCAATCTTCTGTAATATATGTAAATAAGTAAAATGCTTAGATTTGAGGAAGAAGCCAATAAAATAGTGGTTTTTTCTCAGATGTGTGGAAGTAAATGAATCCGTATTGTACTCAGAAGTTGTGTCGAACATAGTCGGCGTGCAAAGATAGCGTAGCCACGCATTGTTCGTGCAGTTAACGGCTTTTAAAAAACTATAGATTAGTTAAATGTGAATCTTTTTTCACGACAAAAACTAAAGTCAATATTTTGTTACCCATTCATAGATTTGGTTATCGATACACAAACGTGGTCGTTGAGAAGTGTCATTCAGCAAAAATCCCTTTAATTATCCCCCTGCCAACGATATTTATCCTTGGGTAAAACAATGGTTTATCATTTCTGAACAGATTTCTGTATTAAAACTTTATAGTCATCGCTTCAATTTCTGAGGAAATAGAACACACGCGAGTGTTATTTATGCTGTTTTCCATCGCCGTCGTAATGCTCCTTTAATGTCGGCTGTGACCTTGAGGCGTGTTGTATGGTTTTCTTAGGATTCCCATTAAACGAGGTCGTGCAGTGGGTTTCCGATGGCTATAACGTGTATTGGCTCCTCGCGTTGCATGAGAAGTGACAGCCATGCATCGATGTTGGCGCCGTTTGTCGTAGAAAGGTGCGGACTCCCCTACACTCGCTTCCAGCTAGCAGCGTCAGCTATGTTCCACGATTGTCGCCTTACGTGGGTGGCCACAGCGGAGTGCAGAGTGACAGAATCGCAGATTACGTGTAGTGTCGCGTTAGACCGCGACTGTTCGCTTGAAATATGGTCTGTAGTCACCAGTGACACTAGACAGAATTCTACTCTAACCCCGTCACTACGTAGCCTATACGTTCCAAGCAGGAATCAGTGACATCAGTCAGTGAAAGTCCATTCACCCAATGGCAGTTTATAAGCTCCTGCCCCATGACGAATCAGTCAAATGAACTCCATATTCTGCGGGAATCTCTTACAAGCGAGTAACATTGAGCGATCTTAATAATTAATTATCTGGCACTGGTTACCGGTGCAGCCGTTTTTACTGGTATTCACTTATTATGCCTCATTTAAACAAGTTCATTCTTATGCCTGTGTGTCACGGAGGAATATTCCATGCAAGATTGTATGGCTGCTTGTATGGGTGGTACTATGACATCTGCTTGCCGCTTTCATTGACGTTTTCGTAATTGGTTGTGTACAATTTTATATGGAAGGTTTTCTGCAAGATTTAAAGTTTAGGTAACCAGAGAAAGGTTAGTGGATTTATTTTCTTTTTAAAAAGGGATTAAACACATAAAAATTAAACACAACAATAATACTTACTATAAATAATAAATTGTATTAATTTAACAAAAAAAGTTCCAGTTCCATGAAACGACTAGGTTCTCTGCATAAACACACAATACTGAAGACGTGAGTGAAGATTGCTCCTGAACCACAGTTGCGGGATTAAAATCATAAATAATGCACTCTCCCCTACATGTGTGGCAGTTAGTGTCGTTGTATAGGTTATTCCGTAACTGCTTGCATGCAGGCTCGGGCAGCAGGCCTCGTGTAAGCTGCCGCCACAGCTTGCACGGAAACTGTTGTGTCACACAGGGTTTAGAGTGAAGGAAGACCGGTATTCGTCTTGTGTTCATGCCCTCAGCAGAGACTCGCCTTCCACCAACGCAGCTGGCAAAGTCACGTGATCGCCGCTGAACAACGTGTTTGTTTACGTTTGGATTTTTCAAACGATCACCCCTTTTGTGCGACTTAAAATATTCCCAAAATGAAATATTTTGTAGTTGCATTAAAACTAGGCTAGAGGACGTTTAAAAACACATCAAAGCATTTTCATAAACAGTGTTCTTACCTCAAATGCTGATCGCGATGTTTTCCATAGTGCTATCGATAGAAAAGCAGATCAGTGTTGGGACACAGAGATTATGACTGCGGAACTGACATGCGCACTCAAATCCATATCCTTCACAAGATGCAGACCGCCTTAGGGAATCTACGGCAAAGCGTTTGTGTTCACTGTATGTTCGCTGGAAGTGTTTGAAAGGGCATTCAAAGCTGCGCGGTACATCCATCATGCTGTTTGCTGCCTGCCATTCATTCATCCGTGCAACGAAGGACAGAGAGACGCGCTCTACGGGCAGGACGGCACCGTGCTACACAATGCGCACAATCAAAGACATCAGTCTGTGGAATACTAGTCACTGACCAGAAGTCACGACGTTCTTACAGACTCGCCAGGTAGTGCGACGGTGAGGCATTCATCTTCTTGTCTGCAGATACGACNGCTCAGTGTATGTTCGCTGAAAGGGTTTGAAAGGGCATTCAAAGCTGCGCGGTACATCCAGAATATCGTTCATGCTGTTTGCTGCCTGCCATTCATTCATCCGTGCAACGAAGGACAGAGAGACGCGCTCTACGGGCAGGACGGCACCGTGCTACACAATGCGCACAATCAAAGACATCAGTCTGTGGAATACTAGTCACTGACAAGAAGTCACGACGTTCTTACAGACTCGCCAGGTAGTGCGACGGTGAGGCATTCATCTTCTTGTCTGCAGATACGACATAAATGTGGTTTTTTTATATTGTTTAATTGTGTTTGAGTTGAAAATTTTGATAATTTTGTAAGCAATTTTTTACAAGAGAAGTATTTCAGTCTATATTAACCAAATACATTTAATTTATAATTCATTTGTAATTTATAGATGGGTGGGATTGTACCTTCGCCCTAAATAAGGTGACCACTCCACTCTTTGAACAGTTCGCTCACTTAAACTTAAGAGAATAAAACACGGTATTAAAGGAAAACCAATCTTTTAGTAGCCTAAAAGCACTACATGTTGTAGTAATAAACGCATCTTGTACATTTAAACAGCTTTGCAAATTTTGAAACCTGACATATTCGCAGGTATCCGCCATTTTAAAACACCACGAAACGAACTTTAATTCTGTGAAATGCAACCATCGTCACAATAAATAGCAGGCTTAAAGTGAAGCAATTTTCACTGGTTGTCGCTTACTTTGTTCCCTTTTTAGGTGGTTCGTGTCTAATGTGTGTATCTGGCAAATCTCGTGGCCACAACCCTAATCTGCCTCGTATAGAGAAGGTGCGGGACTGTAGTGGACTCTATGTGTCCCGGCTCTCGACATGTCTGTCAAGTCCGGTCCAAATGAGCCACCAGATGAAATATGTATGAAAAATATAATACATGAAATGTCGTTTTGCATGATCACGTTTGTCACCTCCACGATCTTCTCCGCGAGTAAATCTGAAACGATCTTTTTAAACTCCTTTCCGAATACATACGTGCGAATAAGGTCTCGTGTGAATAATTTGTGCCATACATTGCCTATATGTTGTGTTAATAAAATTGCTGTATTCTGGACGAGAAATTCATAGTGTTCCTTTTTTTAATTTTCTGGTGGTGTAGATTATCTTTGACTTCAATAAGATACTATAACCATACGAGTAACTATAGTGGCCTAATTTCACAAATCCGTTGAAATTTAGTATTTATTTGCAGCGAATCACACTGCATAGTTAACCTAATTCAAATAAACACATAGCATTCACTGAGTAGCCACAAAACACTTAAAAAATGTGTCATTAACATTAAATTATCAGAGCAATTAATATAATATTTATATCATACTTTCCTTTATTTAGATTGTAATCAACTCTTACTAGGTACAAAACTGGCAATAAAGTCCTTAATGATATAACAATATTTTACTAGTTCATCATTAATCAACAAATTTAACTGAAACTTCATTTTGTTCAGGAATAGTACACGTCTTGAATTTACTTTTTCTTACGAAAATTATAAAGTTTAAATTTTCTGTTAACAGATTTGAGTACCTTAACTTCCGCTTCCTGAAAATTTGTGGTAGTTGGTTAACGGCACAATGAAATCAAGCTAATTGTCCACAAAGGTCTTACTTTATTTTTTTTATGTTAGTGCTATTGCTTTACCCTAGTGTGTATTTTTAACGCTACATCAAACATTATAGGTCTATATACTACGCTAACATGTGTTCTCATTTACTTTATGGCTTCATTTTTAAAGGCTTTGCTATACATTGGCCTTTAAATATTTTTATTTCAAGTATTTTGTATAATATTTTGTTCGACCATTTTTTATAATGGCATTATAATTTTTTTCACAGAATGGTCATTCTTACTCCTAATACCACCTACAAATTAAATATTAAAAATAATAACGCTTATACATGAGTTAAGATAGTTATATCCACCCAGAGAAGTAATTACATTTGCACGTAACAAGAGATCGCAATTTCAGTGAGGCTTGTTATAGCTTAATTAGTTCTATAACACGTGACACGCATTTACACATACATAAAATATGTATTTTGTCAACTGTTAACACTTATTTGCAATTTTTATTTGAAAAAATTGTGGACTAACTTTCATTTTTGGGAATATTAATTTGTATTGTCCTTTTTAATAGTAAATGATTTGTGACGCTTTATTTAGTTACTTTTCTGCTACAAACACAAATAAAAGTGTGCCACTGGTATAGAAGAATATATAAATCTGTGTTTTCCACCTTTATCGTTGCTACAGCAGTAAAGGTATTTCGTATGTTATTTGTAACACAGTAAGCGTAATGTATTTTCAGAACCTACACAGACAACACTCAGCTATGACTGGTGCCAAGTGAATCTTATAGTTCCCAGTTTCCTCAATTGTGTTTGATAATATGCACTAGGAATGGTAGAATTGAGGGGTTACAGCATAATTGGCATAGGTATTTTGAAAAATAGCACCTTTTTTGTTATAATAAACCGAAAATCTTTGGAAAACTGAGTAACAATTACGTTAAAAAACTTTGTAGATATTGGCATTTACTACTGCTGTGGATAGTCAGAATTATTGTCTATGATGCCACATAGGTCGGCACCGATCCTTACCTTTCGGTTTTTTACAGCCAAAGTGACTATTTTAAAACAGCAGGAAATTTTGTAAATAATTTAAAAACACTTGACATATTTAATTTATATGTTAAACATACAACTTAAAATAATTTTAACCTGTAATGAGGAATTGAAAATGTAAACACCAAAATAATTTAATTTGAAAATATGCGAACAGTTTTCATACTATTCAAAATAAATCCACAAATTTCGTATTAATTAAATNAGTGACTATTTTAAAACAGCAGGAAATTTTGTAAATAATTTAAAAACACTTGACATATTTAATTTATATGTTAAACATACAACTTAAAATAATTTTAACCTGTAATGAGGAATTGAAAATGTAAACACCACAATAATTTAATTTGAAAATATGCGAACAGTTTTCATACTATTCAAAATAAATCCACAAATTTCGTATTAATTAAATACTAATGACGCTTTCCACAATTGGGGATTCTCTTTGATGGGTGTGTAGTTTATTCACGTATTCGCATATATGGTTGCATTGTTCATTTCTTAACGTAGCTCCCTTAATTAAGCATAAAACACGGTAATGTATGCAAAAGTATAATGGATAAATATATAATTCAGTCACCCAGAATTGTAAGTTGATATATGAGTATACTTGTCTAGCATAATTTAATTTCAAAAAGTAAATTAAGTCTAAATTTTCTTTTAGAGATTAATTTTAATATCATATAGGTACGTGGTACGGCATAAAAGACTATACTTTGTTCATAACTGAAATCAAGGTGTAAACAAAAGACGTATTTTTTTTAGGAAGGGGTGGATGGATATAAAATAAATCCTTAAAATGAAGGAAAAAATCACAAGTGGGATTTGGAGGTAAGGGAGAGGGAGAAACGTGGATGATAACGAGAAAATTTAATAAAACGATATTTGCTTTGTTTACACGAGGATTTTGGTTAGAAAGAGCAGAGTATAGCTAGACATAGATGTAGATGTGTGTGTATGATGAGAGGTGCTTGAACTGCTTAATAATGTACTTTGATATCCACAGTGTAGGGGAGTAACGTAAGTGTGAAGACTGGCAAAGTGAAAGCGCGCCTTCAGCGGGATACGAGTGCGCGCCATACACACAAGAGGTCAGGCAGCTGTGGTGTGGTTACTATTCACTTCCAAGTCCCACCTTCTTGTACCCTTGTTCTGTCTTCTTTTTCCAGCAGACAGCGAACGCCGCAATTCGAACCTGCGGACAAACGGGACGAAAGCGGCTGGAGGCGACTTGGGCCGTACCGTCAGTCCACCTTGAACTCCACGGGGTAGATCCGACACACGCACTTCTTATGTTTTAACTACCAACCCCCATAGAAATGAGTAATCTCTGTAGCTGTGCAGCCTGCTAGATCTATAGATGCTATTTTCTTCCTCTGCCATGCCATAGTGGAATTGATAGCCTGAATACTTGAGTACTGCGACTCAATTCATAGTTTACATTTTCTGATCTTTCACTGGAGTACTCTTTTGGAATGCCGTGATTAGAAATGTCGGAGATGGTTTCAGATATTAACGTTAGTGCTTTTCTAATATGATTATGTGGTTATGCTGACGTGCACGTTGGTATAGAGGTCAGGATGAGTTTCAAATGATTTACGTACTTTATTTAGTTACAATTTCATATTCACCTGTGTCTCTAACAACCAGGAGTCGGCCCACTAGCGAACCATTCCATAATTTGTCTGGAATAATTTTTGAAAACCTTGTAAAACCGAAGTTATAGTGAAAGGACTGGAAAAAGAAAAAAGGTCATTACACACGCAAGTAGTTATAGAATGTTACCAACTGTGTCGCCTTCCTTCGTAACATTATATAAATTACTGTTCATTACTGATCTCCAGCCTTAAAAAGGCTAATGAGTGTTAGGTTATCAACCTTGATTTGAAATCTTTATTGGAGGGGGAAGGCAGTATTTTTTTACAGTAACCATATACTGCTCATATCAGCTACTGAGGCCTTGGACATTCATTAGTTATTAGCAGATACAAACTATTTCATTCGACGTGTATTTAGGAACCACTTCTTGAAAAATTATCTAAAATTTTCACTTTCTGCAATGTTAGGATAATGTTAGTATTTACTTACCACAGGAATTTCCATGATTTATGATTTACTGTTTTCAATAAGAAGACGATCATAAAATTTTGAATGAGAAATTAAATTTTGATATTGTGTAACCGATTTGCTCCCTAAAGAGATTTTATATACGGCAGTGAAGTGTGTTTTTCGGCTTTATAGCCAAACTTGTATTTCGCATCCTCTCCAATTTACCTTCTTTAACAGGATATACGACAATCTCTTTCATTTTGCTAGAAACTCTTAATTCAGTGAATTATTATATTTCGTATGCTGTAGGAGAAATGCCTCGTAAATTTTAATAATTTATTTTTTGTGCGCAACTGCTAGTTGTACACTATGTTTTTTCGATGTATCATCGCCGTTTTTTAGTCAAAATGTTAATAGTTTTTGTAATTTGTTTCATACGATTAATTTAATAAATGTTGCATTCATATCCATTAGCCTACGTGCCACTTGGTGCATATATTGACAAGTCAAACATACTCTGTTATTGAGTTCATTAAAGAGTTTTAAACAATATTTGGCGTACTGAAAACAAACAATTAATGTAACATTATTATTATATGTATATTCACAGGTTTTGAGTGATTAAAATGCGATTCTTGTTGATCTCAGTTGTTTTAGTACAAAATAATGTCCCCGTATTTCTAGGAACTTGGTCTTCAAAACATACAATAATTCAAAAATATTTATTTATATTATTTGATCACATATTCTATACAATCTTTATATACTCTTTTTCAGCAAAGGAAGATTTTTAATGTGTAATTGTAATTAAATGGGAAATATTTTAGTTTTGATTAAGTCACCTAATCTGTTTCAAATTTCATATCTTTAGTGCGTCTTAGATCTCTTTAGTGACAAGTAAATGTATATAATTATTTATTTTAGCTATGATGTCGTCAATAATAAAGTGCAAAGAAGACGTAAAGTTGCACACATTCGCAACATCCTAGAGATAAACCGTTATTTGTTAACACTGTTTCTTCTTAAATAATTTATTTTAGTTCTAATATTTGGCTAAAATTTTACGTAACTAGGTACTAAATAATCCTAACTGCGATAGTTTTGAACTGATTGCTTTTCTTAATTCGTTTTGGTGCTTAGATACATAAACAAATTTGCATCTAAATGACCAAAGGAAACATCTAACAACACGTATGGTTTATATATCTGAATATATTAGTTTCAGCATTTTCAATGAGAATAAATTCGTGGTTACATAGAAAACGTTCACTTTAATAAAAGTCAGGGTAAATATTGATGAATACTTTTTTTTGCAATCGAAAAAACTAATTTAGTTCTCTTTTTAGATAATGCGCGTTTACCTAAATTATAAAATATATATAATTAATTTTGTTAACTTATTTTTCGTGGTGATTGTTACTGTCGTTTTGTATAATAAAACATGAACGTAATATTCCTTTACTTAATTAATACAATTCGCTAGATATGCTGCTTGGCTCTCAGCTCACCTTGATGATATAAGCCCCTTGATTTCCCGTAACAGCAAACTGCACGTTATCATCATGCGCTGAATGTTATATTATTCAAATGTAGTCAACGGAAGTAATTTCGACACCACGGGTGTGTGTACATATCAACAAACTGCTCAGATAATTTTCTTGTATAAGTATTGGGATCACCAGTTATCTGATAGTTCACTCTTACATTCAACATTTGGATACGACCATATTTAATTAATTACATCAAGGGCGAGACTTATTCATAAAACTCAGAAAAAAATGTGTACTTGATTAAATAAGTTATATTTGCTATTCATAAAACAGTACTTATTTCAAAACCGTTTTTGTATTGAAATATCCTAGGCGCTTCGCTGCATAAGAAGCCATATACGAGGTATATTTATTGACAAATATATTTGAGTGTTTCACTTCGCAGTTGAAAAAGATTGAGGAGAAAATGTTTAATAATCTGGTATTTACAAACTTAAAATTGAGACGATCTTGACTAAAGCATTATAAATTTCAAATAGGATGTTCTGTTATAACGGTTTATAAGAAAGTAACTTCTTATTTAGATAAAACAAGGCTTATACTTCTCATGAATGCGCTAATGTAGCTTCTAAGAAGATCAAATGTCTGGGAGAGAACATATGCAATGAAGCCTGACAAATATACATGCTCAGTAGTTTTAATTTTCACTCATACAGCACTATGGATTGAATTAATGAACACAACAAATATTTAATTCAAAATATTTAGTCTCGAATTTTAATTTTTACTTTGGAACTTTGTTCACTCGTATTCTGATTTTCAGTTGAGCAATGGGAATTTACTACACTATAAGTAAATCATGTTTCTCTCAGGCGTATTATAGGGCGACAAACCAATACAAAGTTTTCTGAGAAGTAACTTGCTTTGAATTTAAACCGCTTTCATGTATTGTTTTTAAAAACTCTTTACCATCGTGTTAATCAGTCTGGTATTAGCACAACATTTAAGGGGATTCCTCTGTTGTCTAAATAACACACAACCAAATTCAGCGTTTGCCATTTCCATCGAAGTTCTGTAAACCACTCTGTACCATTGTTTTCCAGTGGTGATCGTGATCCCTCTTCTTCTTTCATGAAACTACTATCAAATAATTATTTATAGAAGAGTTATTTACAGGCTCACACCTTCAATATGAGAGAATGAAGACTAAGGCTAGGGTATATTGTATTACAGGGCTATGTCCTGAAAGGCTGGAGACTACTAAATCTCCATTATTTAAATGGTATCCAAGGTATATAATGAACCACACGCACGCCACTGGTAAACTGAATGCTGTAGTAGGTTGGAACAACAACACAGCCTCATTATCTCAAGGATGCCTTAAGCCGTGAACTAATTACAATGCTTCGTAATTCTAGGGTTCGGGATTTCAAGGTGTTGTATTCCAAGGACAACGAGCAGCGCTCCTGGTATTCAGTTTAGGAACTGCGTCACTGAATGTTTCGAGGTTTTGACGGTACTTGGGCAGTGAAAAGAAAATAAGTAATTTTTTTTATAATTTCACTTCGAAAATCATAAAATCGTTTTATTTACTCGCTCTCTTCAAGGAAAAATCATATTTAAAAATTAATCTTACAAAGCTATAATGTTTCTTACGGATAGTGAATAAAATTCTACATTTTCGAATACAATGGATACAAGTTACGAACAAAAAACGGATCAGTAATTTATCGCTTAATTGTCCTT
The DNA here is from genome assembly GCA_002778355.1 of Clitarchus hookeri. Taxonomy (NCBI): domain Eukaryota; kingdom Metazoa; phylum Arthropoda; class Insecta; order Phasmatodea; family Phasmatidae; genus Clitarchus; species Clitarchus hookeri. The sequence goes on along the minus strand of NQII01002025.1, from coordinate 45,022 downwards.
CTTTTAGTTGGTTTTGTTTTTAACTACTTGCTTGGAAACATATATTAGACGAAAACAACAGCAGACGGTTTGTACCATCAGACTAGCAAAGTCACTGTTCACGTAGTACGGCAAAGAGGACTCTTGTTAATATTCTTGCATCGGCGATATGAGGTCGTGTGTTGGTGTCGGCAGACTGTTCCCTTTAGTTCACAATATAATTCAGATTTTTTCACTTCTATCGTATTTATTCATGACAACTGTTTTCGCGATCACGCGAAGTAAAAACAGTTTTATTTTCACTTCTGAACTATGAAGGTTGCAAATACAAGCTTATAACTTGTAACAATACATATATATGCATTGTATTTTTCACAAGAAACAATTTTCTAATCCAACAATAAATTTCTTGACGACATGGTTTCCAAACATTTTTCTTGAAGAAAGCGCAAAGAAATTAGAACAGTCTAGGTGTGGGTTTTCGCTTAGTAAAACTACAGTCGCAGTGTCGCCTCGTGTTCAACATGGAAGCCTGTGACGACACAGAGGTCAGAGGTGACTGTGCAGTCACCGGTTCTCAGTCGTTTATACGCCTAGGTTCGAAACAACGGCTGTCCTGCTTTCTCGCCGCTCGAGTATGACATTGCGCCCGGGTGGCCAACATCACCTAGCACATCAACGCTGGTGCTTGATTTTGTTAAAAAAAAAAAAGTGATGTTTTCCATTAAATTAGCAAAGATTAGAATATATACTTTTGTATAAATGACATCAAAGTAGTAATAACATTTCCATCAATAACTTTGTACCACCGTGTGAAGGATTATAGAATTGTTAAACATCTCAGAAACAATAGTCCGGTTCTGGGACTGAATGCAATGTGAATTTTTCAGCTTGCATAATATATATTTGATTTTTAACTTATACTTGGGATGTTTTAAGAGTGATTTCTTGGCACCTGGACTTATGAAATAAATTTATGTGCATCTATGTTTCGATATGCAAAAATTATTTTATTACACTTTGTTCCGTTTCATGTGTAATCTTATAAGTGCAACTACATTTTGAAAATTAATATTTCTATAATATCAGTTTAAAGGATCCTTAATAAAGGTGTTATGTAAAATATTACGTAGCGTTGTCGCATCAATGTGTACTTGCATACATTATTCAGTTTGTTGGGCTCGTGTATATTGTTCTGAAAGTAACCAAGCAAAGGTATGAACAGACCTGTCACTTACTGGTTGATTAACTGATAGCTGTTAAATAAATTTGCCTGCCAATTTATAACCATTCTAATAATATTTTTAGGCATCAGTTAAAGTGATCCAGCAGGATGTATTTTCATATTTCTACTAGAACAGGAATTTTTTATGAGTTATATAATATAACGTTAACGAGCTATTTAATATTGTATTACTTACCACACTATATAAGAGCACTCGAAAGATTTCAAACACGCGATACTGCCGAATAGCAGTTAGTAAAACCATTTAATCAAAATCGTTAATTTTATGTGTGTGTTGCCTTATGTGTCATTTAAAATCTTTACTATTCAATTGAGTATTCTTTCATCAAAATACTAATGTAAAATAGGAATATATCTTATCTTCCGCAAGAAAATTACTATTCGGAAAGCAAAATACTTTTTAACTGCAGAAACTTACATTTATTTGTAGTGAAATTCTTCGGACGTCGTACATTATTGTTGTGCTCTAAACAAGGTGATGCATGAATGTTTGAATGTTTTATTTTTCGCCGTATCAATCGAACGCAGCATGGTATACATATTGCAATTAACGTAGAGTAACAGACATTTCATATGCATAAGATTATTCTGTTTTTAATGCATGTATATATATATATATATATATATAAGCTGTTTTGTGTGCACGAAAAACTAACAACAGGATGGAAAACTATATTTAGTTTGGTTGTAAGCATGGCAGATTTAAATATTGGAAATTGTTGAGTCTGCATGTTAGAATATTTTGTTTGTTATTGAAATATTGGAAAACTTACTTGCAAATGGTATATTTATTTTATTCACTGAAGCTGCGTAATGTATGCTCCAAGGAATAATTCTTCGGTTGGTGATAATAAGAGCATAAGTCATGTGTGATTGTAATGGGACGTAAGCACTTTCTATCGCTCACCAAAGATATATATATATCATAACTTAGTAATAATTTTAAAATGTTCTTAAAATAAGGCACTACTCTCCAGTTACTAAAACTATAGTCATATCAGTATTAGAAACTTCGCTATCTTGTTCTACCAAATAGATTAGATTCATTACTTAACATAGTTATCTGATTGCAATCATTTTAAAAAAGATTTGATTTAGTTGAAATATTATTATAAACATTTATGTTATTCATGAATACTCAATCTTTTCGTGCAAGTTTTTTCTTCAGATATAAGATATGGCTCCCATAAGAACAGATTTCGTGATACTATGGATTACTTGTGTAATTGCAAACTAAATTAACAAACACGAGTAATTTTAATGGAAATATTTACTCTATTGCCTGCAGATCACTTGTCAAAATAAAATCAATTTTTAATAATAAAATANTAATTTTAATGGAAATATTTACTCTATTGCCTGCAGATCACTTGTCAAAATAAAATCAATTTTTAATAATAAAATAGTTTAACTATAGGCAATTACTTATCTACATTATGCCAACAATAGTAAAAAACATAATTTTGTTACCAGAAAATGCAGTTGAAATATAAAACGTGTAGACCCTAATCAACCTACCTAAAACCAGCCAGAAGAGTTGTATATAATTTAATTAAATAATGCTAAAATCTGTTCGTGTATTAAAACAGCACTTAATTTAGTTATTGTTTTTTTTTTTTAAACTAATTGTTGATTCAAATTGATTTTGATATAGTAGAAATTTACAGGCACGTAGAGCAAAAAAATTTTCCAATCGAAATGAAGCGTTAAATTTTATTTTAAATGTCTCACAGTTTTCTTACCTGTCTCTTATTTTTAACTTTTAAAGCATTTTCTCAGCGAATACTTACGATTACCAAATAACTTGTATTCATATTTTTAAAAAAACCTAGACAGCTGATGACACAACTGTTATGTTCTTCTTCANTAATTTTAATGGAAATATTTACTCTATTGCCTGCAGATCACTTGTCAAAATAAAATCAATTTTTAATAATAAAATATTTTAACTATAGGCAATTACTTATCTACATTATGCCAACAATAGTAAAAAACATAATTTTGTTACCAGAAAATGCAGTTGAAATATAAAACGTGTAGACCCTAATCAACCTACCAAAAACCAGCCAGAACAGTTGTATATAATTTAATTAAATAATGCTAAAATCTGTTCGTGTATTAAAACAGCACTTAATTTAGTTATTGTTTTTTTTTNAGTTGTATATAATTTAATTAAATAATGCTAAAATCTGTTCGTGTATTAAAACAGCACTTAATTTAGTTATTGTTTTTTTTTATTTTAAACTAATTGTTTATTCAAATTGATTTTGATATAGTAGAAATTTGCAGGCACGTAGAGCAAAAAAATTTTCTAATCGAAATGAAGCGTTAAATTTTATTTTAAATGTCTCACAGTTTTCTTACCTGTCTCTTATTTTTAACTTTTAAAGCATTTTCTCAGTGAATACTTACAATTACCAAATAACTTGTATTCATATTTTTAAAAAAACCTAGACAGCTGATGACACAACTGTTATGTTCTTCTTCANGATTACCAAATAACTTGTATTCATATTTTTAAAAAAACCTAGACAGCTGATGACACAACTGTTATGTTCTTCTTCAGCTTCGCAAGAGAATGTTTTCAAACAACAGTTTCACATGCTCTTATCCCAGACAATTCACTGGAGTCAAATATGTGTGTTTGTTTGCAGTTGGAATGACAATGGGCATGACGATGACCATGAACAAAAACGGTGTGGGTTTGGACACGAACAGCATGCTGAAAGTGATCAAGCCCACCAATCAGCAGACGCCTTCCAGTACAGACTCCGCCCCTGCGTCCAGCAGCAAGCCAATCAAGAGCGCGCTACAGTAACTTGTCCGCACACAGACGACAAAGCCACGACGTGCATCGTCTTCGTCTGCCATGTACACGCTATTGCGAGTAGCGCTGTGTAAACACGAGATATCGAGTATTGCAAACATTACAAGAATACTTTGACCGCGTGTAAACATGTATCATGGTTCCTGCTCAAGTGTCTTGCCAAATCCGTGCGAGCAAGAGGTTTTCAAACGGCACAAACGAATATTTGAAAAGTGTACGGCTTTGTTCAGCATCATCGTAGCTGTGTGCGCGAAGTGATTCGTTTAAACCTTTTTTATTATATAAAGTATAAAAAATGTTGTTAGAGTTGTATATAAAATTACACTATATTAATTATTGAACAATTGAAGTGTATATAGACTTTCCGCTATAAAAAAATTGTCCATAGCAAAAATAATTTTTAATTCGGTGTGGAAAAAAAAATACTTTTGTGGATGGACACTCATCTGTGTATTACCTATGTTCTAAAAGTATCGTTAAGTATTACTCGCACATTAAAATACATTCATTCTCAAATGATAATATACAATGTGACATTGAACGGTCGATAACCGCACCAAACACCCCACACGCATTAACACTTTACACTCTCGTAATATTACCACATTGTCACGACATGCAAACCGACAAACTGCAATGCATTACACAGAGACTCTGTTGTTCACAAAGCATAAGCCTTATTTCAGTTTATGAGTTCATATTAGCAAAGACTTTCATACAACTTACAGTACATATTTTAGAGTATTATTAAAAAACTGTAACACTAAATGCATATAATTTCTTCGGTAAACATAGTATTAGAGGAAATATATCTTCCGGACAGAATGGGAAGGTCATTAACGTGTAAGTCGCTTATTTCCAAACGTCAGCATGGATTCATGACTGCCTTTGAAAATGTATATTTTTATTCAAACAATCCTGCATGAATTGTTGTAAGAGATGCTAGTAGTTCATTGCAGTAACACTATACTCGTGATCTACTGTGCAGGCTATATTGCAGGAATGAAAGCATACTGTGCAGTGCTGCTTCTTGCACAAGTGTCTGTTTAGCGTGCTTGAGAACTGCCAGGCCACATTTGCTTTATCCCTTCCCATTGTGTCTCCTGGGTCTGAAATATCAAACTGACCAATAGCGTACAATGAAAGACTGACACGTGATCTGCAAGGAAATATGCCAGCATTCATAAAGATGAACGACATGAAGTGTTTCAGACAACTAGGAAGTTCTCTCGGAAATGTAAGGGTAAGATACAAATGAAGGGTANATGAAAGACTGACACGTGATCTGCAAGGAAATATGCCAGCATTCATAAAGATGAACGACATGAAGTGTTTCAGACAACTAGGAAGTTCTCTCGGAAATGTAAGGGTAAGATACAAATGAAGGGTATAGGCGCAAAAAATATGAGTATCCATCTTAGCTAGTTTTGAGTAAAGTGTAATGGAAACCATAAACTCCTTTCCTAGAAGTGTTGCTTCCAAGGCCTGTTATCGTGGACTCTAAACTCCTTTAACAATAACTGCTTTGGCAAGCCAACAATACCGGAAATTCCCTGTCAGATGACACCATAACCTCATTTTCTGTCAAAGTGGACAAGCATCCTTTTCCTCCTGCACCCTTCAAATGATAATGCGCTATCTTTCAACAGATGGAAAGAGAGACAGAAAGAGAGAGATGACCATCTACAAAGACTCATGCTCGTTCCTAATTACATCGAGTCTGACACAAATGTATCTTGTAACTTGCGAAAGTTTGAAGCAAATAACTCTCTTGGCACTCTGTACAGCATGGTACGTCACGTTATATCGACTGTCGATCAGCTTGAATAGACGTAAGTCTAAATAGATATTCAACGTTCGAACTCGAAGTTATTATGTAAGTATATTCATACCAAAATAAAAAATATGTTTGTATATAATTGTTAAATAAACTCATTTTTATAATCCTCTGACGGACTTAATATATATTAAATTATTTTGGAAATATGCCTGTTAAATCAAGGTGAGATATAAATGCGTAAGGATTTAATTCGGGGCAATTCGGCTCTCACTTGGCCCAGAAAGGTAACCATTTTTCCTCCAGTTGGAGTAACCCTTTTCTTCGGACAGAAACCTAAAGTTTGTCAAATCATCTACTTATAATTGCGTGTCTTGTTTTTCTTAAAACAGTTCAAACATTTTCCAAGTAAGATTGAATGAATAAATGTATTGTTTGTCGTATTAGCGATAAATCATGATATACAACTAAATCATGTTAAATTTAGCATGAATGTGAAACAAATTTTAAAATAAAAAAAGTCTTTAGCATATTTTCTTGCAGTACCTCACATATTTCTATCAAAACTAAATTCACTGTGCGAAACAAACTTTTCTTACGACAAAGGAGAGAAAGACACTAAATTTTATTAAAGTCTTCGCTGATAATACACTCATTCTGAAAATCTTTGCCTTTCCCAATACAAAAACTCTTGACGTTTTAAGTAAATTTTCAAATGAATTAAAAACACCATTAATCTCACAGACAACACAAAACAGAACTGTATTTGTAACGGGTAGTGGCGCAATTTTGCATTATTAGATAGAAACACGTGCATTTAAAATATATTGGACGGAATATTTACTAAGATTCTTAATGTATTATGATACTTATAAAAATGCATCTGAATATGCCATAACTGATTGCACAGATATCTAAATTTTAACTCTTGACTTGATTGGAGTGGCGCTAATATTAAATACCTAAACCAAAACTATTTTCCCTATTAACATTCTGGAAAACGACTGTGCTAAAGGTATGAGTGTAAGATGATTATTGAAATAATGTAAAATTATATGGCGGCCTTGTATTTACCCGGAAATTTACTTTAAAGAAAGTGTTGTTAACCGCATATGGTACGGGACCAAACGTTACATAAACCACAAATCTAAAAAAAATAATATTACAAAATATGTTTTAATACTTCGTATTTTGTTCGCATACGTATACTGCACTCTTAAAAAAATGATGTAACAGCGAAAACATATGTAATAATATTGTCTAAGTGCATTCATAGGAAAGTAATTGAGAGAATTTCAAATGATCAGCTGGAGTAGAGAGAACATGCGTCCGCAGAGTTAGGCGGTTTCTACGAAACTGTCAGCAAAATTGTGTGTACAAATTTTACATACACATCAAATAAGTAAATAAGAGATATTTCTGTGCAAAATACTTAATTACATAGTAACATTACTAATACGTGTAGAGCTTAGCAGAAGCTATCAATATAAAGAGTTGTATTCATTAAATTCATTTTATTATATTTTACTTAATATGTTACACTCTATTTTGAATATTGTGATTTGTTTGATACAATTTATATGGCAGGTTTATCGAGTCACGCAACCACAAATATTCATTATTACTATATATACTTGTTGTAGAACTGCTGTCATATTAAGCACTACACAATACTGTTAAAAATTGACTTTATATTGACACTTTCTGTTAGCAAGTGCCATGGGTCCAGATAAATTTGTTTTCTTTTAACAGTGTGTACAATAGCTTTTCCATATATACACAATCCCACACATTCATAATTCGGATCATTTTTAAATACAAATTATATTACCATTAGTTTAAACTAAATATATAGTACATATAATTTGTATCTTGTTTCTGTCAGTAAAACGCAGTGGATCTTGTTTTCTGTTCTGCATTTTTGTTACTTGTAAAAAAATTTGAAAAGCATGAAAATGATAACATATAACGTATTGATGCTTATATATCACTAATAATAAATATTTTATTAAATAGCTGTAACCAGCAAGCTGAAACAAAAATGGGAGACGATACATGCTCTTGCGTTGGACAATCATTATCCTAAAATGACTTCTGTGTTTACGTACATTTCAAAAACACGCTTTTATAATAATTGTACAAGATATATATTTTTTNTCCTAAAATGACTTCTGTGTTTACGTACATTTCAAAAACACGCTTTTATAATAATTGTACAAGATATATATTTTTTAAAAAAATTCTCAGCATGGAAAACCCTTGAATCAGGGACAACGCTAAATCTCTGTAAGCCGTANAAAATTCTCAGCATGGAAAACCCTTGAATCAGGGACAACGCTAAATCTCTGTAAGCCGTAATATAAATTCGAATATATTATTTTTTAAACTTACTAATTAAACAATTACAATAAAGCCGCTATTTAAAAGTGGCGTTGAAAATTTACAATTCGTGCATTTTTCGACCCGAAAGTATTATCTTAAGTTTCTAATCACATATTAGCTCAAAAAACTGGAGGAGTAAGTAAAAGAATATACATATATTGTAGTTATTTTGTATAAAGTAAAAATGTGGATGAGTCATAAGTCTGGTCTTAGGTGTGTGAAAAGTGGGAGTTTGACTGTAGCCTGTTGTAGATAACAAAAAAAAACTTATTTTGACCTCAAAGAATTTGTACAAGGTTGTTATCGCCAGTTTTTATTATAACAGACCGTCTTTGAGGTTAAATAATACTCCATATATTCGTGTGAACACGTGTGAACCTTTGAACGCTCCCCTTCGTAATGTTGGGTGTAGAATTTTTAATTCAATTTTTTATCTCTTAAGAGTGGTCTCACATTACAACATTTCTAAACAAAATCGTTTCTACTGCAATATTTTTTAAATTAAATTTCTGTGATCAAAAAAATTGTCAGAGATTTGCGATGGGAAATAGATATATAAGGATTGAAATGTATGAATACAAATAGACGGTTCAAGTACGTTGGCTGTCACATCCTCATAAAATACAATTTGCATTTACATAACTTACGTAAATTTACGATGTTATTACTAACCATACTGTACTAGCATGGCCTACATTTATTCCAAAAGAATTATCATTGATTTAAACTAAAACTCTGTTATTTACATTTCCAACACAGCTGAGCCAAATGAAATGGACACAGTTGTTTCTGAGTTGTATTTTAGTAAAAACTAATATTTTAGAGCTTCCCAAAGGACGAGTCGTGAAAATGCAAAGTCTTCAGACTCGAAAGAAGCTCTCTATATTGACCATTTATCCTATCACTTTCAGAGTATAAAAAACTTATGCATTTTGGCAAAGATACCATAATTATGTTCAATCACATTCTCAAACCTATTTGAAGAAAAACAAAACAATGTGCTCAATTTCATTACAGAATTAAAATTGAAAACAAACAAATAGGAGTTATTTAACACTGTTATCAGAGGCAGCAGATTGACTGATGTTTTGGATAATGAAAATTTTCCAATGTACCTATTACATTAATATCAAGTGCGTGATTTCTCTCACGAAACATGAGTGTGAAAGTAGATTACATTGTTAAATATTATTAAATAATTATCTAGAGTTATTTTATTTCCATGGATTTCTATATCCTTCGTATTCGACACCATATGACTGTTTCGGGAACATTTTTATATAAGGTTGTTTTGCTTTATTTTGTAAAATTGAGTAATTTTTGTATTTGGTATTGTTTTTATTTCACTCCCTTAAACACTACAAATGTAAACTATCAGTTCGTTATTCATTATCTGTGATAAATTTGTATTCAAATAATGATATTTCGGTATTTAACTTTAGGTTTTCATTTTCAATTGATTTTTTTATTGATCTTACTAACACGATTTATTTACATTAACTACATAGCAGTTGATTATAGTAATTCCTTCTGATTGATTACCAATCATTGTTGTCAATAAAAAAGTTTAACTTTAAACTGCTTTTCGATATATAAGCAAAATATTTGCAAAAAATATTAGTTCAAAATGTCGTGTATTATGTGTAAGAATTTTGTGATAGGTAACTTAATCCTAGGGATTTACTTTATTTATTAAAACCAACTGGAAATTTTCATTTATTTACGTGGTTTAAGAAAACATTTCTGTGAGGGAAAGTGCATGCTGTATTCACCGAACTCCTTCGGTGCCAGGAATATGTTGTTTTGTCATAAAANCAAAATGTCGTGTATTATGTGTAAGAATTTTGTGATAGGTAACTTAATCCTAGGGATTTACTTTATTTATTAAAACAAACTGGAAATTTTCATTTATTTACGTGGTTTAAGAAAAAATTTCTGTGAGGGAAAGTGCATGCTGTATTCACCGAACTCCTTCGGTGCCAGGAATATGTTGTTTTGTCATAAAANAATTTCTGTGAGGGAAAGTGCATGCTGTATTCACCGAACTCCTTCGGTGCCAGGAATATGTTGTTTTGTCATAAAATCATCATTTAACATTGCTTTTGAGAGATCAGGCAAGTTTCTGTAGCGCTGAATCTGAATTATAAGTGAGCTGACGTAAAATATATAATAAAATTATATGTGGAATATAAAATTTTCATTTTAATAGTTAACAATTTTTATGAGAAAAATAAATGATAAATATATATATTGCATTTAATTCTGAACGTACTTCCGCCACGTGCAAAACAAATATTGTTATATAAAAACAGGAGATCCAAAGATTTTCTAGTATATTAAGAAGGAAAAAACGTGAAATGTTCAGCAATTATTTAAAGCCCACCGCGTGTGACTCTTAAGTAACCTCATGTAAATTATTATTGTGCTCAAAGTACACAAAAAGTTTTTCTAAATTTTTCATAGTAAACGTGCAAGAATCGCAGTATTACTGATTTCCTATCACTCAGAAAAAATACAATAATTTAAAAAAGAGAAACTGAAACACGTTTTCTTAAATGCGGGTTTATATCTTTCATTTTGGATCGGTCAATAGTATATTTGCAACGTCTTATAACATTTTTAAGGCATGCAGGAATTAACGAACGACAGAGAAAAAATTACAGTATTCGGGAATTTCTTAAATTGTTACACAACCGCTGGAACCGCTACACGTGTTTGAAATGTAGCCACTATCAGGCAATAAAGCCCTATAACATGCACAAAGCGATGGTGCGTTCCTGGTCTAACAGTAAAACGAGATGCCGAACATGTTATTGCAGGTCTTAACGAAAAATATATTTCAAAATGGGGAGATGAGCAAACATTAATTTATACTAAGCAAAGTCATTTTGCTAAAAGGTCTCGGAGAGTTACAGATAAAAAAAATTCAGTACTTGAAAAGAAGGAAACGTTTTCTCTGTGCAATGCACACATATGTATGTGTACATATAATCTATAATTAGTTAGTGGCACAAGTTNAAGGAAACGTTTTCTCTGTGCAATGCACACATATGTATGTGTACATATAATCTATAATTAGTTAGTGGCACAAGTTTTTCAGTTCAAATTACTTAATTTCTGTGAGTGAGTTATTAATTATTCTTGTGTTCTTTAAACAGCACTCTTGCGATTTTGACTTGTGATTATGCATTTATTTTGCTTTTTTGGGAGGGGGGTGTGGGGTGAGGTGAATTCCTCTACACATTTTGAATCGTGCTTCTTATAAAAGTAAAATACTGACATTTTTGCATTACTGCGAGAGTCTTTTCAATCAACACCCAATAACAAAATAATTATAAAATAATGTTAAAAATCACTACTTAATTTTAAANGCGAGAGTCTTTTCAATCAACACCCAATAACAAAATAATTATAAAATAATGTTAAAAATCACTACTTAATTTTAAATGGTGTCTAATAAAAACGGATTTTCACACATATCATAAACTTAGTGTTACCGTAAAGCAATTGAAATTTGATGNGCGAGAGTCTTTTCAATCAACACCCAATAACAAAATAATTATAAAATAATGTTAAAAATCACTACTTAATTTTAAAGGGCTACGTTTTAATGGTGTCTAATAAAAACGGATTTTCACACATATCATAAACTTAGTGTTACCGTAAAGCAATTGAAATTTGATGAAAAAAAAAAACAAAACGTTTCAGAACGTATAGTAGCATATGATTACGCTCATGAAGTATGATTTTCTTCAGATTCCGTAACACTTTTCAAAACATTCTGCAATGATTATAAGATGGCAATACTTATATAGATTCAGTACATGTGAAATATTTTTAAACAGCGAAAACAGTAATATATCATTAAGTACAAAATCTCGAGTTTCTTAGCATTATCTCATATGTATTGTTCATTTTTAAATATTTTAGAGATTTTTCTACCTAACTGTAAAGAATATAAATAAACATTTTAATTTCCTGAAAACGTTTATCTTTAAANATTTTAGAGATTTTTCTACCTAACTGTAAAGAATATAAATAAACATTTTAATTTCCTGAAAACGTTTATCTTTAAAAAGGCTAATCCTCCAGGGTACTGACAGATGAACAGAGTTTAGTGTATAATAATAAGAGAGAAATGCATTCAATAGTATGTAAACAAGAAGTGCTTTCAAAATATTCTATTCGTAATTACCTGTCATTTAGTACTTGAAAAGAGTTGTCACGCTTGATAGTGCAGGTCGCATCAGCCCAGCGCGACAGTAGCTACCTCGCCACGGCAATGAATCCTTCGTTCCTAGAGCACATTCTGAGCAGCCTGTTAAGCTATCGGGAAACTCAGTGGTCACTTAGGGTTTGCTCAAGCTTACAGAATGAATCATGGAAATACTTTCCTGACTCTAGCACAAAATTAAATAGAAAGCGCTTTTATCGACAGACATGCTTTAAATAAGTTATATTTCCTGTTAATATTAGTGCTATAACAAAAGTTACATTTCCAGTCATTCACGTGAAGAGATCACAGTAACATCAAATATTCTATAATGGTTGACACGAGACTTTTTGGAGTAAGCACGTCACTAAACTCTCTGAAATTGCAGTCAATCAATATGCATCGATATCGTAAATATAGTATCTCCTTCAGCTGCGTTGGCTCGTGGTGTCAGTGTGATGCTGCGGTGGTGAGACAGGAAGCTTCNGTAAATATAGTATCTCCTTCAGCTGCGTTGGCTCGTGGTGTCAGTGTGATGCTGCGGTGGTGAGACAGGAAGCTTCTCCTCCAGGACAGTAAGCTTCCTGTGCCTGTGTTTCCTGTGCCTGTGTTTCCTGCGCTCGCACTGTCACCTCACCTCACAGGCCAGTCAAGTTTGTGACATTCAGCCAGCCAGGGCGATGACGTGGACCACACGATACCTTCCGTTTAGAACCTTCGACAGTATTACATTATTTTATAAATTGTTATGGTATCACACTATTTGTCGCTGTGGTATGAAATAATAGTCTGAAAAACATGGCTGAAGGAGAAAATTACTTTCCAAAAATGNTCTAAATTGTTATGGTATCACACTATTTGTCGCGGTGGTATGAAATAATAGTCTGAAAAACATGGCTGAAGGAGAAAATTACTTTCCAAAAATGTATCAAACGATGCTACATAGGAATTTAAATTGCATGTAATTTTTTCTTACAAATCTGAAAACAGAGAAAACGTTATACGGTAGGATACAGTTAGAAATAATAATTTGTGTTATTAGAATGTCANTTTATCAAACGATGCTACATAGGAATTTAAATTGCATGTAATTGTTTCGTACAAATCTGAAAACAGAGAAAACGTTATACGGTAGGATACAGTTAGAAATAATAATTTGTGTTATTAGAATGTCATAAAAACTATTTCTTAAAAATTTTTCTTGCAGATTGTCAGTATCTCAATGTTAACATTTCATAGAAATTTTTAAATCAACATAGCTAGAAGCTAAACTTCTACCACGGACGAATCAAGCATCGAATTTCAATGAAATTGCTACGTGCCAATCCTTCACAAAGCACAAACTTAAACCAAACTTCGGGTTAAAATAACTATTAGACATTGTTTAGAATAACATTCGTTGTTTAAAATTCTTATAAATACGTTAAATAATATTACGAGATTTATTTTTAAAATGATTTGGAATGTTAGGCAAGTTATCGCCGATATCGCGATACGAAACCATGAATCCTCGAGATCTAAGAAAAATGTCCTTTACAGCCTTCAAGTACGTGTCTATTCTTGTTTCAGCTTGGAAAATCTGCGTGTTCAATACAAACGATACTGAAATTCTAAGATTTAAGTATAACTATGCAACCATTGTTTCTTCTGTATATTCAAATATAATTTTAATCCAATCACTGCTTAATTGACTCAGAAAATCCATTATATGCAACTACTAGTGCTGTTCGCGTGTGAATTCTTTATAAAACCTACCTGTCTTATTGCTTTCAGTGATTTTATTTATGTAATGTTTAGTATGTTACTATATGCTTCTACAAAGCATGTTATCACGTTCTGTAGTACACATTTCGTATGTCATTTCTTACTGTATGCTGACGCTAAGTACTTATTCTTTGAACTGCCAATATTTGAAGCTGCTATTGTCATGATGTTAAGGCCTATTTGTGCCTCAGTACATGACTTTGTAGAAGTACACACGTAAAACACATAAAAAATGTATCATTACAATGTTCAAATATGAAAGTGTTTAACACTTACGAAAGTATCATATCAGCCAAAACTGTTGACCACAGCTGTAAAACGTAGCACATCAGTTGTTTTATTACGGCAGACAGTCACAGACAAATGAATATGTAATAATGCATTGTGCATGCTGTATTAAAATTCTTGTACTATGCAATTTTTAAATGTTATTTTAAAAGGCCTGTTGCCACGTCGGATATATAATCGTCACTTTACGAGTATATCCTGATTGTTGATAAAACTGGGCATTCCTCAAATATTGACTCATAATTTTCTCATTCTTCCACTTGCTGTGTTCTAAACAGTACTTTCATTCAGAAAAGTGACTTACGCCTGCCTTCCAACAGCAACTGGCTGCTCAGCAATGTTTCAGCAATCATAAGAACATGAACAATTGCTGTTGATTGGCAAAGTGTGTGATATAAACACCATCATATGGTCATTGTTTCATTATCCATATGCCCAGCCGTTTATCAGCAATCAAGATAATTTATTTTTTCGCAATTTGAGGACAAAATGCATATGTTAATTTTAATAAGATAATATGGACATGTATATTATTATGTGACAGACGCCAAAATGAGATAACACTTTTGTAAAATAATTTTTGTCTCAATACGTAGAATAAGTATCATATTTAAACTACATATTTTTTTGGTGAAGGAAGACATATATTTGACATTAAGTCACTTCGATTATAGTAGACAAAATTTTCAAAATATTTTATAAACACGTCAATATGCTATAAAATTGGTTTCAGGAACCAATTTTGAAATCTCAGATTTTTTTGTTGTATTTGGAATATTGTTTAGGTTTCCTTTATAAACTCCAAGTCGTTACAGAGATCAGAGACATTTTCGCTAGTCGCTTGTAAATCTCCTTTGGCGGCTGTATTTAAGGTTGTGCTGAAAGTGTCGATTTTCCACATGATCAATATTATGCATTAAGTAATTTTACTCTCATAAGTATATTTCAAATGTTTCTGTTCGTCGAAAATCAAGTGTTGTTTCTCAAATTACTAGAAAGCCTTCTCATGTTTAATTCTTTATAATTGAAAGAAATATTATTCTATTTTTCTTCTGAAATATTCTGAGAGGAAGAATCAGCATTGGGGAATAACATTTGACTTTCTAAACGCCTGTGCCAGTTAACGGAAACAGGCACTATAAATTAATATGATGCATTGTGATGTGGACAAATGCCACTCAACACAAAAAAAAATAATACAGAAACAAACCTTTGTAATTAAAGCCATCTTCGATGCAAAAGTATTAAAGTTATTACGTGTTGGTTATTGATCTGCACCTTTGATTCCCTAATCCCTCTACAAAAAAGATCGCAAAACTAGCAGAGACGATCTTCGTACGTCTCCCACATATCACTACATCAAAGGCTGATTGAGTAAGTCAAGAAAAAGTGTTGGCAAATATTATGGGAATTAGCCAGTTTCAAAGCCAAATAACGATAATAATATTATGCATACATTAAATTGAATATATCTTGATCAGAAAAACATACGTAGTTAATTTCGGTACCAATACTTAAGAGGGACATTCTTATGTTAAAGACTTACTTTTTCATACGAAAGAAATCGCAATTATGCCTCCTTACGTCACAGATTACGTAGAACCTTCATCCAAATCTCCCTTACCTGGAAATAGAACTTCAACATCTTCACCCCTAACTACACCATAAACCAACTAAAAACTTTTTATCACTGCCTGAGTAAATGTACCTGTTAGGTGACTGTCAGCTTACTTTACAAATATGATAATAACGCTGATGAATATCATGTTTTCTTCATTAAATGTGGACTCACGAATTTGTGAGAAATATTCAAAGAAAAGGTTCAAGAGAATTGTAGTGGCATACAAAATAATTTTAATTGGCTGGTTATAAAGAGAACCTTGTCAGCTCCAGAATTCTTCAATTACAGTAATTACTCTTCTCTTTATCACGCTCATTAACTAGTAAAGTCAAGGGTTTCCTCACAACAATATCGTTATAATTCCAAATGCAATACGTGCAATTTAGCTAGAGACAATTCTTCATCAATCGCAACTGGTATTGTGAGCAAGTTAGGTGTAATTGTGGTCATTTCATTCCCCGTTCACTGTCAGTTCTCACGTCGGAGAAGAGAATGTGCCGGCAAAGAGACGCGTACATTATTGAGAGACTTTTAACAATCTCCACGTAGATTTTGTTGTATAGAACGAAAGGTGAGCATAACGCTACACTCCACTGTTCATAAGTGCAAGAATTACTCTTGTAAAGTAGAAGTGGAAGCATAAAATATCGCTGGCTGCAAATACATCCCCGTCTCTGTAAACTCTATCGAGATCACGTTAATAAATTTAATAACTCGGAAACAACAATAAAACATACAGATAACGTCATGCTCAAAAGCAAAAGATACTTCCTGTAGTAGTTGCCCTTAATACGAGATATCAACTATGTATCGCTTGCTGTTTTGGGCCTGTATTCCAGTATTGTAATCATCTGAGTAAACAATAGACTGAATGCCATTTAAAATAAACGTATAAATGAAAACGGTAAAGCACTATTAGAACTAAAAAGATACTCATTTATGAATAAGGTTATATAAAACGTGAGCAACAGTAAGAAACAAATCAACTAAGTAGATTGAAAAATAAATCAATATCAGTCTAGCATAAATTAAACTAACGTTTATAAAAAAATGCAACACCAAGAAGGATACATGTGATAAAAATGAACTTTACGTCACAAATCAGGTACATGACCATACAAAATTGATTAGGATTCCTGAACTGTGCATGATATTTGTCCTTGAGAATTCGGTATGGTGTGAAGCCCTCACATGCTGCAATCAGAGCCCCTGAACGTCGTGGCAGGGAATTAAAGTAGACCTGGATATGTTCCTAGGGAATCTCCCTCCACGCGGTTTGTATGCGAGTCCACAAAGCATCCACAGTGGTTGCTGGAGGACCGTGGCGTACAAGTCGCCGATCAACCACATCCCAGACATGTTCGATGGGCGACATGTCAGGCGAACGTGCTGGCCAGGGAATAAATGTTACCCATCGTTCATTGAAGAAGGCTTGCACGTTCCTCGCCACATGTGGCCGGGCATTGTCCTGCTGAAATATGGCGTGTGGAGTTGCCTGAAGGAGGGGCTGTACCTCGGGTTCTAAAAGCCTCCTGATGTAGCGGTTGCTGTTCAGATTGTCCTCAATACGTAGGAATCTA
This sequence comes from Clitarchus hookeri, assembly GCA_002778355.1. NCBI lineage: Eukaryota > Metazoa > Arthropoda > Insecta > Phasmatodea > Phasmatidae > Clitarchus > Clitarchus hookeri. The sequence continues at coordinate 27,345 of NQII01002025.1, read as the reverse complement.
GATAGTATCACACTTGGCGTTTATCCGCTATGCCGCTCCACAATGCAGGCTACCAGATTGTGGTCACCACGGTAGCGTCTAACATGTATGCGGCTATCGCTGTAGCACAGGTTGAAGCGGGACTCGTCCGAAAACACTACATTTTGCCACTCAGCACGCTAGCGGCGGCGTTCACGTGCCCATTCCAGTCTGACATGTTTGTAGTTTCTGGACAATAAAAGCCGATGCAATGACACGCGTGCCACCAGTCCAGTCCGCAGCAGACGGCGTCTAACCGTCGACGCAGACAGGTCCACACCCGTTGCAGTGCTCCAGTGTCGAGCCATCGCTGTGGACGAGACTGTACGGTCCATTACGGCCATGCGTACAAGATGGTGGTCATCCCGTGCTGTGGTCACATTGCGTGGTCCAGTACCCGCTCGTCGCTGCGTACGACCCTCTTCTATCCACTGGTTCCACACACGCATCACTTTCATAGCAGCATGCCCTGTACGAGCAGAAATGTCACGGTATGACAAACCCGTTTCCCGGAGACCGATAATTCTGCTCCGNTGGTTCCACACACGCATCACTTTCGTAGCAGCATGCCCTGTACGAGCAGAAATGTCACGGTATGACAAACCCGTTTCCCGGAGACCGATAATTCTGCTCCGTTCGAACTCACTCACATGCTGATATGGTACCCTTGGACGTCGGCGAGGCATACCGGCACTTGCTTTCACTTCATTTGACGACTCTTCACTGACTGAGCTTGGCGTAACACTGATCTCTCCGGTCACACAAGAGAGGGCTCTGTTAGGCCTACGTGTATGCCATCTCTCTGTAATCGTAATCACTTATTGCTGGTACACCGTTCTACGCATCCTCCGGGTTTGGATTCATTTGAGCCATTATTTCTATGGGTTGAAATTTTCACAAACAATTGTGTATTATGCGTTTGTTCATTCTGAAGGACGATTTACTCTCATTCATTTATTAGCTGTTATGTTCATTAAATTAAAAGGTGGGTCTGTCTTTTACAGGGAATCTGCTTGCTACATTAACGGCAATTGTAAATATAAATTGCGCTTTCACCGTAATAAGCCATAAAAGCTCGCTACACAACGAAAATTTGGTTGAAATATAGCAAATCTAAGAAAGAATTTATTCTAACCTAAAGTCGCACTTGACCAATCAAATGAATTTTTAAGTGGAGTAGTACTACTCCCGCTATCTGGGAAACCTCATGCCACGTTTGACATACGATAGTCACCGCATAATCGCCTGAACGAGGTGTCGACATACTGACAAACTGAGTTCCATAAGTATGTCACTCGCTCGTATAACAAAAGCAAGGATTCAAATAACATGTAGATAATTTGATAGAAAAAAAGTTAAAAAACAAGAACACGTATATTACAATTACAGCTACGATCTTACTTAAATAATAAATAATCAATCATAATCAATAAAGGTCTTGCTCATAGTCGTGTTTAATCCGTACTGAAGAAAAATCCCTCGGACTAAATGTTTTCGTATTCAGAGAGTCATATTATTGATAGTCCGAGGATCATCTTGCTTTAGTACGGACTAACTTTTAGTCCGAACTTAGGGTAAGACTAACGACATATTAAAGTGGAAAAGAAACATGGTGTTCTTAAAATAAGACAGGCTTACTAATATTACATGCAAGTTTACGAACAATAAAGTTTACGAACCACAAAAAATACGTTGAAGGCCGATTCTGTCAATCTACTGAAGCCGAAATATGAAATTTTAATGACTGAAATGTTTAGTGAATAATATTTCAAAGAAAATATATAATCATAATTCATCAATGTTAAGATATAGCAAGGCCTTTAGAATTTCTGTGTCAATAAAGTTCCTTCTCTGAAAACAGATTCTGGCCACACGTGATATGCATACTTCCGAACAGAATGTTAGTATAAAATCTTACTTGCAATGCATGTTCAGAAAAGTTTGTTCGTCTGCCACGTGTATATGTATTTCAATGGAAACGTTTTGGCCTACTGTGCAGAACGGTACATGTTCAGAAATGATCTGGGTGAACAATATTAATACTACCTTATAATGTTTTTTTCATATTATGCTCTAAAATACAAATTGTCATAATTATAAAAGCAAATTTGTGTAAAAAATTAAACCAGCCCATACTACCAGTGCATAAATGTGTTCAAATCACTAGTATGTGTTCTACGAAAAACTAACAAATCAATATGGAATATAAATATTATCAGCATATTAATTTCTTCGTCCTACACGCTGTAGTATTACAATACAGTATCGACAGACACATAAAACGATTTCAAAGCGAAATGTTTTTTTTTAATTAAGGGGAAAAAATATATTAAAGTGAATAATTAATTTTGGTAATATGTACCTACTTGGCGTCGATCAAATACCTATAGTAAAAAATTTGAATGAACAAGTGAGATGCGAAACCGCAATTCAAATTCACAAAGAAATATTCTTATCTACAGCTCTACACAATCATAATACTTCTGAGTTAACAAATTAAATGTTAAATATGATTAATTCTTTGATGATTTATTGAACAAGTTGCTGTTTACAGGAAATTTGGTTATTAAGTAAAGTAAATACCAGTTTGAATTGATTGGTGGTTCTTTTAATGTGTATGTTGTCTTAAATGTGAATTTTCTTGCGTAGTAAAGCTTTCATTTGAGACGAGAATCTGCAATGCGCATGCGCAGGACACTTGGCAACAGCAGGGGCCGCAGTTGTGTAGTGGTCAGACTACTCGCCTCCCACCTAGGCGAACCTGGTTCACTTCCCGGCGGGGTCGCTCCCGGATTTTCGCATGTGCTAATCGTGCTTAATGATTCCGCTGGTCGGTCGATTGGACGTACACGGTTGGTTTAACTAGTTCGTTCATTCAACGCCCACCGCTATTAATGACAGTATCGTCACATCTTCAAGAAACAAACAGTGACTTCGCGTGTCGTTAGTATCCCGTCAGATCCACTCTACAACTTTGTTCAGCCCAACCTCTTGACATACTGTCCCGAGTGTATTCGTTCACATTTGGCACGTTGCAGAGCAGGTGAAGTCAAGGTCAATGCTGTTCAAGCTCAGAAGTTGGCACGAGTCCAGACAACGCCTTCACCTCGGTAGAGCTGTCGGTCGCTGCAGACACACCAACTATTCTATGATTGGTTTCTTCTTGTTCAATTGATGTACTGAAACCCTTCCAACAACTTCCCAAGTGTGATTTATTACGAGACATTCGTAAGTACTTTTCATGCCAATTTTTTTTTTTTGCAACATCTGAAAAAGAAAATAAATGTGTGTGTTAAGGGGGTTGAATACAGTATTATCGACATAAGTTAGTGACTTCATTATGCGTGTTTTTGCTGTTAGAGCGCCGATTCCATATTTGACAGGATCTTTGTTTATGTATGTCAATGTTTATATTACATTTGAATTCTATATTACTTTCTTGTTAAATTACTACTTAATATTTACACATATATTAATATGCTGCAAACTTTGTCTTAATTTAGTTGCAGGGTCACAAAAATTATCTTGGCAACTAGTTCTAAACATACTCATAATAATGAGAAAACCAGTGCCTGATATTAAACATACGAAAATAAATTCTTGGAAAACTCCACGACGAAAAACCAAACACAATTAAGTTCAGAACAAGAACGTACTATCCAGGTAAATTAACACATTTTTTTCTGTTGAGATAACTATAGGTACTGCAAGAGAAACGGTGCTTCACTGTAGGAATTAAATGTACAATATAAAAAACTTTGAAAGAGGTCTCTGACAGACAGTTCTGTTGAATTATATTTTCTTCTCCCTGCAACGGACGTTAGCTCGTGTGGCTAGGTGCCTGTTTCTTATAAATCAATAGCTCTAAAAATTCACGAAGTATTTTGATGCTATGACTGAAGTTTGATCACTGGTTCCCTGACAACATATACGAAGTGACCAATGTCACTAGTTAGCCTATTTCTCTCTGCAAGTACTCTTAAGGAAGTTAACAAAGGCTTACGTTAAATAATAACGTGTGTTAAAAAATTTTCATCAGAAAGAATGTTCAAAAAATTTGATATGGATTAGTCGAGTTGTTTGTACGTAGTTTGCAGAGTAAGAACATGAGAATATTTTTGTAACTTGTGAAGTTTATATTTTAGTAGTTTGTGAAATATGGTACTGAAAAGCTTGATATTCCATGTAGCATAATCTCACAAAGTGGTAGCGAAAATCTACAAATAATTAATTGTGATGTTTATTGAGGTGTGCCCAATATATAAAGTTTCGTTAAAATAAGTCTAATTACTGCGTATTGTTACATGGACGCCTGAGGGCCATATCTGAGTTCGAGAGGGATGAAGCTCTTAATAAAAGCAAAATAACTAAATTAGATTTTTAGTTTATTCGCACATCTATTATTTACAGCATTGAATTATCTATATCCACTATTACTCTTTTTATTTCCCTGTGAGCACAACATTAACGTATTTTTCAACTATAGTTAATGTACTTCTCATTGTCGCTGTTTTCGTTATAGTCAATTACCTCAAACTCGTCATTAACACACATTCTGTCTGTCTGCTTGCTATATCTGGCACAAGGCCTGGTTGCTCTTAATACTACTATTACTGCTTATATTACTGCCACAATTGTTCCCGCTGCTATTTGTAAGGTTCTGGGGTTGTTCGATGGCGAACATCTATAGGGGTGTTGTTTTGCTACTCCCCCTTACCCTCGGTGGAATAAACCCACTAGGAGCACCCCAAGAACTCCATTGCACCCTCCACGTAAAGGCGAGGCACAACCTGCGATCTGCTCCTGCTGCGTGCAATACTTGTATACTCACCCCACACAAGTCCCCTTTATTTTATTTATTTTGAATAAACAAGAGGTTACTGCATGGTTGCGCACTGGAAAATATACCTTTATGTACTTTCCTGAATTACGAGGTCACAAGATATAGTTGATTACATATTTGTTTACTATTATTTTCGTATAAAAAATATAAATATGATGGTTACTAAAAGATAACTAACTTTTAGTATCAGGTATACAATAGTCCTTTGACGATACAGAGCGCCAATCGGCTTTAGAAAAACGCTTAAACCTCTTCCAAATTAAGGATTATTTTATACTTTTTTACAAGAGTACACCTTTGTCTCTCTTGTCCATGTGGATACTCGGAGTATAGTCATACTGTAAGATTTTCGATAACATGTGGGAAATCTCACTACTCGAGGTTAGGAAGAAAATTTCAATATGAAAGCGATGGTAACACGTCGGTTTGGTCAGCGAAGACGTAGGGTGTGTTGAGTGACGCGGGGCGAGAAACGTTTCATACGTGTATTGGAATTAAAGTTCGGATTCAAAGAACTGCAGGAAGGCAAGCACGTCGTTATAGCTACCACTCACTTAGTCCTGGAAAGCATTTTAGGGATTCAGTTTTCCTTCTCTTCAGTAATAATTTCATCAGCCAGCTCAAGCACGGATTTTTAAACTATAAAGTAACCCTCAAATTCACTTCATATCATATTGCTGCTTATAAACGTATGGAACTAACTTATCAGAAAAGTCGTGCTGTTGTTGATACATCACTAGAGATGATGGAAAATAGTGAAAATTTCTTGAGTCACTACATATTCTAAACATGCTAACTAGTTTATTCTTTCATGATTGTATGAACAAAGATTTGACCCTTATAAGTTGTTTGCACACCAATCATGAACATTTTGCCTTATAGTGTCAAAATCCTCATTGGCCCAGTGAAATGGGGTGCTAGTTTCATACATTTCCCGCGAAAAACCATTATCTCTATACATCACCAATGTTACTTCACCGAACCAAAGATGCGGAGAAGAAATTTTCTTGCCCTAAAATTAGCTTAGGCTAGAGTTAACTGATTGTATTTCATCTCTCGACATGTGCAGTGACGTAACTTTCCCTCGCACACACACATGGCACTGGAACATCCTGCGCAATACCAATAACTGTGGCAACACCAGGGTGTTGCTGTATATAAAGACCTGAGGTGCACGATGGTATCACATGGGATAAATGAACTGGGCTTCATGTTTATACACAAAGAAGAGGAAACAGAGGCACGTGAATAGAGGACTAAATGTCTAAGAAGCCTCGTCATCTACTTCTGAAGGCCCAATGTTGGTGTGCAATTATTTGTTAATACAAATTTAACTTACAAATTCTGTATTGTTTCTTCCCCTGTAATCTCTTCCTTCCGTGAAATAATTTCTGTATCCGCCCTTACATATCGATGGCCCAGTTAAAAAGAGAAACGACTCAAATAAAATAATTCTTTAGTTAGGTACACGCCACTATATGGAAAGAGGAACGTTCTGTCTAGTTCAAAGAGCAACAACACTTAAATTCACTTGTTTTAATAATATATCACTTAGTTCTGCTTATCCGGTAGACAACTTGTGAGTAGTAAGTTCAAAACAGCAATAATTCTTCATCTTTTACTTTTAAACCAGTCACACATTACTATTTAAAACCTGTTTCAACTGGAAACCACTACGAAGTTTGTTATAATTCTAATTGGAAAGGAGCTTATTTGCCTCTCCCTGAGATGAAGATTTATCAAGGGACGGCTTTCAAACTATCGTATGACCTAAATTAATCAAACACCCATGCCTTACCTAGGATTCGAACCCAGGACCTCCCGCAGACCAACATCGCATCAGCTGACTGCACCATGGGAGGTCGGCAAGTTTGATGTTTTAACTGTTTCACTGCTATCTTTCCAATTTAGTAGTAAACGAAAATATTTTATACATGAAATGGCACTTACTAGGTGTGCACTTACTAGGTGTGCACTTACTAGGTGTGCCGTTGCTGTATTTTAATACAGGTGATGCCAGACGGTGGTAAGGTATACTGTAAACTGCTATAAAAAGATGTTTACAAATACTCCGGGCCACAAAATTCTTAAAAATCTAAGTACTTCAAACAATAGTCAGGTTTGTTTGCTATTATATTATTTTGCTTATTTCTCCATGCAATCCACATATTACAATTTATTGTAATTGCTACTTTTAATTAATTAGAATTCTCTAGCGTACTTGATTATCATTTACTTGGGTTCAATTCTCGTTGATATACTCTCCAGAGTAAAATATTTTGACAGAGTATTCATCTTTATTTCAATCTCAGGAAGATGATACTTCAGAAGTATTACATGGTATTATATTATACTGGGTAAGATTTTCTACAGCATTAATTTATTGCATGTTAAAGATTATTTGTCTCCTGATCGAACTGGTTTAAACTTTCGTTAGGCCCCGGTTTTTAATTATCTTGCATTTCTTTTCGTGTTGCTTGTACAGTAAATATAAAATACTAAAATTGCAAATAATAAACGCGGAAACTCATACATTACAACAGAGATTGATACATTGATACATCTAACTTCTATGACACAAAATGTTTGCAGCCTAAGATTGGAAGGAACTTTAAAGTTAAAGCAGATGGAGAAAAAGTGTTGTGGAGTAAACTGTATATTAATTTAACGGGATATTTTTTCTCTGTACAAAGACCGTGTCAGTTATTTTGGAACAACTGTCTTCCAACCAATCAGCTATTGTGACTAAAAGTGATGATGAATGATGTCTGTCAATAAAGAGTGTTTGTATTTTATCTTCACAATGTCATCTCATTTACCTTTAAATCGCCTTTACAAAGGAGTAATTACTATAATAAAACGTTTTGTGAGGTATTTTAAAATAATTTACTCCATGCAATCACTACTGCCATTTTAATTATATTCATTAGAAAAATCTTGTATCGCTAATGTTTGGTGTGTTTGTTAATTTGTTGTTTTTCATAATGCAAAACATTTATTCTGTATGGTTTATTAAGTCACTAACTTACGTAAAAAAACTTTTTTTTTATTTTAGCATTGTGATCCAGTGCAATAAATAAATAACTAAAATTTTATTTTAATTTTATTATTACCACATTAGAGAGAAAACTATTTTTTTAGCCAACTTGAAGTGCTGCCTATGTAATACCCCTACTAAAAAATTTCAACAAAATATATTACCTGATTCTTAAGCAAAACACAAAACATTTTATATGCATTTTTTTTAAGAACAGGTAATATGTAATTGTTTCTCTTTGAAACTCTGTTTTCAATATAATAATAGTGACAGTGAATTATGATTGATATTCCTGTGCCTTGATATAATCGAGTAACCTTTAACTTGGAAACATCGGAGCGGGTTACTTTTACAGAAATAAGAGTAGGCATGGTTTTCGAAAATATTCACCAAACAATTATTTAAAAATAAAATTTAATTTTTGGTATTGTAGTTTGCAGTGAGGACTCGTGAGATAGCAATTCCCTGTCTTCCTTCTGAAAATGGACACGCGTTATTCTGAGTGAGATAATACGTAATTTACAAAACACGTTCTTCCCAGAGGAATCTCACAAGTTACCACTTACTACGCCAAAGAAATATTTCCCTGTATCTTGATGATTTACAGTCACTGCCAAGTATAGCGGCGAACGTGCAGTAATTTCAATTTCAGCTGTGAACGGCAGTAAGGTGTTAAAATGTGATCAAAACTTGTTGCTGCAATTCCCACGCAATCAAGTATCGCACAAGTATCGATGAACATCTGAAACACGATTGTAAAGGTGTGTTTTGGCAAAAGGAAAGCAATCTTTCGTGAAGCTATGGTTTCTTAACATTTCGAAATGCCTAACTGGAAATTGCAGTACGTCATGAGAAAGCCTCTCGTCGTTAAAATAGAGAACCGATTTCTTACCTCGACGTTTCCAGCTGGTTACATATTTATACATTGAATTAATGCCGTACCGANATAGAGAACCGATTTCTTACCTCGACGTTTCCAGCTGGTTACATATTTATACATTGAATTAATGCCGTACCGAGTAACAATACCAAAACTAACAACTTGGCCCCTTTTTTTGCTCAAGATTCTGTGACAATTTATTTTCTCTACAATCTTGTGTTTGCAATTTTTTTTAGTCATAAAAGTCACAACAAAAATTAGTGCAAATGAAGAATGGCATGACAGGGCAGACTTAATAAGTAAACGATTGTATGCATTGTTATAAATGTTTGTATATAAACGGAAAATGGTAAGGAAATATAAAATTAAACTAATTGCCTTAGAATTAGGCAACAAAATATACAGCTATCATACACATACTTCGTACGAGGACACCACCCTCTCCGTCGTGTAGCACATGTACAGAACAGCGTATGTGGTGACGATACCTGCTAGGTGTGATTGGCGGATGTCATGCCCGGCGTGAAGATGTACGAGATAGCCGTGCGAACAACGGGTGAGTTCGAGAGAGGCATGGTAAACAGGGCTATGAGAGTCATTGGAGCCTTTCGGGCTTCGCAGACAGAGTGTACTACGAGTAGACTGTATCGAACAGCAGGATGGACGACGTTGTTATTCAGACAAGGACAAGGAGACAAGGACTGACTTACTACCCGCCATCTAACACTTCTAAATGTTCGTCTTCGTTTGCAATGTAATCAGCAGCTTTTGACGTTTGCATATTACGAAGTGGTGAAATAGTATTTGTAACATCGAATCGCGCTTATNAATGTAATCAGCAGCTTTTGACGTTTGCATATTACGAAGTGGTGAAATAGTATTTGTAACATCGAATCGCGCTTATAGTCAGGAATGAATAACAAAATTCCAGATTTCTAAAAGCTACAAATGAGCGCTACTGTGCCTCTACAACGCAGGTTGTTTTCAGGGAAGCGATATCATATGATTCTCGCTCTTTATTNCAAATGAGCGCTACTGTGCCTCTACAACGCAGGTTGTTTTCAGGGAAGCGATATCATATGATTCTCGCTCTTTATTGGTGACGAGGCGAGACTCGCGGAATGCACATCTACGCATTGACGAAATCCTACAGACCTCGTCACATTCCCTGTTTGATTGCTCTGGGAGCGTTTTACAGCCTGATATCGCACTCATGCACACATTTCTGGTTACTCGGTATTGTAAAAGTCACGTTGTTATAATTCCGTGGCTTGCTAAATCGCTTTATTTTCCACCCGTCGATCATAAGTGGACAATTGTGACACCAGCTTCCCCCAGGTTGAAGAGTTCCAGAGTTGAAGCACATATAGCACGTGGTATTTGTTTGACTTCGTACCTGATCGTATCTGCTCGTATATCTCAGGTAGAAGCTAACCAACGAGGTCGTTAATGCGCACTTCTTCTGTTCCGCACCGAGAGAGGCGGCGCAGTCGTGAACCACTCGACTTGTACTAAGGAGGACTCGGGTTCGAGTTCTGGTCCAGCCACCCTGATCTCAGTTTTCCTTAACTTTGCAAAATCACTCCAGGTGAGTTCTGGGATGGTTCCTCATTGCAGAGCAGGGTCGCTCCCTACCACTTTCCTACTCTTCTGAGCGACTTGCTCAATCCCTAATGACTCACTGTCGACGAGACAAACCCCACCTCCTGTTCCGCATTTGAGCCGAACAATATCTTATGTAGTGGTAATTGTAAACACTCACTTATCTGTACTATACAACTTATAAAGCATTGTTGGAATCCAATGGCCACTTCACGGTGCGCAAATTTTAATCCTACTGAGTGTAGTTCCCAGAAACGCTGACCATATTAATGAACACTGGAGTTTAACTTCTTGGTATTTCCTTTAGTTCAGATGTCTGGCACGAAAAATGCCGCTTTTATACGAAGCGATCTTTGGAAAACTTCGGTTCCTGTAACAGTTATCATATGTGAACTACTTTAACCCATACTTTCAAGCACTAGGAGTATCGCAAACTACTGCAACATATGTGGCACTTAAGACGCTTTGTTAATTCAGGTATATAAAATATACATCAAACCATTTATTGATTTTTTTNCAACATATGTGGCACTTAAGACGCTTTGTTAATTCAGGTATATAAAATATACATCAAACCATTTATTGATTTTTTTTAGTTCATTACAATTGTAAAGAGTATTAGTGATTGGTAAACGTATTGACATAGTGTAATTTTATTTCGTTNTTTTTTTAGTTCATTACAATTGTAAAGAGTATTAGTGATTGGTAAACGTATTGACATAGTGTAATTTTATTTCGTTTTCCATTTATATACCAGAACTTAATAATTTTAGTGTCGAATATATTTTTTGACATTATTCGTAATTTACATAGGCCTAAGAGAAATAATTGTAGTTTATTTACGCAACTTTAAAAACGCTAAGAATAATAAATACAGTATTTGTTTTCAAATTAACGAGAAGTATTTTCATATTTACAGGAAATACTAAAAAAATTCTCATTAGATTAGTTTTTTTTCTAAAGGAAATTACATTTCCTTATAATACAAATATTACTGGACATTTGATCTGTACTTTTCCCTAAGTTTACGATATTATATTCTAGTAGTGTGGCAGCGCTGGTAAGTTGCATGTCGTTTGATACTATATACTGTTAACAGTTATCTGGTAACTTTTGAAACCCTTGCTCAGGCTCCACGCTTCTCCGCGATTTGCATCCTGCCACTACACGTAAACCTAACTTTTCCATGGACATCATCACTTTATTCATGAGCGATCCAAGTAAAACCGTCGACTGGTAGCAATGAAAATGCGTTACGTACACGAAAATACGTATTATATTATGCTTAACATAAATAACTTAAGCTTTATTGGCCTTAAACCTAAACATGCACTCGCAATAAAAAGTCAAGATTAAGGAATGTTTCTTTTAATTATTTCGTCACTCAACTGGGAGCCTGTGTGCCATATGTAACACGAGAGTTTGTTTTACAAGTTTATTTATAAAGCGCTTTCTTTATCGTGAACAACCTTGAAACACTAATGACGTTCTTTTGAAATGTAGCTTGAGTGTTTATTTAGAAAACAAAACCGTAACTCATATTCGAAACACGAAGCATGCGTGCGTGTGTTAGTGTGTGTGAGTGCGTGTAGATGCGTGTTACCTTGATGACGCAACGGGAAAGGGGACGACGAGGAGCTGAAGTTGGGTGGCTCCTGGCGAAGATAAGTATGGTAATGTTCCCGAGACAANACGGGAAAGGGGACGACGAGGAGCTGAAGTTGGGTGGCTCCTGGCGAAGATAAGTATGGTAATGTTCCCGAGACAAAGATAGCACATTGCTGTGTCATGTCACGTGTCTTCAAGTCATCATCCGGTCATGCTTAGCCACCAGATCACGATTAAGAAAACCCATTGACAATACATACAACAAAGTGCGTGCGTTCAGTACGAGGCCCCGCCCACAAACGGAATGAAGTCTNGAAAACCCATTGACAATACATACAACAAAGTGCGTGCGTTCAGTACGAGGCCCCGCCCACAAACGGAATGAAGTCTTCGCCACGAAAAAGACTTGCGTCAATAGAATTTTAACTACCAAAAGCTTACTGTGTGAAACGCCGTGAGAAAACAGAATACATATATAAATAGCCTCCGTTGGCTTGTAAGAAGCAACTGGGTGTCGAATATTGTTCTGGCCACGTTCAAAGCGTTGGACACCAAAAAAATTTATTTACTTATTTTTTCACGAAATATTGGTCAACTTTACGCACAAGTTGTATTTCCTTGAATTAATAGTTGTTCGGTTCCATAGTTTTTGCATCATGGCATGCCAAAATCTAAATTTTAATGTTTTTAGGACATAGCGTATAAATTAAATAAACGAAAATGTTTAAACAAAACCTAACAAGGGTGACTGAAAGGTCATAATTCATTACAATGTGTGATTAGCAAAAAAAAATTGTTATAAGAAATTATGCCAATAAATAAAAATATGGAAAAAATGTTCTTATTTTAGGCAATTTTTTAGAATTATGAAAATATTTAATAGCCTGATTTTAAAAATCTCTTGAAGTAACTCATGGTATCATATTTAAAATAATTATCTCATTTGGGTCAGTGAGTTTTAATTGTGAGTATGACAAAAATTAAAATAAAAGGTTATATTTAACTAGTATTATACAAAATTGTGTGGTCTAAAAATGTTATGTTAAGAAGCAGTTTTTGAAAGAAAAATCTACATTTTGAAAAGTATCTCGCACAAATTTAAAAATTATATATTTTGTGGTGAGCAGTGGCCTTAACAGGTAAAATGACCTAGACAACAATGCGTTATACGAAATATTTCCCGTCTTGACCATTTTACAGCTCTCATTACCGCAAATGCATCCGTACTGTAAGCAAACGGAGATACCAAATATAAACTCAATATATTTCTATCAACCACTCTTTTGAAATAAATATTTCACTACTAGCGATTTCCGCTTAAAGGCGAACATTCCACAACAAAACATATTATAAACCCTTGGACCGTCGTTTTCCAAATCATGCCAAACATCTGTATCAGCGTGAGTCCTCTCTAAAGTATATAACGCTACGCCCCTGGTACGGGAACTGCCGAGATATGTACCACACACANATCAGCGTGAGTCCTCTCTAAAGTATATAACGCTACGCCCCTGGTACGGGAACTGCCGAGATATGTACCACACACATATGTGTTATATATCACAGGAAAACAAGACTTACTGTTATATGAGATTCACGGTTACTTCACACTTTTATGAAGCACTGCTAAAGTTCTACTTTCGGTTACCGATTACGAATCCTTCAGCTACATGTAAACATAAACACTGCCATGCGACTTCTACTTTTTAACAGTCAAATGCTCTGTTTACTGTTTTCAGTNAGCTACATGTAAACATAAACACTGCCATGCGACTTCTACTTTTTAACAGTCAAATGCTCTGTTTACTGTTTTCAGTTGTTAAAGAAATTATGTCATATTTCAAAAACAATTACTTATGGATTTCACAATTTAGGCCTACAACCATATTTAGCTCAGCTTTATAACTTTTTAATAATGTATGTGTTGACGATAGGTAGTTCTTACGGTGATTATTTCACAGATTGTTAACATATTTGTCTTATATACGATATAACACATTACACATAATACACGTCAACTTTTTGCTGTGACTGTGTTTAATCCTGTTACAACTGTGGGGGAAAGAACTGTAGTATTTAACCTCTTGTCATTGATATGGTTTGTGTTATTTCGTTAAAAGGACGGCATCAGTGGAATAAATTAAAACGAAGGGGCAACCAGTTCAACGAAGTAGGCAATAAATTCAAGCACGCACCTCGTGTCGCTTATTTTTTGTACGAAGCAGCAACAAACTTTAAAAATAGTGGTAAACATGTACGCAAATATGCCTACCGTAACTTTTATTCCACTTTAGTTTATTTGCACAGGTACTTGGTTTTCACTAGTTTTATTTATTTCTGTAAAATGTTCTGGCTGATCTTAGTAATTTGTTGGGGTTGTGGCAAACATTCAAATCACGGAAACGTAATCNTTTCTGTAAAATGTTCTGGCTGATCTTAGTAATTTGTTGGGGTTGTGGCAAACATTCAAATCACGGAAACGTAATCGCGTTACACAATTGTGTTTCAACGCCTCGGGCGAAGTTGCATGGTTGTGATAAACATACGTGACTTTCAAGTAGTTTATTTCGTTATAAAACCAGTTCACGGCTAAAACATATAAATTTCACACGTGCGATATTTGCAAACACGCACACACGCACACACACATCAGCTCAGCGTAACGAACACGACGCTACGCAGACAGAAACGATTTCCTTTCGGACGCAGGGTCACGACACACCTTACGGTACATTTATTCCTGCCATGGAACAAAAATTAACACTTNTTTCTGTAAAATGTTCTGGCTGATCTTAGTAATTTGTTGGGGTTGTGGCAAACATTCAAATCACGGAAACGTAATCACGTTACACAATTGTGTTCCAACGCCTCGGGCGAAGTTGCATGGTTGTGATAAACATACGTGACTTTCAAGTAGTTTATTTCGTTATAAAACCAGTTCACGGCTAAAACACGCACACACGCACACACACATCAGCTCAGCGTAACGAACACGACGCTACGCAGACAGACACAATTTCCTTTCGGACGCAGGGTCACGACACACCTTACGGTACATTTATTCCTGCCATGGAACAAAAATTAACACTTCGTTCAGCCAACAGTAACACGCCATGTCATCGCCATGTCGCCGCATATCTGCCAACTTCAGATTTGTAACCTTCCCGCCATCACATCTTAATATATTATGATAAGTATTTAAACATTAAAATCTAGTTTCAGTTGTAAATAACAAATTCAAAAATAATTATATTTGCTGTAATATGCTAAAACTGAAAACGTATATAATTTTCCCGCTACTATTAGCGGTGCGAAACTTCCCGAGAGAGAGAGAGAGAGAGAGAAAGAGAGCGAGAGAGAGCAACAAGCTCCGCTCCGCCTATTCAAGTTTTTCCTCGGACGGAAAAAAAACCCATGTCACTAGGGCCTACACACCGTTATTNCGGACGGAAAAAAAACCCATGTCACTAGGGCCTACACACCGTTATTTGCGTTGATATTTTTAACTATAAAAATTAAGTATATTCCCGCCAAGTGCTAACTTAAATTTTCCAAATTTAAATAGACAACGTTTAATTTACAAAGAGTAAACAAAAAATATTGGTTAAAACAATATGTAAACTGGGAACTTTTTCTTACTAGTCGTTACCAACACATCCCTGCTCTCACTGTTTTTAATTCGTATTGAATACGAAATAAATATTACAAGTTATAGAAGATTACTATGATAATGTTTCATTTATTCAACAATTTAATGCTTTAAAGTTAATAACTGTGTTATACTTTTGTGGTAAACAAATTATCTAAAAAAAGCAGGTTGATATGTCACGCCTAGGATAATTTTTCAAAGGTTTCTTTCAAAAGATCCGAAGAAACCGTGAATGGACTAACACAAGAAGATTAGGTAGCTACAGGAGTTATAAAAAACAAAAGTTTAGTTTCAGAAAGTTGTAAAATCTACCCAGTGGACAGCTGTAGTAATATAACAGTTTTTTTACTGTGTGAGGAACTGATTTACTTCACTGTAAAAACGAAAAATGTAACAAATGTAGCAACAAAGTGTAAGTAAATAATTTAAAATTGGTAAAAATTAACTAAAAATATTTTAGACGTTTGTTAGTGTACAAATAAAGTAACGCAACGAAAAGTCAATGCTATTGTTTAGATAACATTACCTTCCACCAAACAAACCTGCCATCTTTCAGTTAAGAAAAGAAATACTTATAATGATATTTTTGCGGACAGATTCTGTAAGCTAACAAATAAATATATCGCTTATTGAGCGTAGCGCATGTAGGTCTGTTGCTGGAGTGAACCCAATAAACATCGAACACGATTTATAAAAAAAATCTTATTTTAATAGTGTCAACATCTACCAGCGAAGTTCAGATTAAGCTGAAAGACTTAAGGTCTGGTAACTGTAGGCCTACTACTAATTTTTTAGGTTAAGAAAATTTTTCTAGTAGAAATTCGAACATGTTTTAGGAAAAATGACTATAGGAGACACGATTCCTGCTGAGGTTATCTAGTGCATGTGGGTATACTGCATGTGTTAAGATATTTTCTCGAGTAGTGCTTGAAACACATTTTGATCCAACAAATGTAGGATAAACGACTTCCGTCTTTCTTCCGACACCATCTACCCTTACTTCTTCTCACACATTCTTCCACCCATAATTATCCCGCCTATTCAGTCAGCCAATCAGGGCTGGATTTCTTCCTCGACCACGCCCCAAGTGGTGGAGACAATAGACTAAAGCAATTACTTCATGTTTAGTTATTCTGTCATTCCGTTACAATTTTTGAGCACAATATAACTGAGTTACATGGACGAAGTCTTGCTTGCTATGTTAAGCCTACTTCCCGAAGGAAATATAGGGTCATGAGAGCACTCTTCTGGCTGTGTAAGTAGGTGTGTCCGTGTGTGAATGTCCCCCACAAAAACCTTAGAAATCGGGCATATTTTGTAATTAGTAAAGACATCCTACTTTTCAACCACGCCAGGTGCTTGCTTTCAAATGGTGGTCATTTGAACATTTAGGGCGATATGTCACATTTCAGCAATCATATAACCGATTTAAACCAAATTTCACTTGTTGACAATGCATCGTGTAAGCAGTGAATTTAGAGAGGAATAGTTTTTTGACGCCATTTTGAAAGATAACACTACATGAACAATAAATATTTAACCCCTGTCAAAAGCACCGCACATGGTTGAACCTGTTCTTGTCACCATGATAGGGCCAAGGGCTATCCAACCTCTACGAACGCGCTTCGTGAAAGGGCTCTCTTACTAGGCGGACCAGACCATCGTCCCTTCAATAGGTGAGCACCAACACTTTGTTGTCAACCACCAGCGCAGATTACTCTACTTTTATTCCACTAGGAGGTACTCGTGGTTCCCAGGTACTTTCTCACTCAGCGTACTAAAGCCGCATATGACACCATCAACTTCTCCGGCCGGGTTACTGACCGTCTGTGTCTGGTACTCTAGGAGAATACCCACCTCCAGTCCTCCACCCAAGCAAGAGTTTCAACCAGTGGAACTCAGAGTCCGACTCGCGATCGACTCAGCCAAAGGCCGGGGCTTCTCACCGATCTCCATTCTCAACATTTTTTCACCCAGAATGACCCAGCCCCTCCAAGATGCAAGAGAGTCCCTTCACAGGAGCTCCGCCACTCAGAGATATACCCACCGCTGCAAAATGCATTTGTCAATATAGACTTGACAAAAAATTATTTGGTGCCAACAAATTTTTTTGTCATTCCAGTATTTAGTGGAAACCACAAATGACTTTGTGGTCACCAATAAATTCAGCGTGTTTGTAGGCAGCAATGTGTTCGTTAGTCGCAGCGAAAATATTGCGATGATAGCAGAAACACTTGTATATAACTGAAATATAATAAGTGTCACACACGACACGGCTTGCACCTTCACCTCATGGAGAGTTAATTTTCTGTCATCAAATGCGGATAACATTTACTTACTTGGAATAAAATAATTATGTAATCCGTTGATAAGTACTTAAGAATATCACTCATCAGATAGTCCGTAACCTGATGCAAAGAACCGAACTCATGCAAATATGGCGTCGTGGACAGAGAGAAGGTGGCTACATCAAATATGCCAGAGCGCATGTGCAGAATATAACAGATGTAGTTTTGCAGTTGCAGCAAAATGTTTTACTGTAGATTTCATGAATGCTGTTGCTGCCAACTGAATATTTCGTGGCAGCCAATATACTTTTTTCCAGTTAACAAATATGTTAGTGAGCGCTAAATAGCGTTAGAAGTAGTCAGTCTACGCGCTATTGGGCACTAGAATTGGTTTTTTTACCAACAACCAACTTTCACCTTGGAAAGCACCAACCGAACAATTTTCGTAACCAATATTTTTTTTTTTTTTTTCAGTACACCGGGGCTTGTTAGTCACGAGTACTCAGCCCAACACCAGACCAAGCAGAGTGTGTCAAGGTGCTCTGGTCAGAGGCTCTGCCCTTGCACCCATTACAGGTCGGTCACTTCGCCCACAACAGGTCTGCACTGGGGGATGGCCGAACGAAGACAACCATTCTCGTGCTCACGACTGCACAACCAGGGTTGGCACTTGTTATGTACACCCCTACTGATAGACGTTCAGCAGACGCTTCTTTCAGAGTGCATCTTCGGCGCAAACCACCGTCACTTTACACCCATTACAGACTGGCTGCCCGAACATCTGCCAGCTCCAACCCACCGTCACTTCGCACCCATTACAGACTGGCTGCCCGAACATCTGCCAGCTCCAACCCACCGTCACTTCGCACCCATTACAGACTGGCTGCCCGAACATCTGCCAGCTCCAACCCACCGTCACTTCGCACCCATTACAGACTGGCTGCCCGAACATCTGCCCAGTTCCAACCCACCCCCCTTCGTCTATCTACCATACCGTTTGAATGGTTTCGACCAAAACTAGATACGCTGAAAGTATACATTACAAGAATCAAATAGGCCAATATAAAGCCCCTATTTTCCATCGTTTTATAAGATAGCAGCACAGAAACAATTAAATTTTTTATGTCCTATTTATAAAAACATATTTGTATTTTCTACTGTTTCCTTTTCTAATCACCATTGAAGGGCGTTAAATAATACTTAATAATATTTGGAGGGTGTCAATACCTAGAATTTTGGCTGGGGGAAAGTATATATCACCTTTCGGTCCAATCACAAACTTTTGCACACAATAAATATAATCTCTCCATATAGCGCCAGCTTACACCCCTTTGGAAAGCCGCGCGTGCATTATGGCGGACGTTTTCCCTATTCCAATCTCTTCCATTAAGAGCGCCTAGGAAGCCAACCTTTGAACCAATAAAACCAACTAGTGATGACAAGTTCCCAGAAAGTGCGCGGCGCTATATGAAGTGTGTACTACTTCCATGCCTTAATTTGGTGTTTAAAATGTAATGTTTAAATTCTTGGAAACTTAATTATTTTATTTTATTTATATTTATTTTAAGCAAAAACTCGTAAGAGTTAACATATTATTAACAGACTATATACGTTACTAATAATTTATTAGTTAACTTGACCGAGGCATGAATGAAGTGAAATTATCAGTGGCAATGTTGTTTTATGTTAGGTAGAAATATACTCAATTGGCATGAATGTACATCTTAAGCAGCCTATAATAACAATGATATTGTACATTCGCGCTTACTTCACACTTTTCGAATCAAGCCTTTGAAAAATCACTTCAAGTATGACGTGTTTGTTTTCTTCCTGAATATTTCATATATCAAAGGCGTTTTATACTCCGGTTTGCATAAAAACATTTACTTTCGGTTAGATATGGCATTTACTTATATTGGATTTGTAAATTATTATATTTCGTTTATAATTAATATCACGAAAGTCACAGATAAGAGAGGCGAATATGCGCACAGATGCGGTGCACTGTCCCTTCGGTGTCATTTTCTTGACTTAGTTAAGCTTTGTGTCCATGGGGTGGAGGAATAACCTGCAAGAATAACTCAAACAAGGCCCGAGGGAAGTTGGAAGTAACCGCGAACGTACTCTAGCAGGCCAGTCTCCTTGATTGTGTTAGACTGATGAAGCTATCCCCAGTCTCCACGCACTTTGTGGGTGGACTGAACTCCCTAAGTCCTCAACAAGGTCAGCTTAATGAAAGAAGAGCCTATGCAAATATCCGGTTCTCCTAGAAAACGGTTCAGACATAAGGAGAGCACCCCCATACTCGCCAAAATTCCACAGCACTAAAACTCCTTATCGGATGCCTCAAAATTGAACAAACGAACTAATAAAATCAATATTTTAAAAACCAATATTCAAATTTACTGTATACAGGAGTTGCTGAACATACATTTATGTTAGTTGTCATTTTGAAAAATCAGTTCTGAATCTAACCCCCTGTAAAAATATATGTTTTAATAATTTCTTCTGAAGTAGATTTCTTTTTGTTTTGCATATTTTCGAATACTAATGGTATTCATATTTAAATGACACAGTTTCTCTATCAGCGTGTCAGTACTAATAATTAAGATATATGAAAACATATCTCAGCTCGCGATTTCCAGAAACATACCGTAACATCAAGGAAAAAAAATTTTACTACTTAATATATTTCGAACGAATTGGTTTGAATAATATTTGTTATTATTTATTTTTTTAATTGCCATAACTTTCACGTGCAACCATAACTGATACAATGTTTCGTTCTCGAATAAAAAATTGTTGACTGTTTTTCGAATAATAACGTATAGAAACCACAAAATCAATTCCGACACAAAATAATTCATACTATTTTGTAAAATTTTATTATGTAGAATTCTATGTTAACAAAATAATGAAAAGCCTTTCTTCATTTTAACCATATTTCATTTCTGGAAAACTTAACAANTAGAATTCTATGTTAACAAAATAATGAAAAGCCTTTCTTCATTTTAACCATATTTCATTTCTGGAAAACTTAACAACAAAATTTTGTTTAAAATTTGCTTTTTTCCACTTATTAAAATTTTATTATTCCGTCTATAGAATTGTAAATAANCAACAAAATTTTGTTTAAAATTTGCTTTTTTCCACTTATTAAAATTTTATTATTCCGTCTATAGAATTGTAAATAATACTATTTTGTTAATTTTAAGAAAATTATTTAGGCACATTTATTAATTTTGTACTTTATTTCATAAAAATTTAGCAAAAAAGTTGCAATTTACCAAATTGAAAAAAATAGACTGTATTATATCTTGCTGTACACTTATCAACATTTAAATATCTTGTCAATAAACTTAACCCCATCAATAACATGAAGTAGTTAAACTTCTGTTGTTGATTATTGATGTCGGGAACGCGTTCATTGCCAGAACTTCTGTGTATTTTTGCATTCTTCGTTTTCAACGCTATGCATGGGGAGACATAGCCAATGATGCTGCAGGAGGAGACATTCCCCCCCGTACTGGACCTTGAAGGAGACTGTCTGGCCTGGTTTGAGCAGGACAGTGCCCCAGCACACACAGCTGACATCTTCGTACAAGACTGTACATACAGTTCCCAGGATGTTACATCAGTCGTCGGGGGTATATTGCCCTACATATCATAAAGGCTTCAAACCTAAGTGACTTATTAAAATACGAGTTTATTTTGTGTGCTGAGAAATTTGAATTCTGATGGTTTCTAGAATACTTCACGTGAAAAATAATTCACACCTGTCTGCGTCGATTCACAACGATATGGTAAGCGATGTAGTAGTTATCTGTAAAAAATAACATTTCGTTCCGGGATTNTGTCTGCGTCGATTCACAACGATATGGTAAGCGATGTAGTAGTTATCTGTAAAAAATAACATTTCGTTCCGGGATTCTGTCTTAAATTTCACATTTCAGCTGCAGGAAACTTCCACTCCGCTCATTAGTTTTCCGATCTCAATAAACATCAGTAAGAGCAATACAAATTAGCACTTATTAACNAAACTTCCACTCCGCTCATTAGTTTTCCGATCTCAATAAACATCAGTAAGAGCAATACAAATTAGCACTTATTAACACCCTCGCCTTGTGTCGTTGAAAGTTGTGTGAAGTAGTGTAATACTTAGCCACATAATGGAGGGTACAGATACACAACACATAAGTTCTTCAAAAATAAGGCGCCGCGGTGGCTGAGAGTCTAGCCTGCTCACCTCCCACCAAGGCGAACCGGGTCACTCCCGGTTTCTTGCATGTGAGAATCGTGCCGAACGATGCCACTGGTCGGCGGGTTTTCTCGGCCATCTTCCGTTTCCCCCGCACTTTCATTCCGGCGCTGCTCCAGACTCGCCTCAATCACCCTCATCGGCTATCAAGACCTCGCTGTTAAGCGACGCCCAAATCTCTTCACTCACTCAGTCACTTTTCAACAATATTCGAAATCAGGACTCCTTGGCCGTAATGTTACCTCTCAGCCAACAACGGAACGAATATTTCACCAGTAATGAAGACCGTACCGTATGTTATTTATTTTAACGAATTGCTCAGAAAATGTTGAAATTTATATCAACGAGAATAATCTGTTGAGAACCGCAACAGATTGGTCAATAATTCTAGTTAAAATACATGCGCCCCGTCTATTGGAGCAAGAAATAATTTATTTAGTTAATTACTTACTTCTTTGACGGAGGCTTTGGGCAGACATAATATAATTTTCTTAATTGATGGCTTAAAATTATTACATGTATACACCTAGAAATCACTACCAAATTTACTACAATTTTCTCACCAAAACTCAGCAGATGTAAGAGTACTGGGGAGACATTATTCAAGTGAGCAGAGCAAAACGCAATTATTCTGGGTAGTCCTGACATAATAAAAGCATCAGTATCTCGATAATGTCATGTAAATGCTTAGCTNTAAAAGCATCAGTATCTCGATAATGTCATGTAAATGCTTAGCTTCAGATGAAGTATCGAGTGACAGCAATACAAAGGGCATGTGATCGCTACACATGCTTGTATATATATATATATATTTTTTTTTTTTTACCAAAACTAGGCATTCTTTCTAACTCTCTACCAAATAAAGTACAGAAACAAGTACCTAAGGCAACATACATTTTGAGTTATAGAATTTTGTTGCATAACTACACTCGACCATAAACACGCTATTCATCTACAGGATTCGATACAGAAACGAGAAAAAAGCAATATGTAATGTTGGCTTCCGTGGTAAAAAAGAATCTGATGATAAATACGAAGCTTATCAAAATTGAAAGCGTAAAGGCTTAGTAAGAATATCACATTCTGAGATAATGGCAGGTAAACGGTTTGGAAGCTTGCATTGTTTACAACAAAAAACAGCAAACGTGTGGTTTTTTCTCTTATAGACGACACCTATAAGCAGTAACTACTCACATTAAAGGAATGACTGCTGTTAACAATAACAAAGTCGATTATACAACAAGTATTCAATAATAGCACCACCGTATGTCCAGAAAAAATATAACGTGGTGAAGGACCGAGCCAACGCTGCCGCATTTTCTGTGTGATATTTATAGGATATAATAAAAAAGATGAACTGTTTAATGGAAAAAAGAGCCCAGCTTACTAGAGACTTTCTTTCAGTCAAATACCCAATTATGATATTCTTACTAAATGAAATGATTGAGTCAAGCCTATTGTACCCGATATCGTAGTAGTTATGTATGTACGTTAGTGACCCCACGCTGTGCAAAGTTTAAGTACGAATAAACTAAAGTGTTATTTATGGCGTGTAAGTTAATTTACGAATCAAGCCGGCTGCTATTAAACATCACACACACGTCTTGGGCTCATATCAAACGGAACTTTATCATAAATTATGCACAGTATTTATACTTTGCTTTCTTCTCCGTGCATGTGAAATAAGGTGAGTTTCTTATACCAGAGGAACCAGGAAGTGTTGGAATATTATTCTCAGTTTCAAATAGGTCAAAATTCGCGCCACAATACCAAAATTGTGTCGGAGCTATGACTCAAAAAATAAATATTACGTGAGGATTTTTGCAGGGTCTTTGCAGACATAAGCAAACAATAATATTCAAGTTGACGAAGGAAAGAGCTTGATATATTACGACAGTGGCTGTGTGCACAAAAATATCAGAAAAAAACTTCGAAATGCCATAAACCCAAATAATGGTTGTTTTCTGTTTTAGCTTAATGTAACAAACTCTAATCCTAAATTAAGAAATTAATTTTAAATAATTTTTAAAAACAAATATTAGACTTCACTGCTGTTGAATTAAGTCTTAAAGATATTATTTTTGGAAGAAATCATAAAAACGTGTAATGTTGTGATTTTTAAGACTAATTGATGAGCCATGTTAAATAAATTAAGGTTCCATCCTAAATTTGTTTAAGCTCTTATAACAGTTTTTAGAAACTGCTCTTTATGGGAAATTATCTAAACAATGACAAAACGAATACTTACGTAGGAAATACTTGCCACGTCGAACAGATTCTTCAGGCTGTTAGCTCTTCAAAGAGATTTAGCATCGCCAGTAGCTGGCTCGCTGACATTAATGTATGGCTGGTGGTTGCTGTTCGTTCGTGCGAGTACGGAATATTTACACTCCATCAGCTCACCCAACAAGTTTCTCATGTTACCAAGGCAAGCCACAAGGATGTAAAATGTTTCCAGCTGGACAGACGGGAAAGATTAACGCTAAGGTAAGGAAAGTCAAATGGTAAAAAAAGGCTAAAGTTTCGAAATCTGCGCATGTAAAGTAACTAGCGCGGCTTACTGAGTTGACCTGTTAACCGGATACGTATATATTTTATGTTTTATATTTAACATGAGGTTAATTCAGCATGTAAATTACTTTACGAATAGTTGTACGACATAAAGTAGGAATGTTTCTAATTCGATATTTATGTTCTTTCCTCTGCGCATATGCAGGACATTATGAAGAATACTGACAAATACAAACAGGTTATTTATATAATAAAGTACTTGCGTTTAACTAACGAATCCTACTAATATTATAAATGCGAAAGACTGTGTGTGTGTGTGTGCGTATGTTTGTTACCACTCAGCTCCATAACGGCTGAACGGATTTTGATTAAATTTAGTATGTAGGCACTTTAGGTCCTGGAATGGGACATAGGATACTTTTTAATTGTACGGTTCCTGTGGAAGAACAACAAAAAGTAATTCTGCAAAGGTTGGGAACGTGATAGAATTTTATTTTTCCTCTGCTATCAGAGTTTATCAGGCCGCCCAGGGACCTCTGAAATGGCTTAACGACTGCTATCAATCGATAACAACCGAGACCGAATATTTAACATGCCCTCCGAAGCCCGGGAGCGGTCATATGTTATGCCACTAAACGGTCACCCATCAAAATGTGTGCCGCTGGGAACGTTGCTTAACTTTGGTGATCGATTACCCAGGTACACTTATTTCTAAAGCTACAACTTGATGAAACTCACGTGTGATAACTGCGCGATAGTTTCACAGATACACTCCAAAAACAATACTCTACTTTTTGGCTATCGGGTAAAAAGTATCTCCTTCCTTTTGGGTTGCCGTAATCAGTTAAAAACCTAGGCCAACATAGTATAATTTTATAATTCTGTTTTCACAAAATAGAATGGTATTTTCCCAATTTATTTATTACTGTATCACTGTTAAACTGAATTCTACCCGGGCGAAGCCGGGCCGGTTCGCTAGTCTGTGAATAACGGGGAGAATACAAAGCCCTTCCTAAACGTACAGATATGATAAAAGACTGTCCCTCCATTTAACTGTAAACAATGACTGAAATATTTCTTCAAACCAATTATCTAGTATCACTTTAGGTGCATATATTGTGCAATAACTAACGATGCAAACTTAAATTAACAGTATTTTATTTCTTGACATTTCATATCGACACAAAATGTTTCAAGTGTATGGCACTTTCCAACTTTTGAGAATAAATGTATTTGTTTATAAAATTACTTCTCTAACAGAATCTGGCTCAAAAAGTTTCTTAATTTGTTTTTAAATAGTAAATACTAAAAGTTTAAAATGTTTTATTAATAATATGTAATAACGTCTTAATAACAACTGATTTTTGTAGTTTTTGCTATTAAAATTAGTGTTCTTCCATATTTTCTTTTTCTAGCAAAGCAGGTGATTATGTACACAAACATATAACACGAAAGACCATGTTTTTGTGGAAAAACGTTTATCGAAGGAAGCTTGCAAAATGATTCAGTTATCTTTAGTTCACAGTAGGAAACGGCACACGTGGTCTCAAATTCAGTCACATTCCAACGTCTTTAACTTAAAAGGCAGCTAAATTTAGCTCACATTTACTCGAAAGTGTGGTAATAGATATTCATACATAAATTTTTGCTCTCATTAGAAGCGTGTATAGTTTTAGAAGAAAGCATCCAATCTCAAAGATAATTATTTCATTAAAATAATATGATGGAAAAGCTTTTTTTTTTTTCTATTAAGTTTCTGGTACTCAGAAAATAAAATGCGGCTTAGTCTTTTTCGCTGTAAAACCAAATTACAATTAGAGAGCGTTTGTCAGCATAAAAAGAGCACGATGAAATCCCTTAAGAAATTTTAAATGAGTTATAATGCTTATTCAATAATCGTAATTTGATAATGTTAAAATTTGCACAATAAGAGCATGTAAGTCCATGCGGTCAAAACAGACAGAAATCCATTTTTTATTAAGTGTAGATAAAATACATGCGCGCTATTTGTGCAACAACTTAATTAAAATAAAATTATTTAGTGTTGTGTCTTAGTGAACTTTGTACAGTACAACAATAACAACCACTGAGTTCAAACCCAGTTGTATACAACGGTATACACAGCGTACAGGCTAGTTGTACTTGTCCAGTGCTGTACACTGNCTGAGTTCAAACCCAGTTGTATACAACGGTATACACAGCGTACAGGCTAGTTGTACTTGTCCAGTGCTGTACACTGCGAGGTTCAGGCTGCAATGATCCTCCCTGGAGGCAACTCACTCGCAGGAAGTATTGATGTTGTATACAACTGTCTACACAGCGCACAGGCTAGTTGTACTTGTCCAGTGCTGTACACTGCGAGGTTCAGGCTGCAATGATCCTCCCTGGAGGCAACTCACTCGCAGGAAGTATTGATGTTGTATTAAACTGTCTACACAGCGCACAGGCTAGTTGTACTTGTCCAGTGCTGTACACTGTGA
Source organism: Clitarchus hookeri (assembly GCA_002778355.1). Lineage (NCBI taxonomy): Eukaryota > Metazoa > Arthropoda > Insecta > Phasmatodea > Phasmatidae > Clitarchus > Clitarchus hookeri. The sequence goes on along the minus strand of NQII01002025.1, from coordinate 171 downwards.
GGTTCAGGCTGCAATGATCTTGTCTACACAGCGCACAGGCTAGTTGTACTTGTCCAGTGCTGTACACTGTGAGGTTCAGGCTGCAATGATCCTCCTTGGAGGCAACTCACTCGCAGGAAGTATTGATGTTGTATACAACTGTCTACACAGCGCACAGGCTAGTTGTACTTG
>NQII01002024.1:386069-404892 GCA_002778355.1 Clitarchus hookeri | reverse complement strand
ATCATCAAATCCCTCTGGCTGCTGCAAGTAAATATCTTCTTCCAGCTCTCCATAAAGAAAAGCTGTAGATACATCCAACTGAATTAAGTGCATCTTCTCTGTCACAACAACACCAAGCATCAAACGAATAGTTTGCAACTTTGCTACTGGACTAAATGTTTTAGAGTAGTCTATGCCCTTACGTTGATCGTAGCCTTTAGCAACTATTCTTGATTTTCTCTTCTCGATGGTGCCGTCAGGTTTCATTTTGACTCTATATACCCATTTGCATGGAAGGGCTCTAGCTCCCTTAGGTAGGTACTCTAGATCATACGTATCATTCTCAAGTAGAGAGGATATCTCACTGTTCATTGACTTAAGCCATTCTTGACCATACTTGCCACCTACAGCTTCTTGAAAACTTTGTGGATCCTCTTCAGCTATCATGATCATTACAAAATCATCATAATATGTTGACGCTTTGATTGTGTTTCTATCACGCAGTTTTCGGGTATCTGCTCTTTCAGTGTGCTCTAATCCAGACTCTGGCCTAGATTTGGAACTGGACTCTTCACCACTTGAATCTTCTTTATCTTTGGTTGAAATTTCTCGCTGAACAAGTTCCTCTTCAACCAATTGTTCTTTTGATGGAGTGCTCAGGAAAGGTACTTTTACTTTCTCAGCACAGTCACGAAGTATTTCTTGAAAACGAACATCTCTGGATAACACGACTCGCCTATCTTCTGAAATATAGACTCGGTAGCGCTCTTCACCATCGTAGCCTACTAGGTAACCTTTTTGAGCTTTCTTATCCATCTTACGCCTCTTCTGCACAGGAACATGAAAGTAACAGTTTGAACCAATAATACGAAGATGTCTGATTCTTGGTTTTTTACCAAACCAAAGCTCGTAAGGACTTACTCCATTTACTGACGACTTCCCCGTTCTGTTTAGTATGTAGACCGCTGTTGTAACAAGCTCAGCCCAAATTGCTTGTGGAAACTGAACATCAGAATTCGAGTACATAAAAGTTCTTGCCATTTCAACTATTGTTCTGTTCTCTCGTTCACTGCTACCATTTTGCTGTGGCGTATAAGGGGCTGTCAACCGCTGTGTAACTCCCCTACTTAGCAAAATCTCTCGAACGTCTGCATTGTCGAACTCACCACCATTGTCGCTTAGAAGCTCTTTGATGTTGTGACCTTGTTTCTCAGCATGAGCGAGCATTTGTTCTAAAACAATTTTGACATCTGACTTCTCTTTGATGACAAAACCATACCGAAATTTAGTGTAGCTATCTTTAAATACAACTAAATAACGTTTCTTCTGAAATGACTCAGCAAAAGGTCCGCAAACATCAGTTGACATAAGCTCTCCTGGTTTCAAAGCCTTTCTTCTAGTACCAAAAGGCAGTCGATGAGACTTGCCATAAATGCAAGGTTCACAAATTTTGTCATCTAGCTTGACTTTAATATCTAGCTCGCGTTCAAGCTTTTCTTTTATGTGACGTTTATCTTGGTGGCCCCATCTCTCATGATACAACTGCAGTGGGTCACTTGATTCTACAATGTTGATACTACTGCTACTCGGGCTAACAGTCTTAATCTCTGCCTTATATAATGTTCCATTCTTCTCTCGAGTGCCCACCAGCACTGGAGCACCATTTACTGAAAGCGAACAGGAGGTAACTGTTGACTGGAACTTGCTATTTGGATTTTTATCATGTGCAGATAATGGAGAGAATAAATTTCTAGCAATCCTAGGAACTAACCAAACGTCCTTTAACTGCAAACGTTGGCTCCTGCCATTAACTATGGAATTGATCTCAATAACACCGCTACCAACAGCATTTAGTTTTTCATCTCCAGCTGCCTTAATACTGCACGAGTTCTCAAACTCATTAAAAGAACTAAACCAATCTAAACGACTTGTAACGTGTTTAGTAGCTCCATTATCCACCCACCAATCCTCTGCATTAGGCTCAGCAGCTAAGATTTCATTGTGAATAGACACAAGAGCAATCGTATTTGTAGAAGCTCTAGAATCTGCGATATTACTCTGTGAATTACTACTAACAGCATTAGGGCGTGGACGACCATCTGCAATCCACTTTCTACACTGACGAACCCAGTGACCAGGCTGGCGACAATAATTACAATTACCTGGCTTCCACTTTTGAGCAGTGTAATTTGGCTTATGTTTATTAGTTGAGCTATTACAACTCTGTTTCTGTCTATCGGACCTAGCCACTAAAGCTTCTGGTTTATTACTCTCACTACTTGTAAAGGGTTTCATATTTCGTTCAAAAACACAGAGCTGCATATTCAATTCATCAAATGAACGAACTTCATCTTTGGTAAGCAGCATCCAACTAGATTTAAAACTTTCGAAAAAACATGGTAAAATATGCAAAATTTTACATACCAAAAGCAGATCTGGGAGAGTTTTTTCGTTTATTTCTTTTAAACCATTATTTAGTTCATTCCACAGACTCCTCAGCTTGGCTACATGAGTGGAAACGTCATCACCTGATGTCCAATTAAAAGAAAAGAAATCTGCACATACTTTGAAGAGTTGGTCTTTTGATGTTGCCTCAAACTGCTGCTTCAACGCCTCCCAAGCTTCACTGGCAGTATCTTTGTCCATTATCTTCTGATAGACTGCATCAGACACCGTACTAATGATCATTGACTTAGCGTAGCTATTCGCTTTTCTATACAAATCACAAGCTTCTTTGTGATCTTTCNGAGAGAATAAATTTCTAGCAATCCTAGGAACTAACCAAACGTCCTTTAACTGCAAACGTTGGCTCCTGCCATTAACAATGGAATTGGTCTCAATAACACCGCTACCAAACGCATTTAGTTTTTCATCTCCAGCTGCCTTAATACTGCACGAGTTCTCAAACTCATTAAAAGAACTAAACCAATCTAAACGACTTGTAACGTGTTTAGTAGCTCCATTATCCACCCACCAATCCTCTGCATTAGGCTCAGCAGCTAAGATTTCATTGTGAATAGACACAAGAGCAATCGTATTTGTAGAAGCTCTAGAATCTGCGATATTACTCTGTGAATTACTACTAACAGCATTAGGGCGTGGACGACCATCTGCAATCCACTTTCTACACTGACGAACCCAGTGACCAGGCTGGCGACAATAATTACAATTACCTGGCTTCCACTTTTGAGCAGTGTAATTTGGCTTATGTTTATTAGTTGAGCTATTACAACTCTGTTTCTGTCTATCGGACCTAGCCACTAAAGCTTCTGGTTTATTACTCTCACTACTTGTAAAGGGTTTCATATTTCGTTCAAAAACACAGAGCTGCATATTCAATTCATCAAATGAACGAACTTCATCTTTGGTAAGCAGCATCCAACTAGATTTAAAACTTTCGAACGAACATGGTAAAATATGCAAAATTTTACATACCAAAAGAAGATCTGGGAGAGTTTTCTCGTTCATTTATTTTAAACCATTATTTAGTTCATTCTACAGACTCCTCAGCTTGGCTACATAAGTGGAAACGTCATCACCTGCTGTCAAATTAAAAGAAAAGAAATCTGCACATACTTTGAAGAGTTGGTCTTTTGATGTTGCCTCAAACTGCTGCTTCAACGCCTCCCAAGCTTCACTGGCAGTATCTTTGTCCATTATCTTCTGATAGACTGCATCAGAAACCGTACTAATGATCATTGACTTAGCGTAGCTATTCGCTTTTCTATACAAATCACAAGCTTCTTTGTGATCTTTCACTTCCTGTTTCGTTGCCTCACCTTTTAACGGATCTGGTTTCTTCAACTTCTGATCGATACAATCTAATGCACCTTCATGGTAATCCAGTAAATCACGAATCTTTCGCTTCCAAACTGGCCAATCTGCTTCACTGGTCAGTGGTTTAATGTGCTTAGCAAACTCCATCGTCGCTATGGATTTAGCAACACTTCACACTAAACGAACGAACTTTAATAATTCACTGAATAACAAATCATCTAAATAAAGCGACTGGTCCCATAACCTATTGAAGTAAAATGCCTTGAATACTAAATGCACTTTATTATAAAGGATCGGACAAGCATTGTCTCGGATGAACAACGCAACACAACTGAACAAGATAAGGATAGAAGATACTGTGACAAAGAAGAAACCATAGAGATAGAAGAACTGAATAGTGGTGCTATCATAAGGAATTTTACTTAACACCTAAAACTAGATACTTTAACATAAAGGAGTAGTACTAGTAAAAACATTGAAGTGCTAATGCCTGGCTGTTTGTGATGTCTGTTTAAAATTAAAATGACTTCTTATTTGCATCAGTTTAAAGTTGGTTGACTTGTTTATTTAAGTGCACAATAATTTGGTAGCACAAGGGAGGCCCGATTCGTCACCCCCTTGCAAATATATATTCAACTTAGTGTACTTGACTAGGAATCTCACCACTGGTTTTACCAGTAAAAAATTTATAGTATGATTGGCTTGCTGTTTGTGGTGTGTCTGTTTAAAATGAAGGTGACTTATTATTTGCATTAGTTAACAAGTAGTTGGTTTTACCAGTTAAAGTATTATTGGCTTGCTGTTTGTAGCATATATTGAAAATTAAAATGATTTTTGCTTGTTATTTGTAAACTAGTAAAAAAATTAAAGTGTGAATTTCTTGCTGTTTGTGGTGTCAGTTTAAAGTTGGGTGACTGTATATTTGCATCAGGTTAAAGTTAGGTGACTTGTTTAAAATTAAAGTGTGTATTACTTGCTGTTTGTAGTGTCTGTTTAAATTGAAAATGAGTAGCAATTTGTATCAGTTTAAAGTTGGGTAAATTGCTTGCTGTTTGTGGTATCAGTTTAAAGTGGGGAGACTGTTACCAATAAAAAAAATTAAAGTGTTAATTGCTTACTATTTGTGGCATCAGTTTAAAGTGTGAATGACTGTTTATTTAGGTGAGTAATAATATGGTAGTAAAAATGGGGTCTGATTCAGTACCCCTTTGCTGATATATATTCAACTTCGTGTACTTTACTAGAAATCTCACAACTGGTTTAGTTTAAAGTGTAAATGAGTTGTTTAAAATTAAAGTGAAATTAACGTGTGGTGTGTGGTGTCTGTTTAAAATGAAAATGATTTGCTATTTACATCAGTTTAATGTGGAAACGAGTTTTACTAGTAAAAAAATTCATGTGCTGATGGCTAGCTGTTTGTGGTGTATGTTTAAAATGACTTGTTTATTTAGGTGTGCAATAATTTGGTAGCATAAAGAGGTCCAATTCGTTACCCCTTTACCGATATATATTCAACTTTGTGTACTGTACTAGGAATCTCACAACTGGTGTAGTTTAAATTGTTATTTGGGTGCGCAATAATTTATTATCTTAAGGGAGGTCCGATTCAGGCCCCCCTTGCTGATATATATTCAACTTTTTGTACCTGACTAGGAATCTCACAATTGGTTTAGTTTAGAGAATTACCACCAGAACAAACAAAGCATTAACATGAAAATGCCTTGCTATTTGCATCAGTTTAAAGTTGGGTTACATGATAAAAACTAAAGTGTTAGTGGCTTGTGTTTTATAATGTCTGCTTTAAAATTTAAATTACATCTTATTTGCATCACTTTAAAATGTGAATGAGATGCATAATACATTGGTAGCACAAGGGAGGTCTGATTCGTAACCCCCCGACTTATATATATATTCAATTTTGTGTGCTTGACTAGGAATCTCACAACTGGTTTATTTTAAAATCACAATGACTCATTTAAAATTGAAGTGTGGGTGACTTGATGTGTGTAGTGTCTGTTTAAAATTAAAATGAGTAGTTGATTTTACCAGTAAAAAATTAGTGCTAATTGCTTGCTGGGCATGGTTGTTTAAAATGAAAATCAGTAGTTGGTTTGCATCAGTTTAAAGTTTTAATGAGTAGTTGTTTTAATCTGTAAAACTAGGACAGTTTGGCACATTAATTATATAATCATGATAGAACAGCCTAGTGCAAACTTGCGAACTTGCGATCGTAATACCAAGACAATTTTCACAAAGCATTGCACAACTTTCATCAGAATGAACAAAGCGAAAGATCCTTACACAACACTCATGACTGCAGAGGCATGGTACATTAATTTTAAGCTCGTGATTGACATTAAATGCATTTTACTAAGCCCGTGAAGGCCTTGGAGTTTCCATAAATTACACAACACTGTTTTCTGTTGTCATCATCGGCATACTTAAATTGCGAGTGTGGAGGTGTGGTACATTAATTTTATGCTTGTGATTGACATCAAATGCATTTTAATAAGCCTGTAAAGGCCTTGGAGTTTCAATAAATTACACAACAGTTTCCTGTTGTCATCATTGGCATACTTAAATCGGAGTGCAGAGGCATAAAATGCTTGCAGAGGCCTTGGAGTTTCAATTTATTGTACAACACTTGTGAATTGTCATCACCAACCTCAAGTGCAGAGGTGTGACAAGAATTAGTAATAACCTTGTAGAGGCCTTGGAGTTTCAATTTATTGCACAACACTTGTGAATCGCCAACCTCGAGTGCAGAGGCGTAGCATGCATACTAATAAGCCAGTGCAAAGACCTTGTAGTTTCAACTTATTACACAACACTTGTGAATTGTCATCATCAACCTCGAGTGCAGAGGCGTGATATGCATACTAATAATCCAGTGTGGAGGCCTTGGAGTTTCAAAATATTGTGCTAGTGTCTTAATTTTTTTTTGCACTCATTATTAGTTACACAGCTCATTTTAGTGGCTGGGTATTTGCTTTGGGTTTAAAGTGTATATGAGTCATTGTTGGATAAACAATAGGAAATTTTTAGCAACAAGTCACTTCCGCACCTGGATACACCCGGGCAAACAAATAGGAAAGTAACAAATTATTCCATTTTCAGTTTGGGTATGTCACAGGAAACAATTAGGTGTTTTACAAAATAATTTTCAACAGGGAAATTGGATATGTGAATCGGAACAAATGAGTCATGGTGCCAATTTCCACCTGTCGGTTTGGATATGCAAACCTACCACTTTACAATTCAGGTAGTTTTTCATGTGGATACAGATAAAGAAACTTTTGGTAAAAACCAGGTAATTGAAGGCTGGTAGGATACGCAGGGAGAAATTTTGCTTTTGCTTTGGCCTTTTCAGGGATATAGTTGGATACGAAATAGACGGCATTTTAGGTGGGTTTTGTTGTATCATTGGATACGTAATGTAGTGTTTTTTTAGGTGATTTAGGTACGCAATACGGAATAATCACCACACCTAACATGGAAATACAAGATAAAATAACCGCGACTATCGGTGCATCCATAAAGCTGGTCATGAACTTTAACCATGCTGCCAAGCCAAATTCATGCAGCCAACACAAACAATTTTGAATTATAAATAAACACCAATCTTTTCTGGAATGTGAGAGGCCTTCGCTGAAAAAGAAACGAGTTTATTGATTATTTGTCTCGTCATAATGTCAAAATCGCAGTAATTAATGAGACACACTTTACATCTAATATTCACCATTCTGTTCAAGGCTATGCCTTATACAGAAAGGAAAGGCCACAGGAGAGAGGAAGGAGTGGTGGAGTAGCAATTTTTATCCACAACTCTGCTGATTACCACGAATTAATGCTTCCAGATTTTCCAGAACTGCAAGCTTTATTTCGTGCGACTGTGCTGTAAGTTAGGGTTCGTCTCCAGTAGGGCACCTTCGTTTTATATTTGATTCGCGGTAAATTTGTGTCATGGAATTTATATCACCGAGGTCCTGATCTGCACCAAGATACTGTCCCATTACAGATCTGCATAACGAACTAAAAATGGAAAGATTAAATGAGCACTTCATAAAAATTGCGGAAAAATTCTACTACTGTGCTATTAACCCCAACCCGAATATATCTAGTATCTGTAGAATATGATCCCAACAAGACTGAGAAATATAAGCAGCCAAATAGCATATTGGCTCACAGGCCACCATAAATGTTCTTAATCATTGCATGCAGGCCCTCAGCCATGCACGCGATTGTAATTAACACCGATAAACCCATATTACTGCTCTATTTTAATACACCAACCAAACTCATGCACTAAAATATCAGCGAAGCAGTAAGTGATCACATATCAAGACCAAGTATGCACTGCACAGCCTCTGGCTCGGTGATGGCCCTGTGATATACATTGCAAACAAACTGCTGTACACACATGCGCCGAAACATTTCTCTCATCTGACAGCTGCCTGTATGTATGGTCCTATGCATCTGCCAATTCCAAGGTGACAGGCGTCTTTAAGATCGCTGCAGCAGTTGATGGGGGTTGTGTAGAGGTGCACCCACCATAAAAAGTACACTATAGTGTACATGCATGCACCGAAACACTTATCTCATCCGACAGCTGTTTGTATGTAGGGTCCTTCGCATCTGCCGATTCCAAAGCATCGTCGTGACGCTCTCTGCAGATGCTGGTGGGAATTGTGTGGAGGCACACGTATAATTACAAAAAAACAATTATACACATACACCAACCCACACAGCTGCAAACGATGTCATGAGCAAGGTGATGAGCACATTTCCCCGAATTATAATTTATCCTACATATAATTTCCTGTAAAAAACTGACACTTTTTTCTGTGTTAAAGAGAGATGACTGGCATCTGTCGGGTGGATGGCTCACTTCTGTCCCCCACCACTAGGGCCGCATAGCACGACCCTGGTTACATACCAGCTCCACACTCATCATATCACCCTGCACCAAACCTTCACAAGTCTATCTTCACTAACTAACAACTTGCCCTTCTTTCTCCAGTCCTAATCCACTCAAAGGAATATAAATTTATCCTCAGCGACTGTCGCACATATTTTCCCAGTGCCCTCTCAGTTTTGCACTGATTTGCTTTGCCCTTCAGTCTAGACCCTTCCTCTTTCGGGATGTGACTATGGCTACAATTGCAGCTATGGCACCAGGCAACCCTGCTATAGCAGCGATGCATGAGTCTCTTTTAATAATAAACCCGACCTAAGGTATGTACATAGGGCTTGCCCTGAGACGCATCCAATTCCCCAACTGTCTTAGCCACTAACATGCATGCCTGAGGGCTCACAGAAATGTGAAGGAGCTCATGCTGGAGTAGCAGGATTTGGGGACTCGCCAGGAAATTAAAAAAATTGAAGCAGCAGTTTCACAGCAAACTCCTGCTCATGCAGAATGCAAATCTGCCAAAAAGAAGGCAACCTCGCTCAGTGAAATAACGTCAATACTGAATAGTAGCGACGCACTTAAAGAAAATCTCATGCTCAAAGCCCTTTTTGAAACTCTGCTCCAGATTGCTGTGATCTGGGCAGACCCGAACACCGACTTCTACACCAAAGCAGAAGCTGCTTTATGTTTCACTCTTACAAGATCGGCACACTGACAAAAAAAACAAGATTTTGTACTGAAATGCTAGAGGCATTCGCGACAAACAACACGAGCTAACTAATTGTTTAGGCAGGCAAAAAATACCCATCGCAACTATTAATGAGACCTGTTTAAAACCCCGGAACAGGTTTTCAGTTCCAGGCTACACTATTTTCCGCACAGATTTGGAAAAGAGGCAATGAGGTGGGGTACTTGTATTAGTACACAACTCAATAGATAACTACGCCAACAAGCAACACCAGCACACCACTTTAGAAGTAGTAGAGACTGAATTAGAATTAGGCACACAATATATAGCTTTCTATGCTATATACTGTCCGCCAGGCTGCACTTTAACAGCTTCCGACCTGGACGAACTTATCAATATCGCAACCACATTCATTGCTGCATCTAATTTGAATGCCAAACATGCCACCCTAAATTGTAGGTCACGCACACATGAAAATGTGTTATTTAGTCACCAGCAACATCACAATTATAGTGCACACACCTCTCTGGAGCCGACATTCGACCACCAAATCTCTGACACCAACCAGATATTCTGGATATTCTGTTAACAAAAGGCCTGTGCACACCCTTTGAGTTAACTGTTATACACTAATTATCGACTGACCACTGCCCTCTTCTTGCTGAGTTCGTGCCACTGAATACTGACACGACTCAGGCTGGCATCTTTAGATTTAAAAAACGCGAATTGCTGGGGCTTTCAGGGGTATTTGGAGAAAGGCTGACATTGTCCTTCCCTCTAGACACTTCCGAAAAAATAGATACTGCTGTAAACAAAATTACCCAGTGAATACAGAGTGGTACTGCCAACTTTATCGCCACAAAACAAATTAAACTGAATCAAAATATACTTCCAGTTTACATATGAGATTAAATTTCTAAAAAAAAAAATTAAAAAAAAATTAAAAAAAAAAAACTTCACAAGCATTACAGGCGCACCCAAAACCCACGCATTAAAGCTCTCCTTAATTATATGCGAGAGCAAATATACACTGAAATATACATTTGGCGAGCAGGCCACTGGGACAAAAAAGTATCCCAACTTAAAATTGCAAACAATAGCCTAGTCCAGCTCAATGCTATTACTAATGATCCCCAGCACACAGCATTTGTTTATCGCGAACTATCCTTCCGCCTGCAGCAACCTACAAAGCAGAACCGGAATATACACATACATATGAAATAAAATGTATTATTCGCCGCATGAAACTCCACAAGGCCCCTGGCTTTGATGAAATACAAGCCTTAACACTTCACCAAGTAGCAGACAGTACAATTGAGACCTGGCTGAACTGTTCAACAGCAACTTCAAACTCGCGAACTTCCCTACTCCATGGAAACTAGCAACTGTTATCATCTTCCCAAAGCCTGGGAAAGATAAAACACGGCCCCAAAAATACCGCCCCATCAGCCTCCTGAGTGTACTCTGAAAAATATTTGAGAAAATTATACTCAACAGTCTTGAAAAAAAAACATTGTGGCTGAACAGTAAATTTCAAACGAACAGTTTGGTTTTCACAAAAGCACTCCACGACACACCAGCATGTGAGATTAACTGAGTACATAACTCAAACTCTCAACTGGAGACATTACACATCTGCAGTATTCCTTGATGTCGAAAAGGCCATTGACAGAGGATTTCATGCAGGCCTGTTCCACAAGCTTTACTCCACCAACTTCCCCGACTGCTATGTCAAGCTACTGCACTCATACCTTGACATATGTGAATTTGCAGTCACTGTGGAAGGAGCCATATCCGAACATAAAATTATTAAAGCTGGTGTTGCCTAGGGAACCATATTGGGCCAGTCCTATTTAATTTATGCACACATGATATCCTGCACACTGCTACATGGAATGCCCAACTGGTGTCTATGCAGATGACACAGTGCTCTACGCTTACCCCAGGGACTGGAACATGGCTGTGCACTATGCCCAAGACCATTTAAATAAACTTGAGCCATATTTTCGGAAGTGGTGAATCAAGATAAATGTTGGCAAATGTGAGGCCACCATTTTTGCACACAAGCACCTACCTCAGTTTATCCCACCCATTACCCTGTTCCAGAAGAATATTCCTTACAAAACCATGGTGAAATACCTCAGTGTGACCATGAATAGTTCGCTGACATGGTATCGCCAAGCAGCTGTCAAGTGCCAGAAAGCCCTAGCCTACCTCGCAGTCCTCTGCTCTGTGTTCAACACTAGAGGTGGCCTCACACAGCGTAATGGGATTATAATATATAAATTCTGTATCTACTCTATACTATTATACGCAACGCCAACCTGGGTATACTGCACCAAGATATACATGGAGCAACTACAGCGAGTGTAGAATAAATTATTCAAAATAGCTGCCCATGTACCAAGATATATCTCCACTCACGAATTACATGCAGAGCTTCAACATCCAAAGCTAATTGAAGTAATTGAGGTAATGACAGAGAAGTTCTATGCCACAGCCCTTGAATAAAACCACCACATGAATAGTGCCCTTGGGGACTACAGCCTCGACCATACCCACAGGTACAAGCAGCCTAAATCGCTATTGGCGGACAGGCTTCCTTAGTAATTAAGTTCCACACACCCCCAAAGCGAATACATGTAATGCCAGTGTGCACTAACACACATGTGGCCCCAATCCCCGCATCACAATACATCCCAGTACACTATACACCACACATACACTTCACCTCTGCACACAATACCTAGCGAAGCACTATGTGCCTGCAGCCATGTGCTGTATACATCCACTGGACAGCCCCTGGCTTGGTGGAAGACGACTGTAGCATCACATTGCATAACACCTCAAGATACTAGGACTTTCCCTCAAGCCTTCAAGAGATACACCACCTCAGAGATGAAAAAGACACTTCAAGGTAAATAAGCCCCAAGTCCTCGCGCAACATGTGGTTGTCGATGGGAGGGGGGTGGGTGCACAATATATGGTCCAATGCAGCTGCATATCGGTGCTACGAGTGTGCTATCTGGTGCACTGTTAAACACCTATGCCCGAGGCAGGCTGTCCACCTAGAGAGTCTCCACTACTTTCTCCTTTCTCTTCCCCTTTTATGTTTCAGATGTCGACTGGTGGCACAGGAGGGGAAATGCTTAATTACGCATTCTCCCCTCCACCAGGGAGGCTGGTACCTCCCATACCCCCCTGGTTACAAACAAAACCAGTGTGATCGTCACAAAGAAAGACAGCCCCCTACCAATCTTCCTCTTCTAGTGTTTCAAACATGCTTTCAATAAAGATTATCCTTTCCCATCCTCTGTTCTAGTAGAAAAAAATTTCTACTTCATAAACTGCATGCAATTTTGCAATTATTTTCTGTCGAGGGGTTTTTATGGTGCATATGCCGGTCCCCCTACCTAAACTTTGTAGTTCTGGTAAAGTTATCATGGGAGGTAAACATGGCCCCGATCGCGGCCATATTTGCCCAATCACAGTAAAGCTGCGAGCATGTGCACTTGTAGTTAGAAACTTCCCTGCATGCCTAGGTGTATGGGCTCATCCGCGGGATGCATTTAGGTCCTATCCCTACCCTAGACCTCCGACTCTCCTCTTAGTATTAAGGTATGTTAGAAAAAAATCGTTAAACACCTTTATGATTACATGTGTATCACAATCAATTCGATTAACAACAGGACATACTTCTTAGTAATACTCAGTACACAAAAACAACACATTAATCCCAGCATGTATATGTCTACACGAGCAAGAAATAAGTAACAGAACGAAAAAAAAATTATTTCCTGCATCCTTTGAATTACTATTTAATGAAATGAAAAATTCTCAAATGCAAAATTCGATTGAAAGAAAATGTGCTGATCGTGAAATATTTTTAAAACTACTAGTATTCTACAACATATATATTTTTTTGTTGGGGAAAACTAAAAAAAAGTTGTACTTTTTTGCTATTGGAAAATGTTGCTTGGTATTAAAATTCAACTAAAGGTCCATCGGAACTCTCCAAATATTCTAAGATGTCAGGGTTTAATTGGCTAGTAGCTGGCAGAGTTTGGTTAATTATATTCCTACATCTCAGTACCAATGAGTTGAACAGCAATTTAATTTGGTAAAAAAAAATTATGATTCCAAGGGAAGAAAATTATGGAAATAAAAAAAATATGCAGACCAAGCATCAAAAATTATAGATCTTACAACATTCACATCGAAGGAAAGGAGAAATCTGTGGTGCCAAATGGCCCCATCCTTTAAGACAGCAGGAGTTAACGGCACAGCAGCAGTATAGAAAAAGCCCTCGTCATGCGTCAGCTCTCCATGATAGCAAATACCAGGGGAAAATCTATGTCTTCCTAACAAAATGTATGCCGGAATATATATTCCTTTCTGGAAAAGATCAAATATCTTATCTTCAGGTATAATTGCCAAATTTTAAGCAGTAAAGAGAAACAAAACAATGACATGTGCTATGATAAAATGTAACACTATCATGTCACTTAAAATTTCCATTATCAAAGTAAAATAAAATATATGAAATTATTTCACATAAATTTTAATAACTACACAAGTTCACCACAATTTTAGTTGTCTTAACATTAACATTACAATAATTATCATAACATTATGACCAACTAGGCTTTCTGGGAGGTTTAAAATAAAATTCTATAAAATATTAATTCATTAAACTTAAGAATATTCAGAATATATTAAAGTTATTCACAATATTTTTTTACAACAATCTATTGAAATTAAATTCAAGTGAATGTAGGAGATTAGGCCTACACTATAATAAGTTACTGTGTTCCATCAGAACAATTCTAGTTTACTTAACACACTCGATGAATTTATATTAGCAATACAAACGTCTGAGCATGATCTCGGAATCAACATACTTGTCTCACTGAACATCATTTTAACCATGATGAGATGTCTATAATTTGTATTCCTGGCTACAGATTAACATCTATATTCTGTACTTAAAAGGAAGTGTGTGCATCTACATCAAATTTAATTTGGAATTTGAAGAACTAGATACGTAAAATTTGTGCTTGGAGAAAGATTTTGAGTGTGCAGCAGGGTCTTCATAGTATCAGAAAATAAAATCGTACTTCTGGCTGTTTAAAGTCACCTTTTGGAGGTTTAATTGTTTTGGAATATTTTGAAAGTGTGCTAACCAAATGTTTTTAAATTATTGAAATAATCAATGGTGGTGATTTTACTATAATTTTTTTATCAGGGAGTTTATAGCTTCACCAGATATTGTACTTTATTAATACATTTAATTTATAGTAAACTGTAGATTTTCCTACTAGAACTGTTAAAAATTATTCCACAACTCTAGGTTAAATAAACTAACCATACATGCTTATGAAGTCATGCTCCTCTGCAATGCTCTTTCTGATCATGTTGCACAGCTTTTACTTTAGGACTACTTTTTATTTGCAGTCCTTAACACAACTATACTTGTGCTTGAACCCCTACTTAATACTACATTTATTCATATTCAAATATACATACTCGCATCAAATATGTACCTATACACCAGGTAAACATACTCAGAAAGAAAAGTATGAAATTCATCATCTTGCTGCTTATTTGTCAGTTTGTGTATGCTACTGAGTACTAAGACACAAGGAATAAACCAGCCCCCAGCAAAGGAACACCTTGGTTGAAGTGACCCATAAGGATGTCGAGGTTTTTCACAATTTCAAAACTCATTTTTGAAAGGGCCACTTAGCTGGGGATTGGTTAAAGAAAAAATTTGCAAATATTTTCATATTGGTAGTGGTGCATTGCGGTCACGTGACTAAACGAACCAATGAAAATTAATACTAAAGAAAGGGGAAATTTTTTTTTTACTGAAATGGCGTGTTTACTTTTGTTATCAGCAAACAAATCCTAACCAAAAATACATTTTATAATGGAAAATTAAAGCCTTATCGTTTTCCTGATAAATATTAAGAATCATGCAAACATATGTCACTGCGTATACGAAAAAAACATATGCATTCCCTTAGTTTAAATAACAATGTGTATCGAAGTATTTTATGTTAAAATTGCGTACATGAATAGATAAGTTTCTAAATTTTTGAGCCTCTTTTATTATTGTGGAAGTATTGTGTTAAAATTTTGTAATGTTTTGTTATCGCTTTTTTATTAGTCATCATTGCCAAGTGTGATTTTTCACAGCAAATGTTACAACTGTTCATATAGGCCTGGGATGTGTTATTTCGACTAGTCAGAAGTTAATATTTTTTAATATTTTATCTATAGTACTTGTAATGTGAGCACTCTGAGAAAACCCACATACTCGTTCTCTCCAGAAGAAAACAGGCAAATGCTAAAATATATGTATATATACATTTATATAAATATTAGCTAGAATATACATAATTATATATAGAAAAAAATTTAAATATATGTATTTGCACCTACAAGTATATAAAAATAATATATTTTTATGTAAGTATATGTGTTTTCTTGTGGGGAGAACAAGTATGTGGGTTTTTTCAGAGTGCTCCCAAATTTTTTTACATTTAAAATGTATGGCAGAAGGCCTTCTGTTTGTGTTTGTGTTTCTTGAAGTGATTCGAGAGGGTAAGGTCGTACAATGGATGAATGGTTCGTGAAATGTTTTGCGAACTGATTCGCAAAGGTGTGACTTGCTTCTAGGCAACAAAGATGTTGGCGAGTGTGTCGTCGGTTCGAGTCCCGATCGAATGGTGCTACGTTGACTATCATGGGCATGCTCGCGAGTGAGCAGTATCGATAGTGAATTATCCAGCATTTGTTCGTTTAGCTCGAGAATGTAATTCAGCATCGGCCATGCACCATATGACAAATGGCTAATGCTCGACACGATATTCAATGAACACAATGAATTATCTGCATATATAACTGGATATATTCATGCCTCATAGGTTAGTTGTTATTAAACTAGCAAGTCAATAACATCTTGGCAGGAGTAAGTCTGCAGGAGTCACATGGCAGGAGTCAGTTGGCAGGAATAAAAAGTGTATGAATCCATCTATGCATGAAGATGATGCAAGCCACTGACGATGCGAAATCGAGTATGGCATGCACGACTACATGCATACTTACAATTACTAATCAAAAATTACATGGAAAACAATGCGGTTGCTGTGCCAAGTCTTTCAGTAAAATTTGCAATGCGCTGCGACATGAGAAGATTGACTGTTTTAAAAACCCTTCTCATGCTTTTCTTAGCTGCTATAAAGTTTTCAGACGGTTCACTCGACGTGATAACTTAAATACACACATCAAGGCCGATAAATATAGTGTTTTTTTGCCCACTGAGAAACAGCATGTGATGACTTAGTAACCTTCTGTTAATACAATACCTAAAATGCTCGCAGACGACGAGGGAACTCGCATGAAAAAGTATTACGACAATGGCCACATGCAGTTTATGCAAGGTGATACGATGAAGGAACACAACAGGAACTGCAACGATTGGTAATTTGAGAGCCAGCAAGTGATGTCGCCATTACCCTCTGCTGCATCGAAGGGTACTGTTTCCACAGAAGTTTATGACGAGACAGTTAATGCTAATGATGGAATGAGAGACCTACGAGTCATGATAGAGTCAGTATGTGTGGAATGTACACTTGCAAGATATTCGCGAGAAGTCGACGAATTTCAAAATAAATTGTTGTCAGCTCTAAATACTGATGATGACATAACTATTACGAAGAAAAGTAAACTCAATATTAAGAATGAAACAGGAAGTGAAGACGATAATGAAGGCAGCATTGATGATAGTGACAATGACGACAGTTTTGATACAATATCTGATGAGAAGAATGATGATTCTCTCAACAATCCCACACATTTCACCGAGTTCCCTTCGACAAGTGGGGAGAAGAAGGAAGGAGTCAAGAACGCTCGTGACATATTTCCCGAAGGCCGTAATGTACTTGTTGATAAACTCAGACATTTAATTGACCTGCAAAAATGTGGGGATTTCTCACGCATTGTTAAGATAGCTTAAATCATCGATGAACTAAAGGATCGAGGTTATATCAGATAAGATTGTGCATTGCTATCCATGATCTGTAAGCATCTGAAAATGTAAAAATCGAATGTACAAAATAATAATAAATACAGGCTGTAAATAATAAGTAATAAATTAAATTTATGTGTACATAGTAATGTGTGTTTATTTTCTTATATAGTATCTTCTGCTTCTCTGAAAGATGGATTAATTCAGTGGTGTAAACAGTCGATTACGAGAGCCTGTTTTAGATAATAATTTATGTGAGCATCTGCAGGAGGAGAACTATGGTTTATTTTTCTTTTCATGCATTGACAATAAAAACTACCTGGTTTTATAAAAAAATATATATATATTTAAAAAATTTTAATGTTGAAAATAAAACAAAAACTAATTATGACAATTTACATACTTTGTGGGCATGGACCTCGTCATAATTCAGTACAGGCCGATAACAGGTGGCATATTAGAGAAATTAGTGCCATGTAGGCTTTGAAAATAGAGCCCAATATGGAGAGTGCCGACAGTACCACATACATGTTAAAAACATAAACAAGTATGATGGCCAACTGGTGGCTAAGATAAATGAAGTCCCAGATGGTTGACATGGAATGATAGAGCATAAGTAATTGGGAATCANATCCCAATATGGAGAGTGCCGACAGTACCACATACATGTTAAAAACATAAACAAGTATGACGGCCAACTGGTGGCTAAGATAAATGAAGTCCCAGATGGTTGACATGGAATGATAGAGCATAAGTAATTGGGAATCAAGGTGATGATGATATGGTGGTCAAAATGAAATCTAAGATGACTGCCATGGAATAATAAAGCATGGATAAAATCAAAGATGGTCGACATGGAAAGACTGAGCATGAAAAAAAGTGACTAAGAAAAAGTGGAAACCAAGATGTTCTGCTGAGCATAGGTGAGAGAAGACGACAGCTCGCCTGGTGGGTAAATCGATTCTTAATACACTACCATCACATAGGTGATGTAAAAGTAAACATTTAATCCAAGATGGCAGCCTACAGCAATGAAAAACCAAGAATGCTGCATACGATCCACTGAGTTAGGTAAAGGGGGTTGGGAGGGGAATGATAAAAAACTGTGGTTGATTGAAGGGGGTCAGTCGTCTGCTGGACATGGTGCTGGGGAAACATAGAGATATGTAAGTTTTTTAAATAATTTTTTTATATTAATTATTTTAATAAAACATTTTGAATAAAACCTTAGTAATAATATTTTTTAAATAATATTTTAAATAATCTTTAATCCTTTTTTAATAATTTTTTATAGATTTTATAAATTTTTAATAATTTTTTGGAGATTTTTTTTTTTTAATTTTTGGGGGTTTCAACATCAAAGGTTATGGTCACCGACATATAACATGGTGAACAAGATGGCCGCTGGGTGACCAGAAGGGCCGAGCATAAACAG
>NQII01002024.1:336372-385969 GCA_002778355.1 Clitarchus hookeri | reverse complement strand
GGGGGGGGGGTGTTTGGAAATCAACAGATAAGAAAAACCAGAAAAATGATATTTCACGAATAAATGTGAGTTTTGCTTTTCGCTTGCCATTGAATGGGGTTCAGGTGAGAGTCTGCAAAACAATGCTTATAAATACTCCTTTCATAGGCCTGTGGTCTGTTTCTCTCTGGATGAAACAAGAAAAAGGAACTTTGGGTAGTGATGAAATGAGCAATGATGACAACGATGATGACATACAAAATTTTGAAAATGTCAAAATTGACACAGCCACTGAAAGGATCACAGATAATTTTTGAGAAAGAAGGGCGAACAAAAGCACAATATTGTCTTATCCTAAACTAAAAGAACAACAAAAAATTTTGAAAAAATTTTTTGTAATATTTACCAAAAATTGAATCTCACTATTGTCGCCAGAGTACAAGTAAAATGTATTTGGAACAAGCAAAATTTCAATTAGAAGTTTTATGAAAGTGAATGCAAGAACAAAGATGAAACTCTTCTGAGCTACAAAACCTTTATCCAGGTATTTCAACCATTAAATTTGAGCCTGTGTTTTGCCAAAGAACCATCAATGTGACATTTTTTGTGGACACTAGTTCTGAAAATGTACCTTATGAGTAATTCAAAGAAGATAAAAGCCAGAGAAGAGAAAGCAAAATACAATAACAGTGCAGATAACATCCATGTGCACCCTATGGACCTTCTAAAAGTTCTTTTGGCTCCAAGTGTACAGACATCAGCTGTTTACTACAAAACAAAGCTGGTGGTGCATAACTACAGTCGGTTCACGACTGGAAGAGACTTTCTTGAAGCCCTGCTAAAAATCTACTTTCAAACCCATTTTGTATCCTTCCACCAGATTTAAACAAACATTGCCATGTGACAGTCACATGACAATGTTTACATTCCACTGTGTGTGTAACATGTGTTCGTACATGCAAATGCCCATTATAAAAGTCATGTATATATTATTAATGGATATTCCACAATCATAAAGTTTTTAATCTTGAGAATTTCACACAAAAGAACATGCGATGCCAGCGAAAAACATTCAATTCTATAAACCAAAAAATTCAAATATTTTGATGAATCGATAGTTGTCTATTTACAATCGATTGTTAGTGACTTTCGATAAATTCCCGTACATCGAAGGCAAGATCTTCAGTATTGATCAAAATTGCTACAGACGTTAAAATGACGTGGTGGTATACTGAGTCGGATGTTACGCGCAATTGTGAAACGTTATTTTAAAATGTTTGTGACGGTTTTCGACAGGACGGCAGAGTTTACGAGTGAAAGATTCTATGTCTTCGACAATGTGAAAACAATTCTTATGTGCAAATACTACAACGTTAGAATAGAGTGGCAAAGGAAAGATACGTGCACGAAACACATAAATACAGTACAACGTTAAAACTTTGGAACTATTTCCTCTCTTTGTGCTGGCAACCTAACGGCATAACTGTATCTGCGCTCGCCGCTGTTTGTAATGTTATATACATGTCGCTAACGGCTAGGGTGTTTTTTCATAGGTTGATTTTCAAAAGTTTCTTCCAGTCGTGAACCGACTATACACACTTTTCAACCTAATTTTCTGTGCCTCTCTTCTGTGTTATTTTTCTGCGTGTGGCTGTACATGAGTGTAGCGAGCATATTAACACCACATGCTTCATACTTCCTGTGTATGTGCTGTTTTCTGAGCTAAATCATTGGTATTGCGGCCTTTAGAAAATACATGCATAATTGAAATTGGCCTGTAATTACTGACATCTGTTTCAGTAGCTTTTTTGATATGAAGGAGACTGAGTTTTGTGGCTTTAAGATGTTCAGGAAGAGTATAATTATTTACACATTTGCTGAATATATTAGTAAGGCGACCTTTATACACATGATTTAATCAATTCATCTGGAATGTAATTTATACCTAACCTAGACAGTTGTTGTTTTTGAGACCTCGAATTATGTAAATTCTTTATGAACACTTAATTGTATTTAGCCTATAAATGTACACTACTATTAGGTGATATTTACAATGCCACACATTATGAAAATTATGATTTTCCTCAATTAAAATACAAAAGACAAAAATTAATACTTATGCCAGACGATGTTTTAGAACAACAAAGCAAATACAGGCTAGGTAACCACCAAAGTGACCACAATTTGACTGCAGAGAGCAACATACACTTGAGAAAGCACCATAAATGATATAAATTCTTGCAAGAAAATACAGACACTTCCAACCTGAAATAAAATGTAGTATGTAAATATCAGAAAATATATTACAGCTCAGACATATTTTGCAATTCGACTGCACTGCAATGATGTCAACATCGGTAACACAGAGGTCGCACATTGACAGAAACACAAAAACCCAAGGAGATAGCAGTTGTTTGCAGTTCTATCTAGTAGTTGGAAGTAACAAATTGCTAGTACTCCAAGTATGGGTGGCAATTTTTTAGAGCCCATATAATGGCGATAAACCTACACTCTATTTTATATTATAGCTTCCCTGAAAGGTTCCGAAGTTAGCGGTTCCATATTCCCGGATGAGATTCTCCTCTCTCCCCCAGCTGAAACGGGACGGCCCCTAGTCCTTCCTGGCCCATGTCTATTTGAAGATATAGGTTTTTAAAGGGGTCGAGGTGGGTGACTGTGTGACACTGACTGAAACACAATTTGATCTCATTGAATGCTTTCTCTGCATCGTGGGTCCACTGAAACTTATGCAGTGACTGGTGCTGTTACAGAAGCAAAATTCTGTGTGTACTGGCGCAGCCAGTTTCATTAGGCTGAAAACATCCTTAATTGCTTACATATCCTGGGAGTTTGGTACTCCTGAATGGTCCACATGTGATTTGGATTGAGTAGGTTCCCTTGTTCATCTACTAGGTGTCCCAGGAAATCAATGGTCACCTTGCCAATGTGACTTTGTGGGTCGTGCAGGTTAAGTCACTGACTGCAAATCACTCTACCACTAGCACAAGGTGTTACAAGTGCTCCTTCTAGGTGTTTGACCAGACGATTATATCATATAGTTATGCAGATGTATACTTCCCAATATACCCATCCAGGCTGTGGACCATCATGGCCTGGAATGTCTATAGGGCACATATAGCACTCCAAGGATTATGTCTTCCCATAAGTCTGGCATTACTAAAGCATGTAAAAGTATAGTTATCTCTTCTATGATTAATATCAGTGTGGCAGAACTATGGCCTTGCTGTTGCTTGCACTTGTGGCTAATTGAATATCTTGTAACTGGCACTGCAATTGATGTTGGTTAAGACACCACTTGTTAATGAAGTTATGCGAGGCATCTGTGTCGATTAACACTACTGTGTTGCACTGAATCTGGCATGCAAAATTTGAAAGATTTGTCAGGGGTATTATTCATCACTATTGATTGTACGGTGTGGTTTCCATGAGTTCCATGATGTTGCTGCTGGTGCGGGATAGAGGATAATTTCTCTCCCTACCTCTGGGCTGGGCTGGGTCAGTTTGGACACTCATTATATTAATGCATTACTTCGCCAGGGCAGTATCTGCAGGTGCTTATATAGTATGCAAAGCAGCTGCCACTCTGCTGCCACCCATTTGTATATTTACATAGCACTTCTAGCCGTGAGGTTGTCCCGTGCTACAGCCGCCCTCTCGGCAGGGAAGAAGGATCACGCCTTCTCAACTCAGGTGTCCCAGATATTCACCTGAGGTAACCAAGCCCGAAGCCCAAACTTGATACACAAGCTCCACCAAGAGCACCCTACCACAAGGCATGAGACCCATGTACTCAGATTTCCAAGTGTGTGGTCTGGCCAGAGCACTATCCGAGCCCCTAATGTCTTGCCAGGACGGTACCGGAGCAGGTGCCTGCTCACCGCTCGGCCCTTCTTTAAGAGAGGGGGTCTCTCCCGACCTCCTCCAGCATACAGAGTTAACCACTGCCAGCACGAGTCCAACCTCTATTGATCGGAACATCAGAGAGAAACTCTGATGGGGCCAACCTGATCAGCCCGTGCTCCCACTTATTTGCTAAGGCACTAGTGGGTTTACTCGTGTCCAATCGCTACACAAACCACTCCACATGCAGAAGGATGCGGCGGGACTCTGATAGGGCAGTATCTGCAGGTGCTTGGTAGAAGTATAGGGGACTTGGTAGCATTGCTGCTTGCTGCTGGCACTCCAGCGGTGTCACCGTTTAGGTGTGTCTGTTTACAGTGCCATTGACTATCAGCTGTTCGGTCGGTCGCTACTTCGCTTGCTGCATTGTGTAACTGTGTCTTTAGATGACTTCTCTGCACTAGCAGAGGGGAGTGGGGCTGCTCGCAGAGTTCATGTGCCATGGGCTTCTGTTTTCCGGTGCTGTAATTCTCCTGTGTTGCATGCTACCCCTACTGCTGTTTGGATAAACCTCTTGAAGCCATTAGATATTGCCATCCTAAGGGCTGCACATAATTCTGGCAATACTGTTTGCTAGATTGTTTTTGTGCATCTCCTGTAGCAACATGGGAAAAAATCACGCAACTAGCATTATCGCTCGGATAAGATACTGAACTGTGTTTGTAAGTTTGCCAATGAACTCGTATAACATGTCGAAAATTTCTCAACAAATTGGTTCCGCATCATTGGTACTCCATTTTGGTTACTCACCAGGCTCTGACATCATCTGCCAACTGTTCTCCCGCATCACTTAGCCATTCTCTACTGGGACTCCATAATGCTGAATGTGTTGAATGCACTATTCTATGAATGTGCATGGATCTTCCATCCCTTCACGTGAAAAGTTGGGTATAATTTGGAAACTGGCAGGGGTTGCCATTGCAGGACTGCTACCTGGTGCTCAGCTTGTTTGTGATTTGATGGGCTGCTCTATGTTCAGCTGCAAAAAAGTTGTGGTGAGCTGTGGTAAATTCAAGATGGGCAGTGTGTTCATTGCGAGCTGAAGGCCATCTGAATTTATTGCTAAAAATGGATTGGTGGATGCCATGGTGCATACTACGTCCATGCTCGCATTTCCGCGCTGTATGTTTGGCACTGCTAGGGAATTTCTGCATACATACAATGTTGGCGGACACAGTGACCATTATTGGCTGGTCATGCAGACTCTGTGGCACCATTTCCCACATTCGTAGCATGAGGCCTGATAAAATTCTTGTATTAGACAATTTGGGAAGTCGTGCATCCTCTCTTTTTCACTGTACACTAGATCAAAAGATATGCTGGCATCCGCAACTCGATACGGCTGTCGATTGCATGAAAATGAAAATGAGCGCAGATGAAGTTATTATCGCATGCACTAATGTGCTCGGGTATGCAAAGGCATTCCAAGTGTCATGAGTTTGTGCAATGAGTGCATAATACTAAGTTGTTGCTGGAGCCAGTGCATTGTTGTCAGTTGCACCACGTGATGAGTGCCATTTCGAGCAGTCATACGGCCTTGATTGGGGTCGAACTGTGCAGATTGGTTCTAGGAAGGAAATTGCATATGTTGGCTGCTAAGTGGTATTTAAAAAATGGAGCTGTTACTTTTGCATTCTGGCATATCAGACATATGTTTGCGGCCCACAGTGAGAACTCCATTGAATCTACAGATGTGCTTGCATGGAAGTGAGTTTACATGGCACAAGATCATGGTGGGTAGCACGGAGATATTTGTGAATAGCCTGCTCATGTGCTATCTCGTGCGCGTGGACAGCTTTTCAGTGAAGTAGGTCTTGGCTAAGGGGGGAGGGGGTTGTGCCATGCACATTTCCTGACCTCTCGGCTCGTGTGGCTGATTACCTGGAAGCGGGAGCGGGGTGTGACATTAGGGGGTATGGATAGACTCGTCCTGTTTGTCCCTCTGTCCTGGCATGCATCACTAAATATGGCAGATTTCCTTGTCTTCCTGGTTGCTGTATGGCAAGGTGGTGAAAATGGTGTATGTTTGCCTTCCTTGAAAATGATTATTCACACTCAACCTTGTCCTGCTGCATTAATGTTCACTGTTGTTCACCACACGAGCTTGGCACCATGTGACGACCCCAGCTGGTCGTAGGGCTGTATGCTTCGCTAAATGTCCTGGTAATTCGCTCACCTGGGATGTTACCAGAGGCATACTGAAATTGTGTGGTACAGAAATGGTGATGATGATGGTGATGTCGCTAAAGGTGGCAGCTTATCAATGTAATTCCTCAGATAAGAACAAGACTCCCTCAGGGCTGGTTTATGGGCGAGCGAAACCCTATACCCTGGCATGAATCATGGTTGGATACTGGTTTATTCTGGCTGAACAGATGCAGCTGTAGTACACTCGACTACATATGGGATAACCCTGAGAACACTCATAGTATTGTAACATCTGTTGCTCTTAAGTATGTAATATGTGGCGACACGAACGTGATACATCCTTGATCGTCATTACATCCTTGCATGAATAACTTAATAAGTGGGGCAACCCCGAGAAAACACTTGCTTGTGAAAGAATTAGACCGTCCACCAAAGTTCTCCACGAAGTGGCCACAAACTTGCACAAGGTACACTGTCTGGAAAGATTTGACTTGAAAGATTTGACCAGAAATTCACTTGTTCTTGCATGAAATTCAAAATTATAAATGGTATGTAACAATTTTAACCTAAGCAGGCATGTGGCTTAGGCCCACACTGGCCGATTTAAAGGGCAAAAGGCCTCTCGAACGATATGCAATTAGAAAAAATAATTTAAACTGGTATGGTTGCAGTAGTACCGGCGAGGTGCATGCCTAGGGCAGAAAAGCTAATGCAAAGTTCCTGTGATTTAGATATTAAACTAGGTATAGTTATGAATGACTGTTCAAAAACGATTATGGTCCCAGGCCAGAAAACACATGCAACATCTTGTCCCTGCTAAGATCATTTGGCAGAGGAAGTGATGCAGTGGCTTCGAATTCGTCGACCCACCATGCCAAACCAAAATACCTTAATGCAAAAAGTCAATGATTTGAATTTTTACAATAAGGATGATGACATAATTAAATTCACAAATATCCTTTATGTCACTATTGTGCTCAAGTCTTACATAATAATAAAATTCAAATTCATTAGTCATTTGAAGTGTATTTAGTGGATATGCTACTGCTATGACAGGGAATGTCATGTTTTCAGGTTGCTAGGGTTGCACCCCGAGCCCATTTGCTGAAGACAATCACTAAATAATTTCATGAGTACATATTCATCTCCTTCAAAATTATAATGCATACATGATTGTGCTCCTTTTTATCAATTGCACTGTCTTCGAGGGTTGACGAAATAATTTGGTCACATGTGCATGTGGCAACACATCCCCACCACATGGGGAAACCTGCCCTATCATTCCCAACCTACCCTATCATTCCCAACCTGCTCTATCATTCCCTTCAAATGCCAGACAATTAATTCACATTCTTGATTTAATACGATTGCTAACTCAGCACACAAAACTGCATTTACAATGGTGTCCCTTGTAATCTCACGCATCACTCAAATATAAATAAGGGTCAGGATTATTAAAACTCACACTGGTAGCATGCACAGGTGTACTGCATAGACCCAGTCAGCAAACATCGCACATTCGTGCACTGCTGTTGTTCCATGGTGTCTTGGTGTATGATGGAGTGTGCAGTGGTGCTACATGGAAAAAGGGTCAACAGTGGCTCAAAAGGTATAGGAGACATGCCCAAAGTCAAAATGAAGGCATAAAACTTTAGTAATGCCCAGCCTTGATGTGTCAATATGCTGTGATGATGCTTTATCGAAATCTAATAACTTTTCACTCATACCCAGTACTTGGAATCGTCAGGTAGTTCTGTTGAAGAAATTGTCATTTTATCATTTCCCACAGTCTGCATTTTGGAACATTTTGCATGCTTCTCAATGAGAACAATGTCCCTATCTAATGAAGAGACTCTGTGGCCAGACATGAGGAACTTGTGTTCAATGCTGTCGAAAAATCCCCTATTAAAAAAAAAATATACAAAAATATCAGCATCCTGTATTTATCGGCACTTAATAGTTATCACTCTAAATGCAAAGAATAATTTTGTATGTTGTAAGTAGTCCTGATTTTATGACTTGCAATATACACAATGCCATCTGGTTCCCTCCTCAGCCTGCTTGCCCCTCATGAACAAACACTCATAATGCAATCTGAAGTATCGGCAACATGATTTTTCCGAAGTGGTAGCAGGATAGTTGACGAATATAGTACATGATGCTGTGTGTCAGTTTTGGGAGAAAAATAACTTTTGCAAAGCCATTGTGAGAGTGTGTCACTATCTTGTAAAGTCCTGCATGTGGTATCATCTTTTATGACTGTTAAAATAAGCCATGTGTAATAAGAATGTTGTCTGATGTTCTCCCTGCTTGTGGCACATAGATCAACTATTGCTCTAAGATCCGAACATTGACACACACAAAAACTGTTAGGAAAATGTTAGGAACATTGCTTTTATAGTGCTGTATTGGCATTTGCACATAAATCACTTTGATGTAAGAAACTCAATTGTTGTCTATTTTGGTACTTAGATCATTTACCTTTTTCACTCTACATTTATTTAAAAAGGGTTCTTCACGAATACATGGTAGTGTTGTCTGTATCTTTCTATATTGTGGACTCAAGGGTTGTGAGTTCGATTCCATATTATTCCAAAGAAAATAAAGCAAAGATTCTGGTTAATTACATTACTATTGTAATGAAGTGAGATCAGCCTAAATGATGGCACTAAGGGGGCACGCGGAGCGGACGAACAACGTTGCTGGTCTGGCTCATGTGCTGAGGTGAACTGGTGAATGGCGTCGGCTTCCGCGACAAGTTGCATGAACCGACATCCTATCCCGAGTGTTAAAACATGTCATAAGCTATATGTGGCATTATTGCCCTGGTGAAAAATTATATAATTTAAAGGAAACACATTGGTGTAACCCCCATTGATTAACAAATGTCTGTTAAGCTTGATGTTATGAAGTTGAAGGGGAGTGTCACCACACTAAATGAAATGTTACTATGTTGGAGCCCTTTATAGGCAATCTCCCTTTATGAAAACACAATTACCCTCTTATAAATAGACATTGTATTCCATTTCCCATTATGTATTTGCATTTCAGTTACTACAGTGTTACCAGGTGGCTGTCTCCTGAAGGGATAGACACATCCTCCTGGGTAAAGTGGTGTGGGGTGCTACATTCCATGGCCCTTAACACATTAAAACCCACCCCTGGCTGTAGCTTTGAGTGAGATGAAGTTGTATGATATGTTTTAAAAAATACTGTGCCGTATTGGTTTCATTTTGGGGGACTTGGCACTTAAGCTTTGGCCTGCCGGCCAGTTGATGTCACTTGGTGGTGTGTTAAGTCGTATGTCGTGGCGCGAGCTGCTATGGCATAATGACCAATTGCCAATGCGCCCAACGGCTGTGGCTTTGGGGTAAACACTGTTTCGGATCGCCTACTAATTTATTACAGGAGGTACCTCTTGTAATAAATAAAGTAGGACACTCTATTGAGTCATGTAGTACCTGTTGGCAAGAAGGGCAAGTTTCGTTCCTGCCAACCTGCACGATGCACGCTTGGCCTGATGTTGGTATGGCCCAGTGCAGCTGGTTCAGTTGATGTGACTGTGGCGGTCAGAGTGGGCACGAAGGGCTCGTGGATACATGATTCACATCAACTAAAGTGTTGTCTCACACAAATGGACAGTGATTAACATGATATGGTGGTGGTCACAGGTGCATGGGGGTGGGCACGCAAACGCCATCACCTAGGCTGGAGTGGGGGTTTGGCTTGGAGCGTGGAGCCAAGATCTCAGGAGGGGATGACTAGTCCATTTGTCCCTCTGCTCTAGAATGTGGTCCAAAAATTATGGTGTTTGACTCCTCCCGAATTCCCGAGCTGAAAAACAGGGAAGAGGTTGTGTGACTACTGTTGTTTCCAATGTACCGAATAACTTGCCATTTTATTTGTTGCTGATATTCATTGTTTTTGTTACACTTTTTATAGTTGAATGAAACAAACCTCTTGTAAAAGGGACTGTGTGTACCGATAAAGTAAATATTATGCGGATCGATTTCGGCTTCTGTGTAGGTCCCCAATTTTGACTCACCTAGGGCCGTATGCAGAGATCTTCCTTTTTCACGAAGGCGACCTTAAATTAACAAGGAAGCCTTCATTACAATGCAAGAATCTCCCTTAAGCGTAACTTGTTGAAGGCGACCTTTAACTTAAGGAAATGAAGTGACGATAAATTAGGCTGCCCAATGCGTGCCTTTAACCTTCCTTAAGCAAGATGGAGGCCGAACAATCGAAAATAACACCTGATTAATAATTTGTAATGTTCAATTACATGGATACCCACTAGGGTATCCATGCACAAGTACCTTTTAGATTAGATGCTTAAAAAGGTAATTATTATGTTTAGGGGCTTTTCTGTAAAATAAAAATAAATCACTGAAAATGGTATATCTCTCTCTACTCTACTAATGATGCAGAACACGAATATATGAAGGGCATTAATGTACGACTAATGTCTTAATATGTGCCCACCTAACCGAACCTAACCCCACGATGGGTGAATCACTATTTTACATTTTTAAACAAATCTAGGCTTGTAGGGTTTTACACTAACCTTGGATGTTTGTGTTTTAAACTAGCCTATGACTTGTGGGTTTTACACTAATGTCGGATTGTAGGGTTTTAAACTAACCTAGGATTTTAGGTTTTTACACTAACCTAGGAATTCTGGGTTTTACACTGCAAAGATACAATTGCGCCTGATTGTTCTTAAATTGACCATTAAAATGCCAGTAATGAGACATTCGTGGCCACTAGGTAGCGTGGAACCAGCAATGCGCTGCCATTAATAACGGCGGTAGACGTTAATAGACAAACCAAGCAAACTGCTCCTACAATTCACAATGTTTTAAAATATGTTCTACTTGTTTAACATTACGCCCTCTTGAATATGAACAAGATAAGCTGTGCAGAACCCAATAATGCAACATTTTTTGGTCTAGAACGTTTCGTTCAGAAAAGCCCCTAAACCTAATAATTACCATTACCGGCAAATATCCTATACAATGTAAATAGTAAATTACACTTAAGTCCATCTTCTTGTGTTTAAACATCTGTCATATGTCTATAAACCACAGTAGTGATGTTCAGTGCTTATTTATTACATACGTCCCAATATGTCTGGCATGCAATATTAAAATAAGCTTGTGTGGTAATCAGTAATATCTGCAATAAGGTGTCTTGTATTACTCGCAGGTAGTTGAGTTGAATTGTGTAAATAAAGCAGAGGCATTTCTTACACATATTGACCTTGTAACATGTAGTATCCTCTGAACTGGCTGGGCACCTCTTGCAGTTTGTGCATTTTCCTGGACAGCCACAGCTTCAGGATAATTACAGGCTGTTCTATGTGAATGGTGGGTTTCCTGGTGTAAGTGGGTGCATTGATTGCACCCACATTGGCATTAGGAGCCCAGGTGGCCAGTTTGCAGAGGTGTACCGCAATAGGAAAGGATATATGTCGCTCAATGTTCAGGTATGTTTGCTGGGATGTGTAATACATAATTGTTTATGTACAGGATTGTGTGTGTAATGTTTATTGGATACAAATCATTTAATACCATACAATTTATTTTAAATATGCCAATACTAAAATGTTTTTGTCTGCCAGCATTCATCGTTGTTAATATGTTCGATAACATTGTTAAATGACATTTGCAGGTTGTCCCAGGCTCTAACCTACAGATCCTGGACATTGTGACTAGGTGGCTTGGCAGTACTCACGACTCGAGGATATTCAATAACAGCAGGGTGATGACCCGTTTTGAAAATCGCTCTCTGCCAGGAATACTGCTGGGAGACAATGGCTACCCTCAACTGCCATTTCTCTTCACACCATTACGGGTCCCAACAACAGCTGCAGAAAACAGGTACAACGCAGCACATAAGAGGACCAGGAACACAGTGGAAAGGCTGTTCGGAGTATGGAAACGAAGGTTTGCATGCTTGGGCCATCGACTACGGACAAGCCTCCATACAACCAGCAGGGTCATTGCTGCATGTGCTGTGTTACATAACATTGCAGTTGCTCATGGTGAACCACTGCCACCTCCTCCGGCTGACAAGGATCATTTCATGCCTCCCGTTTCTGCTGTGGAGAATGCTGCACCACGGAATAATCGTGGAGCTGAAGTCAGAGCTACATTCATTCAGCGACACTTGAATTGAGAACCACTATCCTCCATCTGTTAATGCTCATTTTCACATGCAAGCAAATTATGCTGTATTGTAAAAACAACTTGTGAAGTTGTTTTTATGATTCAACATAGTATGCAAACTTCTGACTAGGTTATAGGCCTCCTGGGGAACTCTCCATGTAAAAAAAGAGTAACGCATTGTGTGCTGTACCTCCGGATGTTTACCACCAGTGGTAGATCTCTAAGGTGATGTGGAAACTAGCACAGAATGGAGAACCACAATCAGGTAAGTGCTTTATTGTTTCTTTTTGAGATATTAAATGTGCATGACAGTAAATATACAAGCTGTTGGAATTCTATGCACAGAATAAACTTTCAACATTTACATTTGATTGCATGTCACATTGCCAATATTGTTATAATAAATGTAAATGTGTCAAACCGGTGTGACATACCACAAAATGTTACAGTACAAATCATTTATGTTATGTATTTCTTATTTGTTGATATGAAACATCTATATAAGAACGTAACAGAACATATCAACAAGTAAAACATTTTAAATACAAAATGGTTACATCATACACATGTGTGTTTAAAATACATAACAACAATACAAACAAGGTATAATGCATGTAATATATGAATACTGACGTGAACCGCACGTTCACAAGTCCTTTTGCCCACTGACTGCCGCATTATGCCCACACCAGATGCACCACACCGACAGGCTTGTGGGCACGAGTGCATTAGTGCTTATTATTTATTCAGTTTATTTCGTCAATGTATTTGTAAATAATGTCAGTGTGGTATTCATTTATAATTTGTTTTGTCATCAGGAGACAATTTGCCCAGCCACAGCCAGAGACATGTGACATTCTACATTTGGCAATGCTGTGGCTGGTGCAATGAAAACATTTAGAATAAGTATTATCATTTTTATTATGTATTTGTGTAATTGTAATTATGTTTTGTTGTGTTAATTTAGTTCATATCATTTTTCATCCCATAATCATCTTTTAGTGTATATTATGTTTCACTGTACCACCGCATGGCGTCGGCGGCGTCTAGGCGGCGGAAGCCGACGCACATTTCCGGCAGTATTAGCCAGGACTTGGACGAGCTCGGACGTTACGCTCTCCCCACTCTGCAGAAGCCCTAGCAAGGACATCATCTGTCGAACAGTATCAAGTCGCATCCGGAACATTATAAATCATTATCATCATCTCTTTCCTGTCTTAACTTGCATAGCGCCGAGGGGAGAGCGACGTTATTATTTATCGGGAATCAAAAGTGCATTTCGAGCTTCACATGATAAGACCACGTGGTCGCTTGTAGTTCCGGGCCATTCAGGCCACGTGTCTTCTGTATAGTTGAGTGTACATAACGGGGTAATAAATACCTTAACAACCAGCACCACTGTTTTTATTGATAATCAAGTAAGGCGTGCAAGGTGGCCCACAACCTCGGCAACGTGTGTATGACCGAGTGTTTACCAGAGTCCCTAGGCTGTCGGCCGAACGACCCTACATCTCATCAGCTCATCGCAGAGCTGTGGCGCCAGGCACACACATATTACTTCACAACTCTAGAAACACCGCAGATCAAGTTGGCTTTATCGTCGTATTCAAGCTTGGTCACGTCAAATTGGCATGCCATCTTAGGGGCAAAATGTTCAAAACACGTGTGAAACGGTGAGTGTGACGCGCGTGATCGCGTGGAATATATTTTTTTAATGTGTATTTATCTCTCATTTGCCACGAGATAATCGATTGTGTAAATTAGAGAGGCGATATCGAGAGACGTGTATTTAGAGCAGCCGCCATGTTTACCACGAACCATGTAGTCAGTTACCAATTAAATACAGATAATCTGAACTGGGCGACATCAAATGGCAATAGGGAATCTTTATGTTTAAAATGTGTGCAGAAACTAACTAACACAAACCCTTTTTGTGCGAATAAGTGCGTGTGTGAAGAAGGAGCAAATGCGCGACGACTCGCGGAAAACATTGAAGCAAGCAACAGTGAACTAATAAGAAAAGCCGTTATCAGCACCGCAAACGGTAAGCAAGCATGGTTATGTGTTGAGTGTAACCGACCGCGGGTTTTCGGGAATGACTTGGGCGTTAACAGCCATGCGTGCCAGTGCGGACTAGGACAGCCACGAGGGACATGTGACCAGTCCGAAAGAACTGGACATAGTGTAGAGGCTACCATAGTCGACATTTTTCGTGAGCGAAGGTGCGCGAAACAGATCATCTGTGCAGGGGTAGGTGAAGGCACAATACCTTGCCAAGTGTGTCGCCGAAGTTACCGCACTTTGTGCTTGACGGAAACCGAACGCGCGACCGTGGACAGTCAGTGTAGGATTCGGTGCGACGAGTGTTTGCGGACCACTAATCTGGACCATGTTAACACCGCGGGACATTTCGGGCGCGAACAGTGGGCCCACATACCCCGAGCGACAACACCATNATGCTTCACAACAATCTCATATAGTATCCTTTTGAACAATGCAATGTAGCCACTAGAGTTGTCCTGAAATAATTAAATAACATTATTATATCATTTATCCAGAAAACATTTGAAGGATAACCTTCACAATTGATTGATCATAGGTGGTTCATTAATGTGTTGTGGTAGTTTATTGAAGAACTTTATTTTAGAATAATCTATGTATATGTTTTCAAAGAACTGTTGCAGTATCGTATATCATGTGAACATCATCATCTTGTTATGTACATATGAAGATTGAGTGACACTAATAATTCCACGCATTATGATATGTTGACATCAGGCACAGCACATACAGTTCTATCGTCATCAAATGTATTATTTACAAATGCAGTGTAGTTGTTTAGTAATAAATAGTAGTTGCAATTTGTACACTTTATAAGTGATTGCTTTTGTATTACTGTATATGCCTTGACCATGTACATTAAACACGTTTTATAGTTATTGCAGTTGTTTCATGTATGTAAATACAAACCTTTCAGAATTACGTTCTTATAAACCAGACCTTCATTAAAACGAACAACCTTCAGCATGTAATAATATATATGTGTATGTACATATATAAATATGCACTACAGACATTTGAAATAGCTGTTTACATCTGGGCTTAAAGGTAGTTGTTATAAAGCGGTGTGTTCAAGAATCCTGTGTTATTTTTGCAGGTTACTGAAGAAGGTGCAGTGTGCAGGTATTGTTTGTAATACACATGAACTGTTACACGACAGCCATAGCACTAAAACACCATCACTCTCCTTTATATTATAAAAGACAACATCCACATATGCTAGGGTAATATAAAACTGTGATAGTGTAACCACCTTACCTTACCTCAGTGCTAACAACCATTCATGCACTAAATAATCCTAGGTTATAATGTGAGTGTTGTGTGTTACTGTATTGTATTGTTGTATATTATTATTCCATATTGTACAGTCTCACTTTATAGAGATAGGATTTGTGTTGTGTTATTGTAATTTAATTATTTCTAGTTAATTATTCAGAATAGGGGCATTTTTGAAGGCAAAATCGTAGACCCACAAAAGTAACATAAATGGGTTCTGCACAGCTTACCTTTTTAATATTGATGAGGGTGTAATGATAAAAGAAGCAGAACATACTAAATAAACCCAACAATCCTTGGTTAGATCAAAACCCTACAATCCTAGGTTAGATTGAAAATGTAAAATAGTGATTCACTCATCGCAGGGTTAGGTAAAAGTAGGTTAGGTGGGCACATATTACGACATTCGTACTAGTGGTTTGTAATGGTAATACGTTAATGCCCCTAGTAAATCCGCATTCTGTGAAATTATTAGATTGGAAATATACCACTTTCCGTGATTTGTTCTTTTATTTTCATTAAAGTCGCTATTCTGAATAGTTACCTTTTTCTCTGTAGTTTCTGAACAGTTACTGTATTCAGTTAATACCATATGAGGTTTAAGGTACTTGTGTCACTATAGCATGAAGAGATGCATTGAACAAATTAATTGAATGTGTATTTTTAAGCCTCACCTTATATATTTATATTTAATGAGTTAATAGTATTCACATTAGATGCATCGTACTTTGCTTATATTGTTACATATAATGTGCTGTAATGATCTGTCTCTATTATACT
Source organism: Clitarchus hookeri (assembly GCA_002778355.1). Taxonomy (NCBI): domain Eukaryota; kingdom Metazoa; phylum Arthropoda; class Insecta; order Phasmatodea; family Phasmatidae; genus Clitarchus; species Clitarchus hookeri. The sequence continues at coordinate 369,635 of NQII01002024.1, read as the reverse complement.
CATTTAAAATGTTTTAAGTTCTTGTTGATGTCCTTATAATATGTATCATATTTTACTTCATGGATGAATAAGAAATAACTGAAATTAACCATTTATACTGTAAAATGTTATGGTATGTCACATCAGCTTGACGTAGTTAGTTTTATAACATTATTGGCAATGTTACATGTAACCAAGTAAACATATTGTAAGTTGTGAATTGTACAATGAAATTGTAGAAAAACACTTCCTAGAAACTCAAATAAAATAACATAACACAACACAGCTTGTAAAGAGTAGGCATACAAGTACTCTTCTTTTCAATTGTGTGCCATCATCAATTACCCACATAAATAATACAGCAGCCTTGAAAAATATCTTTCAGGAACAGTTTGTGTAACACAACAAAAGGAAGCATAACTGCAGCAGAGTATATATGTATTTATATTGGTGTAGTGCATTTAAAATGTGTGTATCCATCTGTTTTATGTTAAATAGATTATACGAATATGTTAGGTTGACGTAAATGTAGTAATAGTTTGTGAATGTGTGTGTATAAATGTACTAAATACTAAATAAAGAACTATGCATGTGTATTGTGGCATTCAAAAACAATTATTGATTGGTTTGATGTCTGATTTCATAGGTTGTTTATTGATTTCAATGAGACAGGTTACAATAATATGAATACAATAAGAACAGTCAATACAGAGTAGATGTGTGGCAACGAAACCTTCGTTCTTCCACCGAAACCTACGTTCTGGATATACAAGTGAACTGTAACAGAAATAAACAATGATGAGTAACACTGCAGAGGGGGACAATTATCCAAAACCCCCAAAGGAACGAACAAAATTACAACATCAATACCAGGGAGAAGGAAAAGTACTGGGATACTAGCCTAGGGAAGAAACCAGGGTTACAAAACCTTATGGGAACAGAATATGGAATAAAGCCAACTAGTTATGAAAAACGACATTGCTTAAGGAGAATAAAATGGGAAAGGTAATGTAGTGATCTGCAATAAAAGAAAGGAACCTAAAGTAATTTGTAAAATGTGGCAGTTGTGGCCTGCGGGACTAAGGCGCCCGCACTACCATAGATTATGGTATCCCGATTGCTGGTTAGCTGCCACTCCTTTTGGCAAACAAATTAGAAACTATACAGAACATTTGCCTTAGACTTATTCTTGGCGCTTTCTCTTCTATGCCCATTATGGTCCTGTGTATGGAATATTTTCTTATTTCCTTAACCGACCGTTATAGACTATTGCGAGGTAAACATTGGATTCGTACCCGTGATTCTTGTGTAAGGAGTATTGTACAGGCGGTTGACAATCTTGGTTACATTCTCCCGAAACTATTACTAACGATGGCATGCTTCGTTACCCCTCCACCTAATTTGTTACACTGTTTGCAGTACGAGGTCTCGTTTCGCTTTCCTTGTTCCATCTTTCTTTCCCCTACTAAAACTGTTTCTCCCATTGTTCTTCAACAAGAATTTATGGCTAAAGTTTCTGAATATCCCGACTGTACTTTGATATACACGGATGCCTCCAAACCTGTCGACGGTGTTGGGTCTGCGTATTTTGATGCTTCACATAAATGTTCTGGGCTTTTTTAACTCCCTTCTACTGCCACAATTTATTATGCTGAAGCTTTTGCAGTGTATATGACTTTACGCTATGTATACGATCACAGAGTCTCAAATCCTCTGATTATATCTGATTTACGAAGTGTCCTTACAGCTTTGTCTTCTCCTACTCCCCATAAGGACATCCTTATATGGTTCATACGGGAACAGTGCGTTCTTTTGGATAAACTCAGTGTATTTATCATTTTTATGTGGGTACCAGGGCATGTCGGGATTCAGGGGAATGAGATGGTAGATAAACTTGCAAAATTGAGTGTTTTAGAGGGTGCCTCAAAGCCACTGCTTTCCTTTTCGGTGTTGTATCCCTTATTAACCAGGGAAGTTTTTCGGCATTGGAAACATACATGGGCAACTTATACCTCGTTTTCTAATACCTTGTACGCACAACTATTTCCTACATATTCTCGACCAACATATCAACATTGTAATTCCCGTGGTTTAGCAGTTACTTCTTTTTGTCTCCTTTCCGGTCATAATGCAACCCAATCTCATTTGTATAAGCTTCATATCGTCTCTAATCCTTCTTGTGTATTTGGGGCCCCTAGTGCAGATTTGACCCATCTTTTGTTTCATTGTCCCACTGGAGGTGATAGAAGTTCTTTGTATGCTGCTCTTCGTAGGCTTCGTGTGATTTTTCCTGTCTCTTACCCTTCGGTACTTTTTCATGACCCTCGGGTAGTTTGTATCGTTCTCGCTCGGTTTTTACTTGCGCACAGTCTTGTTATTTGATATTAAGAATTTGGTGTCCCGTTAGATATCCTCGGTGATCGGCCCAATCTTTCCTTGTTATCCCTTGTTCCATGGCCTTTCTTTCCCTCAAAGGTTGATGGGCCTCTACCGAGAAGAGTAGTATTTGTGGTCACGTCTAGTATTTCTCCTTCATTATCCTCTATTTGGCTGCCGACTGTTTTTTGTTTTGGCCACATTACCACAATAAAAAATTCTTTGTATTTTTGAGACCCAAACAGTTTTTCTGTAGGCACCGTCGGCGAAGGTTGGGATTTTTGGGCCTTGCCGTCGGGGGTGCGACGTAATTTTTGTGTTTGTTCCGTCTAATCTGTTCGAGTTTTTTCATTGTTACGTCTTTGGTTTTTTATTTAAAGTATTTCGATTGATTGAAATATTGTTCGTTTTGAAATCGTTGATTTTGGCCGTGGGCGTATTTATATTGGCCATCCTAATTCTTTTTAAAAAAAATTGAGCCCTGTGTTAATTGGTTGTACACAAGTGCTTCGCGGGTGATTAGAAAAATGTTGGTTACATAATAACTAGTCCCGTCCTGATACGATAAAACCAAGTTGGTGTCTAAGGTAAGCTCAACATATTGAAGTTTTCGTAATAGCGCCTTTTTTACAAACGAAACATTTATTTACAAATACCAACGTGTTCGTATGTTATAGTGACACGTGCAGTTGTAAACAATGTTTTTACGGTATAATTTTTAAAGATCGTTAGTACATATCAGGGTAATTAGAACATGTATACTATAAATTAATTTCAGATTATTACTACACCATTTTAAATATATATATTTCAGCTATAGCTCATTATGTAAATTTAAATTTGTATCCACTTCCCCCATGCGCCAAATTTAATTTTTCAATTTTCTGCAAATCTAGGATAGTATTGGCTTGCAAATCATGATAAAGTTATAAATACCCTATTTGAGGTTATAATAATACATGCAGAATAATTTACATAAAATAATAAATTGTCGTTATTTGTTGCAATTAAGGCATATTTGCCATCTCATACACCGAACCAATTTTATGATTTACACTTCCATATTACAATTTAGAATTATTTAATAGTGCTCACATATAGTCTCTACAGACAAATTAAGTCTTTACTAGACATTATTGAAACAAATAAGTAATACAAAAATAGCAACTTGCATATTTAAGTATGGTACTGAAAAATACTTTAAGTTAATCGGGAATATACATGTAGGAATATACATTTACATAAATGCATAACTTTCCCCACGTATATACATACACAAGAAAACAGGTTCTTGCAAATTAAATCTTAAAAATAGTACATAAGTCAGTTATAACAACAAAATATCAAGTACATGCCTAGATCCTAATGTAATGGCGTAGGCAGGAATTGTTTATTTTTTTTGGTGGAGGGGTTCTTCATTGACATAACTGTATCAGTAAAATGAAGTTTTCATGTCAAGACTATGTGATGTTAATGCAATCTTAATTCTATGATTTTTAAAGACATCGTAAAAAGTGTTTTACATATTACAATATATGTTATAAAAAGCAAAAGTTCTGTTTTCAAGGAAAATTTCTTTTGATGTCTTGTATGAAAAACTATTGCGATTATCTTTCACTTTAGACCTATACTCTTACCAAATTTATCTTACAACATTTTAAATATTTGCACATTGCTGATTTTATATACAACACATTAACATGACATTCTACATGAATACACTTTCACAACTGTAAAAAAATATAATCTTAAAAGTACAAATGCCTTTACAGTATGCTATAGGCTGTTCACAGTAAAGTGAGCACTTTTGAGGCTGTTGTTACTTTTTCCTTTCAGTCATTTTTTATCCTTTAACCATCTTTTTTAAATAAATAGTGCCATGTAAGTAAAGAACACGGTGTGTATATTCCACCGCACTTGGAAATCAACATCTTAGTCTAAAATATAATATATTTACTGACTATTATTCCAAATAAGAAGTCTTTCAAAATATAATACTATTTCATGAAAAATCACATAAGGATAGAAAATCCCATGTTAAGAAATTAGAATATAATTGACACTGCCACTTTAAATTTAAAATATCATTGACGTGTTAAAAAAAAGTACACAGAAATTTTGTTTCGTCGTTGTATACTATTTTTTTAAATTTATTACCTACAACTAAAAATGTAAAAGAATGTAGGTTTTGTCCAACAACTAAAAATGTAACAGTATGAAGGTTTTGTCCAATAACTGCGACTATTTTAGGGTCAGGACACAATAAGGAGAGACATTGTCTGATATTTCAAAATTTAATATATAAGGATAACTATAAAAAATTAGTGTATCAAACCATCAGTTTATAGTAGGAAAACTTATGTTAAGATGTGACCAATTATTTAATGTAATAAACATACTTCAAAGTTAAAAAATGACAAAATCTTCTCTCACAGAATGACAACTACTTAATGGAATTTTATGTTGATCTATTTCCTTTCCCTCAAATATTTCATTGCAGGCCTATGCTGTTTTGTAAGAATTAATGTAAAAAAAAATTACAGAAGAATACGAAGAATGCCCTCCCCTCCACCAGCCCCTTAGTGAAATTATCCTTGCGTGACAATTTTCATAAGTGCAGTTATAGCCCTTCTGATAAGTTGCCAATATATATTCTGACATCTCTATTTAAGAAGAAAACAAGATTTTAAAAATTGTTACAGGAACAATTCTTTGTCATGGAAGGAAAAGTTCGCCAAACTTTCCCTCCTTTTTTTACATGTGATATTTACTTTCCATATTCATAACTCAAAGGTATACGTGTGGCTTTTTGAATACAAAATCTCAAGATTATTTCAATGAAGCAAAATTTTTCCTAAGTTTGGTAAGTAGCCTATATTTCACTATGTTGTTAGGCATTAAAAAGTGTGCTATTTATTGAGTGAGAATTTAATCCAATTATCACTGTAGACCTTAAACCACCTAACCATCAAATCTTATTACAAAAACTTTACTATGGAGTTGGAAACAGTTTCAAAAATTTACTTGAATCATATCTGGCTACTAGAAGAAAAAGTGTCATTATCAAAGATAACAGAACAGGTAATAACATAACCTCATGGTTATTATTCATAGTAGCTGTTTTTCTGAAGGAAACACCCTAGACCCACAAAAATAGCATAAATTAGTTCTGCAGAGCTTACCTTGTTTATATTTAGGAGGGCGTAATGGTAAAATAAGAACGTACTAAATAAAATAGATAAAGGTACGAGCAGTTCGTCCACTTTGTTTATGTCGGATGCCATGATGTTTGGTGGAGTAATACTGTAGTAACGTAAACAAATGCACATCTCGCAGTCACCTTATTGGCTGTGGATGTGTAAACGTCACTGTATGTTAGTGGCAATTGAGATGCGAGGCAGTGTGGTTTGTGGCGAGTGGTGTGTGTGTGTTTCGCATGTCCGAATCTGACCGTGCAAAGGTTTGTGATTTACAAATGGAGGGTGCAAGAACGAGTTTTCTGTGCATAATATTCGGCTATGTGGTGGGTGTTACTTGGACATTTTAGTAGATCATGGTGTTTTGTCGAGTGAGGTATGGTGCACGACAGTTGAATTGGCTGAGGACAGTGGAATTGTACCCGCTGCCTACCTAGGTGAGTTAATTAATATACTTCTGGTATGTTTTACTGTTACTTTGAAACCCTAAAATCCTAGGTTAGATTTAAACCCTACAATCCTAGGTTAGATTAAAACCCTACAATCCTAGGTTAGATTAAAAGCCTACAATCCTAGGGTAGATTAAAAGCCTACAATCCTATGATAGATTAAAAGCCTACAATCCTAGGTTAGATAAAAAATGTAAACTAGTGGTTCGCTCATCGTGGGATTAGGTTCAGTTAGGTTAGATGGGTACATTACGAAATTGGGTGGACAAATGTTAAATTTTGGTGTTTTTGTATTTTTTGTGGGTGTATTTTTAGTGATTTTACCCCACAATTTCCCTGATCTTCATAGCCCTCCCCACTATCATATTTGTGGTTTGTATTGATAATATGTTAATGCCCCTAGTATATTCATGTTCTGCGTAATTAGTAGAGTGAAAATATACCACTTTCCGGGGTTTTTTTATTTACAGAAAACCAGCTACTCTGAATAATTACCAAAACTTAACTGGAAATCCCTAATTGAAAAAATACTGCCCAATTTAAGCAGTGCATGTTGTACACTTAGGCGCATGACTTACAAGCTTGATGCTATTGCTTTAAAGATGATAATGTATTTTGCATATTTCCATTCAATCATGAAATATGGAATCATTTATGGGGCAAATGTGCCATATCTGTTTACAGAAAACAATTTGCTATATAAGAAAGAAATAATATACATTGCTGAAAGAAATATAATATACCAAAGTATTTACAAAATAAAATACATTACATTCTGTTCTATAACATTATTTGTTGAAGGTAAATGAAACAATATTACTGTAACAAAATATGAATTAGGAAAACAAGTGGTTTGTGCAACACAATGCTGTCATGATAACACAAGAAAGAAAACTAATGTTAACTAAAGAAGATAGTTAATTAGCAATATGTAACATTGCAATACGTGTAAGAAAACCAGCATGAAATATTACTATAATAGTAATATAAAGAGAAATCATCAAAACGTTAACAATAACATTCGTTAGATATTTTCTGCTTTTCCTCCATTATACTGTTGTCTGAATTCTCCTGGATAAGGTCCTTATAGCACTGATGGTACTCTTCTTTGAGGTATGGAAGCATTGCTAGAAGATCTTTCCTCTTTTCTTTACTAATGCCACATGCAAAGGTTACCCGTGCTAACTCCTCTACTGCTGGGAGCAAGTCCAAGCTGGTGCGTTTTTTCAACACATTAATTTTTGTTCAACTAGGCTCTTAATAAACAAACGTGTTTGTGATCTTTACAATGCACAGTTTTTTTTGTAACCTTTATATGAGATGCCTTGTTTTTCCTAGGTTCTGAGTGTTTATATACAGAGATGCTAAAAAAGCAAAGTCAATAAAATCATCTGTAACCATAGGTATCACCTGAAAAGGAGTATTAACTTGTGCAAATTTCATGATGTCTTCTAGTTCCTTTGGCACCATAGGTTTTGAAGCTTTGTGCCTCTTTTCGATGAGCCTGGAGTCACAATACAGTCCATGAAACTGTCCACTGGCAAGACATTTCAGTTCCACTGATCCAAAGAATCCCTTACAGGCCAAATAAATTATGGCCATTAGTACGATACCGTTCTTGTTTTGCGCCGCACTATCACACCAAATTACTAATTTCTACTTTACAATTACTCCAGATCTAACAACTTTGAAAAAACAGGAGGCTACTTCATTTCAGTCTTTTCCTCCTATTCCTTCGTGCCACATGCAAATGTAGCTGTCATTTGTATCTGCTAAATGCAAGCATAAATTGTATGTTGATAACTGTTGGGAGTAATACATAGAGCTATGTGTCAAAGTAAGCACAAACATTACCTTTTGTAAGTCCATGCACAGCGATGCTATTTTACTCCCTGGCACTTGTAAAGAGTTAAAGTCTGTTTTCATGCATTATTGAGCATCCTCAGCTTTCATGTGATGCTCTTCCAAGTTTGTCCTTGCTTCAGTCTTATCATTTTCTGTTGTTGAGTATGTAATTGTAGCCTTAAGTTTGTCACACTTATTGTACGAATCCACAACAGGGTGAGCGAATTTAAGTTTGGGAGTGTGGATGTTTCTCCTTAAAAGTTCGGAACAGGCAATTCATCTTTAAGTCTGCACTTAAAAAATTCACGTGTAGACTTTTTGCGAGAATAATGGCTCTCATGCCGTGGAAAAGACTTAACATGAGCTCGTATTAAATTTTGACCATTTTCGGTAAACTTTTTCTTAAATTCGTTTGAGTTAGGATGTTTTCCCCTCCCATCAATGTATACTAAGGCACCTGTCTTCTTTTTGGTTTGCAAGATTTGAAGTGTGCGTGGTGTCAGCCCAAAAATGTTTTACTGCACACTCACAGATTTTTTACAGTTTCCATCAGGAACAACATAGGATATAGTAACTTTCCTCCTACTGGTGCTTGGATTGTCATACAGTCCATGATGACGACGTGATATGTCCTGAACGTGTATTTTTCTCATCAAAAATGTTTTTGTTCATTTTCAGAGAGTTTGTACAATTCGAGGAACACGCATTCTTTTTTGATTTGCAGAAATATTTTTGTATTCATAACGACATTTACAAGTGATGGAATCACGTGGTTTTTTTTTTGCACAGGTCTTCCTCAACTGGTTTCATATGGCTTTTCTGTACGCCGCGTCTCCTGTCGCATCTTATTGGCTTTTGTCTTCCGTGTTGTTTGTTCCATATGCAAAGTAACAAGACAAATGCTCTTTCACAATACTGAACTTGCACAACAATTAAACTCGCAATTGCCACAGTTACCAGCTTCGTGTACACTACTCACTGCCACGCTGTAATAGCCAACTGACTGCCTGGCACATTAATCAATCTCTAGTAAAATGCCCACAGACTTATACCACTGCGCTATCTGTCGGACCTCTCTAACGAACATAAATGCAACAAAGGCACTTCCAGCATTTCCTATGACATTGTCGTTGGCGAGTACATTCTTTTCCAATAAAGGAACTATTTGTTATATTTTTGGCACTTTCAGCCTTTTCCATTTACATGCTTCAGTTATGTGTGTATAGAATGTTTAACTAAATGTTACATGTTGATATTGTTTTCTGCATCCTACTTAAGTACATGTGTGTGCATATATTGTGTAATGTATATGCATGTATATGTTTCACATTTTTGTGTTTAGGTATGTGTGTATTCAAATGTTCCTTCATTTCTTTGCTATGTATATGTGACATGTATTGGAATATATATTTTTGACGTATTCCACAACCTTGAGTCTTTGTACTCAAAGGGGATCTATGGAATGTATTTTTAAATATTTATCCTCTAGTTATTAAAAAAAATTAGGTTATGTTATGTTCTTTGTTTAGTATGGCAATGTATAATTATTTACATACACAATGTGTTATCAAGTTCCTAAGTCATTATGTATGAGTATAACAGTTCTCTTAATTTACAAATGTTGTATTATGTTTTGTACGTCAACAATGGAGAAGACAGGTGCTCAACGGATACGGGAATGCAGAGAGAGGCAGAAGATAATTCCAGGAAATAAAGAAGAAATGAAATGCAGAGATCGAGAAAGAAAAAACTGAAGAGGGAAGAACTTAATTAAAAATGGAGGTATATTTAAATTAAGAAAATGGAATGCATGAAAGAAAATAAGACAACAAAACCGCACAAACTGTGCACTTCTTTCTCCAAGTGCTTTAGGTAAAGCGACTGATAGAGAAAAAAAAAGGCACTTCATCTTTATCCAAGGAAAAGTGCAGAGATTCTTGGAAAACTTAAGTCTCTGTCACCAAAGAAATTAGGCAAATTTTTTAATGTAGCAGGACTAATAAATAATAAAAAAGCAGTAGTTCAAATAAAACGAAGATGTGATGCCATCACAGATAAATCTATCCAATAAGTAAAAGATTTATTTTTAAGAGATTATATAAACTGGCAGTGTGCTGGTCGGAAAGACTTTGCGACAGTCCAAACTGCAAATGGCAAAAGGTGGTGCCAGAAACGCCTACTACTTGTGACCTTAAGTGAAGCATTCAGTATTTTGAATAAAGAATTCAGTAATGTTTCTTTGGGGTATTCCAAATTCAAATCATTATGCCCTGAACACTTAGTTCCTATGTCTCTTACAGATCAGGATGTGTGTGTGTATAATCATCATGGAAATGCTAAACTACTAATAGGTTCATTGAGGAAGTATGTTGAAAACTTACCTAATTTTGTATGCAAAGTACTTGCAGAAACATTATGCGATCAAAATAACATTCAGTGTGAAGACCGGGATTGTAACCTATGTGAAACTTCCAATTTAGATAATTATTTTGATAACTTTGAGTTATATGTAGATATTTCCTATTGTAAGTGGGGGTCATAAAATGGAAGAGTTGTAAAGCAAGAAATATCTGCAGACAGTGAATCAGTTAAGTCAGAGCTTTGCACGCAAATGGAATCTCTTTCCTGGCATAGTTATAATGCTAAGAGACAACATACAACATGAGCTATGCAGTAATATCAGATACACTGAACCATAGTAAAGACCTTGTGCTTGTATTCAATGAAGCCATTTTCAATGATTTAAAAACAAAGCTCATGTTTGTTATTGATTTTGTTCACTAATATTCTGATGGTGCTGCAAGCTAGTTCAGAAGCAGAGATAAAATATGTGATCTTTTCAATGAAGAAGACTTTGGCTTTCCGACTGACCACAGTTACATGGAAACGTCCTATGGAAAAGGTCCCCATGATGGTGTTGATGGAGAAGTAAATAGAATTATATTAAGATCTGAGCTTCAAAAAAAAAATTGTCAATGGACCCAGAGATTTTGCAAATGCTGCATCCAAATAGGTAAAATCTGTTAACATATTGTATGTTTCAGAAACTAAAATACTAGAAATTGTGGCCAAGCTAGAAGGTCGCTGGGAAAGTGGTCTTCCAGTGCATGGACTCCATAAATTTCATTATGTGGTACCATCTGAAGACTGCAAAAGTACTACCTTGTTAATTAATTCAATGTATTCTGGACAGAAGAGTAAGGGCTCATGTTATGAAATTATTAAAAATGCAGCATTACCAGGAGATGATAAAAACTTTCCAGCGACAATTTTACAACAGAGTATTGATTCTGATGTTGAAAGCGCTAAGTTATGCCAAGGAAAATTTGTGCTGTGCAAAGTACTCTCAGAAAAGAATTTCATGATTCGTTATGTATGCATAATTCAAGAATTATTGTCTACAAATGAATTTAGGGTGATGGGGTTGAAGGCAACAGACAAGAAAGGAATTTATTTTAAGGCCAATGGAAGTGACATATTTACAGTTTCCAAGAGTGATGTATTGCTTTTACTCAAATTATCCAGTAATGGAATTTCGAGTTGGCAGTGATAGGGTTCGTTACAAATTTAATGCTACTGTTGATGTTAATGAAGCTTAATTGTATTCTGACAAATGCTTGTGGATAGTTGATGTTATTATTGTAACATTTCAATGACAGTAGTAAACCTTGCTGTTTTGAAACAATACAGAAAAATAAAGGTGATAAAAATTCCTTCTGTGGCGTTCTTATGTGACTACACCTTAAGGGTTTTTATGATGGCAATAGTGACCTAAATAAAACAATAAAAATCTATTGTTTAGCGTAAAATAATGTTTATACCTGAAAAGTGAAATGTACAAAACCTTGTTGAATAGTTTTATTTTTTAGACGTAAAAATGACACTGCTATATGTGAAAGAGAATAGCATGTATTTTTCTGTCCTTTCATGACATAACATTTAACAATTTTTAAAAATGAATTCTATTTGCATTAAAGGGCAAATCTGGTACCAAAATATTCCTCTTAACTTAAATATTCATTTAAAACCGTATTCCAACCAGTGTTTGGAATACTCCGGAAATTAATATGACTAAATGTTTAATATGTTGTCCTTCCGTAACAAAAAATGCAGTGGCCTGACCCTTTAATAGACTTTTCATAAGAAGCTACAAATCTTTCCAACATTCACACTGAATTGCATTGGTAATATTTTTATGCCAACAAATGCAGAACAAAGTATTTTATAAAGAAGGTAAAAAATTTTGAGCATACTAAATACAAATGTGACTAGCATGAATGTGCCGTAAGAAGAGATATAAAAAGTTAACTCCTGAAATATTATCAAACATCTCACTCTAGGAAATGATGGCTTCCAAGCTTTACCATGCTAAATAGGTAGTGTGTCCACTGTCTGATATGAATATTCACAACTTAACAGGATTTTGTTTCTAGCAAGGTGCAAAGGAAACCAACATTATACTAAATGCAAACAATATTCACAGCATACAACGTATCTAACCAGCCTGAACATGGTTGATTACAAGCAACTGCACTCGAATATAGTTGTTAGTGAGCCTGCACTTCGCACTGTTAATGTTATTTTTTTTAATCTCAAACATTAGAATACATTGAATGTTAATGGATATTTTTAGTATTAACGGGAGTTTCACAACAGTTACGTTTAAAGTACCAACTGCCAACAGTCATGCTTGACAATTTAAGAATTTATCTATGTTTCTTTTGTAAAGTTTAGTAAACATGCACTATTTCCCTACGTTATTTTTTTTCTTTGTTTATGATGTATTTCAGTAATATCACCCCACCCCGTTATGAGGTTGGTCCAGAGGTTACGCCGGATCAGGGAATGAAACAGTGTCTGTAACTTCCTCCATCTGCTTTTCAGTGAAATTAAACAATTTTGATTATTTTTTTTAATTTATGTTTATAAATTGTATTCATTTTTAAAAAGTAATTGGTAGTGGTTTGTATATTCTTTAATAAACCACAAATGTCAAAGAATTTTGGATTTACACTTGGGGAGGGTGGGGGTTCTTAGTTAAGAGGGGCACAGGGAAGATAAAAAACCTACCCCCTTTCAGGTTAGCCTGTTCTTTACTTTGTCTTTATGTTCCAGAAAATCTACTTACCAATCTTTTTCTTCTTGATTTGTGAACCTCCTTATAAGCATGCTCTCCAATGTCACCATTATACACAAACGGCTGTAAAGTAAATGTTGACCTCGACACACTACTAACTGGCTTGGCTCGGTTCACGAGACTAAGCTAGGTGAAGATGAGTTTGGTTGCCCTTTTATGAGCATAGAAAAGGAGGAAAGTTGTGACCACCACTGTGATCTTTTGTGCGCACGGGAATGGCAGTAACACAAACAAGTTTCTTGGAAAAAATACTGTGCATCCCTCCTTTGCATTGGTGGCAAAAGTGTGGGCGAGAGTAGGTATACAGGTCCTGTTGCCAACCGCAAGAACGATGAGGCGGATAGGGAAGTGTAATAACGGGTTAAGGACTGTGTTTAAAGAAAGGGGCATCAACGGTTAACTGCAGCCTATATTTATTATTAGACAAAGATGATTTTCAATTGATCTGTCGTTATGATTACTATTACAGCTAGTTTATTGAAATTTGTATAACAATAAATTTTACTAAGAAATAACAATTGGAGCAGATTTAGATAAAATTAAATAATTCCACTTTTTGCAACTTTTTTGAATGAAGTGATTCTCAGTTTTGAAGGGGGGGGGGGGTGTTGAACCCGGAAAACCCTCCCTTGTCTACGTCCCTGCCCTAATCATTCATATGTCTAATAGAAGCAAACTCCGACAATTACAATAACCAGTACACAAACATTTAAAGTAGTTAAAACATCTACACACACATAAAAGTAGCAAAGAATTAATGATTACAAGAAAATGAAAGAAATAACTAAAATCAAGTCACAAAAAAAACCATTCATTCAACCATACATTCAAAATGCTCCACTCTACGGATTGTGGTGGTGTGACAGCAAGCACTGCACGAACTTATTTTTGAAACAATGATAACATCCCTCATCATGTATGTTCTGGCTCAGGTTATTCCAGTTCTGAGCTGCAGAAACACCAAAGGAATTTGAAAAATAATTTGTTTGCTGCAACAGTATTGAAAGTTGAGATCAGTGTACAACCAGATACCATGTGTTTATACACAAGTAATGCGGTCACCAATATGGCCCCAATGTCATATGTTTTTTTCTTATTACCTTAACCCTTTCCTCTCACAATCAAACTGGGCTTCCACAGGAATGTGAGGGGTTTTTCTAGCAGATACCATTTCAAAATATAGATGTTGGTGTCAGGTAGTACACTTAAGCCCATTGACCCAAGTGTTCTACGCAATACCATATGTGGTATTGGGAAGTACACTTGAGGCCATCCACCCAAGTGTACTACATGATAACATACATGGTGGTGTCTGGAAGTACACTTCAGCCCACCTGCCCAGACAATCATTGACACTACAGATACTTAACCTAACATTACCTAACTACACGACCATTTATTACATTCTATAAACCATTAATCAATACCATCCATTGCAATCTGATAAATTAATAAAAACTGTCACAACTCATTGCAGCTACAGAACACTAATGCACTCACAATGTCGCCGGGCGAGACAATAGTGCCCAATGAGAAAGAGTGGGAGAGCATCCTAACTCCCTCTCCACCTGACCACCCTGATTCCGGCCGAGGGTACCGTTACGTGTGCACAGCTGACCGCCACTTCTCAGAATCTCTCTCTCACTGACTTGTACGCGCGCATAATACAGGTGCAACAGACATGCCCGGTAACATGCAAGTGGATAGGAGATTGTGCCAATAAAACAAAAGAGAGATGGCGTGTTGTAAACGGCCACCTTGAATCCTGTGTATACAGTACAAGCGAACACTGGACTACGTACATACCACGTGATGTCCGTGACATAGTGCCACAGTTTGCGCATGACACAGAAGCTGCAGGTCACCCAGGTGCACTGCAAAGCCAGCGTAATGCTCAAAGACACTTCTATTGGCCAGGCTTTTCACGTGATACCTGCCAATATGTACGTGTGTGTGTGCTGTGTAATTGTCTCAAAAGCCGGCGCACCGACAGCAACAGGCACCACGGCTGCCAACTGAACCCTTTGAGTCAGTTAGTTCCCCTAGATCTCGTGGGATCGTACCCTCGTAATGTCACAGGGAAGAGATTTGTGCTAGTGGTAACCGACTTAGTCTGTAGATGGGTGGAGACTTACCCGATATCCAGTGCGCGTGTAAAGTGCATAGTAAAACAGTAAGAAATTGAATTTTTCCCACAGTGGGTATACCCACACACAGTGCTATCGGACAACGGTACACATTTTACTGTACGAAAGTGGCGCAAGTGCTGCATGAGATGGGGTGTTTTTCATAATACTATTGCCATTTATCATCCACGTGTAAACCGAACCAAAAGAAGGAACGAAGAGCTCAAAACTCAGCTTTGGTTGCACGTGGGTGATAACCATGCATCCTTGGCTGACCACCTGCCGGCAGTGCTGTTTACATTGCACACTCGCACCAACCGTGCCACTGGAAAAACCCCAGTGAATCTGCTCCAAGGTTTCCAGCGCCCTTTTCCAGGGGAGTTCACGCACACATCCCAAGACCAGGTCAGTGATCCAGAGAGCAGTGGAGCACGAAGGGGTCCACCATCCGCCCACGTGCCGCACTACAGCCAGGCCAGCTGGTTATGTGCACTCGCACCATCTATGTGCAGCAGCCAAGAACATCTGTATGGGCCCCGCGCCTAAGTGGAGTGGGCTGCACATCATCCTTAGTCGCCAAGGCAAGACCATGTACCTGGTGCGTGTGGGGTGATGGCACCGTATACCTGTCCATGCGTATGACTTACGTCACGCTGCCACCACTGTAGATGCCCCTGCGACATCACCTAGTGCCGATGCGTCAGCTCCACCATCACCACCACCTGCGAGCGACTCAGACGGCGCGGCGCCGGAGTCTACGACTGTCGGCGGACTGCGAAACCTGTTTGCAGCCTGCGACGCCTGGGGTCTGCAGACAGCAGCTCATCAACGCACACCCCGAATGTCCCTGCCGTCGACATGACACAAAACTACACCAGCGACGCCTAGTGTCGCAATGTCCAGCGTCGTGGTGCCTGCCTCAGCCNGAATGTCCCTGCCGTCGACATGACACAAAACTACACCAGCGACGCCTAGTGTCGCAATGTCCAGCGTCGTGGTGCCTGCCTCAGCCAACACTGCCCAATGCTCACCACCAAGGGCGCCTGCCATGATCACGCTCCCACCAGCGACGCTGTCGAGATGCCTGGCGTCCGGAACGAGCAAGGCCTCCAGCGAGCCAGCAGTGGGCACACCTCTACGACATTTTGGTGATGCCCAACCACCCACCCAGTGCCTCGTGCAGCCACACTGCAGACCTCACTGCTTCCAGCAGCAGCGATGAGACCGAGTCAAAGAATGGCTCCACCCCCTTCCGCCGCTCCAAGCTTCACAGCCATCCACCGTGTGTGACCTGCATGGCATGCGGAGGCTACCCGCCTCCCTCTGCAGCTGTTCCAGCGCCACAACAGCAGGGCTCGTGCCCCGCCTCAACCATTTCCACTCTGCACCTGAGGCCTGTACCACCTTTGGCCTATGCGAGGGCAATGTCAGGCACTGTCCTGTTGCCATTAGCTGTGCAGCAGGTATCGACAGGCTGCAGCAGACAAACAGCCTCCCGAAGGGGGGAAGGGGTATGATGCATGCCACATCCCGCCTCCCTTAGCCCGTTTGTCCCGCTACACCAGCATAGTCGACATGCGCTCTACTGGGGACAGTCGCCACTCCACAATCCTACGCCAGCGATGTGCACTGGAGTGCACCACCCATTTGTTTGAGGGTGTGATAATTCAGGCCATTCATTACTGCTAAGAGACGTCCCCATTAATAATACCGCCAGGGAAATGAATTCAGCGAGGGGGACACAGTGTTTACCAAACCCCCCATTCCGTGTTTACATCCCAGTGCATGTGTTTTGCTTGTAATGTGAGTTTGCAAAGTGTTCAGTAAATTAAGGGCTTCAATACCATATAAACAAGCCACGTGTTTATGTGCTACAGTAAAAACGTGCCTTATAAATTACGTGTTTAAGCATGGCTGCCTACACCCCTCCTAGGGTCAAAATGGACTCACCCACTGCGAGCCACCTGTTGCTACCCTAAAATATACACAAATAAGGGTGCAAGTGATTTTTCTATTAATTAAAACAAAAGGGTTAAAATGAAAACAAACTTAACGTACACGCAACATACTGGTAGAGAGAGCCCCGAGGCATACGAAAAATACTTTGTGTATAATTTTTATTACGAATCTGATTTCTTTTTATGCTCAATTTGCTCACACTAATTAAAATATTAAAGTGTTCTTGTATTGTAGTGTCATGTAATTGTATTTGTGTATGTTTGTTTCCTCAGTAAAAGTGCCAGTGTATTTTCTTGATGCAACTGGCGCAATTTCGAGCAGGAGTCCCTTGCGGGCCCACCTTGCTCATCCAGTTGGTTATGTACACGCTGAGGGAGTGGACACGTGCCCCTGGGTACTTCAATATCTTGTACCCGACTTTAGTGTATCAATAGTAATTATTTATTCTGGAACCTAGTTAACTTCATTTCTTTTGCTTAGCCCGGGGGCCGGGCCACTCTCAGCCCTGCTAGCTTGAAACGTGCAGGGGGGGTATAATTCACTATAATTATTTCATCATCCACTTGCCTCTTAGTTCCGTGTCGGCTGTCAGTATGCTTAATGCTGGACCAATGTAAGTGTCTCTCAGGAAGAAATATGTAGTGAATAATAATTGGTGCATGTGATTCCTTGTTTTTATTTCACTATCATTCGCTTCACGACCGCTTAACCTAACGTTGGGTCTTCTACCCACTGGTGCATCACACCCCCAATCATTGCTTTGTTTTTGGTGTGCGAGACGGACACTTAACAGTCTCACGTGATAATTAGAGGCGTATTAGGGGTCATACCTTCATAGGTAGGCATAGACAGGACTTCACAGCATTATTGACAACATCAGCTCGTTGCAGGATGAGCTCAGGAGAAGCCATGTGGGCGAACGACCCATCCAGGGATGAGTATCTCATGTTCTGGCGCCCTTTTTCCAAGTACCACAACACCTGTACCGTAAATCTAATCTCACTTCTCCCTGCTCCTGAGACCACGACAACCCATCAATTGCTAGTTTGTTAGAGTATTGTGTATACACATTGTGATGGTGCAACCTAATGCTATCCATATTTATTCTCTTTACCTGTCAGTTATTCAGAACATTTTTATAATCCTTGATCTTGTTCTTCACGACACATTTTTGGAGTACCTTGGCTCTTTTCTTTTAACCTCTTTATTATTGCATGTGTTACTATACATTTTTGCCCTCAGCGCAACTAACTCTTGCATCTCAATCCCACTGCACTCATCCTTAAATTTACCTATAATTTTTTGTTAAGTGAGTAGCAGGTATGAGTGGGATAGGTAGGTGCTTGTGTTGAACTCGGGCATCAGTGCTGGGTCTGATGTGAGGTCCCGGTAGAGATCATTGGTGTGTATTTCATACACAAAGGAATCTGTTTCCATATATGCCAACTCCAGCCTGCTGACATACCATGGTTTCATGACATCATAATGGAACTGGTACATTAACGTCTTCGGCGGTTCAAGTACTACAAATCCCATATAAATGGGTTTGTCGAATAAGATGTTCCACTTTTACTAGATAGATTTTCATCATATATTGTTCTGCATTTTAAGTGTGGGTTTTAAAATTAATCTCTTGGTTTAATTCTAAGGGGCATCAAAGTGGGGAGGGAAGTCTTCAGCTGATACGCAGGCGCAAGCTCCACTCGCAAACAGCAGATTGAGGACCACACTCAACGCCAGTCCGGACCACGAGCGGAAAGAAACCCAAATAAAACAAACTGGAATTAGGAAAAATTACTGTAAAGGAGGGTACGCACTGCCAGTTACAAAAAAAAACATAACTAAGTTTGTGGAACATATTTCTTTAAATGCTACACATGCGCTTTCTGGAAATTGCACAAAGTACAGGCTACAGATAACAAAACTGTATTAGAAATAACAAGGCGCCCCACAAATATGGGAATAAATTTTGACACCAAGTCATTATCACTATTGGTGAGAAGAAAATTTTTACACAGTACTAAGTACCCAGCGGCAAAGGGTACCGCAACCTATTTTTGTCTAAACGCCCTGCAACTGTGCATTTCACAACCTCCAAACGGCCAGTCACATCAGTCAGGAGACTATCTCACTCAGCGGCATTCCAGAAAAGGGGTAAGGGAATATTCCATATGTTTAAGAGGGGATGGGTCAACTGACGACCTTAAAAAGGCAAGGGAGGAGAGTACGCAGTGGAATCATGTACTGCACTAGTGAATCCAACACTGACAAATTCCAAATCCCGGTCCCACAAGGTATAATCTTGATTATAAAAATTAAAGTAGCTTTAATATTCTTGTTAAAACATTCCACCTGATTGCCGTTAGAGATATACGGACACAGAAGTATAATACTTATTGACCAACGGAAACATGTGTCTTTGAAACATATGGATTGAAAATAACTAGCATTGTATTTAATAATCTCCGCAGGAGCATCAAAAATTTTCCAAATTTGCTCAGACAACGTTTTCACAATATGCCTAAGTGGCAGTGGAATTACGAATTTCAAAAAGGCAACACTATCAATAAACAAACATTTCCCTTACGGGAGTAAACTAATGGTCCTAAGATATCTAGATGAACCACCTGCCAGGGACAATTGGGTACCTGAAGTTTCACCTGACCATAATTGGTCTGTCCGGCTTGCTTGCACTGTTGGCAATCGTGGCACGATCGCACATACTGAGCCACATCAGACTTTACTGATGGCCATGCAAAATGTGAAAAAATTTTGAACAACATTTTGTTAATTCCTAGATGGCCACCAAAAAGGAAATCCTGAAAATATTTTAGCACCATTGGACGTAACATTTTGGCACCACCAATTTCCGTGCACGCCCAGTTTTCCCATTAAAAAATATTGGGCACGATACTCCAGTGGCAATATCAATTTTAATCTGCTGACACCACACATCAGATGTCTGCACCTCCCACAACTGCACAAAAAATTCTGGGAAATGCTCTATAAAATTTAAGGTGGCTGGTGGATCTGTCTCAACTTGTTCAAAATCTACAGGGTCAAACATTCTGAACACTGCATCAGCCACAGGATTATTTTCACAGTGAACATGGTGTACCATAAATCTGAGCGGAGATAGATCCCCAGATTACACTCTGACTCTGTCGGTGACCTACTAGCTAAAGCCACTGGAGCAATACTACCATCTACCCACTGACCTAAAGCAGCACCCACAGCGAACGCAGATGCATCAACCTGAACTGCAAAACAGCAAGTGAAGTTGGGCAACGTCAAAACAGAGGGAGTACTAAATATTTTCTTAAGTTGGACAAAGGCCTGCTCCTGCTCCGTGTCGCTGATGACCGACCACTGATTTTACAAATTCAATTAAAGGTTCCCCTGCATATGGAAAGTGATGAATGTAGTCGCATACAAACATGCGTTTTATGCGTGCTGGCAATGCATGGGCTAGAACTTTTTTTTTTAAACAGCAAAATGACCCTGCCATATTATTAATCTCCTCTATAATTAATTGAAGGGCATAACCCTCACACTTTACCGACAAGGCACGTAGCAACGTTTTGTCATCACACAGGCGTACATCAATAATCTTTGCTACCACAATGAAAAATAGCAGAACCGCATTGGTCTCTATTAAAATGAGAATCGGAATGATTTGGATGGACTGAAATAGTAGTTTACTAGTGAAGGGAGTGCCACTTACCAGATTCGCCCCCTCGGTGACGGGACTCGCATCACGAGCATGACTCCTCCAAAACGTAACCGCCGCTCGACATAAATCAGTAACAGTGGCCTCTGGTGAAAAGGAGATGTCATGGTTGGTAAACAGATTACACAGATCCTCTTTTCCCAGGCTGTATATCCACCCTACACCCACGGCCATGGTACATGCAACAAAACAACAAATATTAACAAAAAGCAAAACAGATTCATTGCGCAGATAAACTTGTGCTGTGCAACATGTTTTTTCTTTAATAAATAAAAATTATTGAAAGAAAGACTACAAAAATTTATTTGAATCTTTCCGATACAGATTTGTGAGATCAAATGGAACTTAACACAATAATATTATTGAGCATTGAAAATACAAGATTCCACATCAAACAGTAATCAATCAAACCTTTTATTTATATAACAATTATTCACAACTCTGATAACATTCAATCATGTAAATTACTAACAACATTTATTAGCAGCTCAGTTAATATTCAATCATTGTAGCATTTAATTGAGCTTTGAACTCTGCACACCATAATTTCTAACAAATTTATCTAATACCTTTGAAACAGGAAATCATTAAAAATACAAAGAATAAAACTTCAATTAAAACTCGTGCAGATTAGCGGGCACATGTCCTATTTATTGTACCTACCAAAGGTGCTGCTGAAAAATATTCATAACAAAAATTACGAACACATTAACAAAATATTACGCAAGTTAGCAGACATGTGTCCTAATTTACCGGACCTATCATAGGTGTTTCATACATGTGCCAAAAAATTAAAAGAAAAATACATTCAATACTTTGAGGGTGCTTAACACCTAAAACTGTTATACAATTTAATTAAAATGATTAACCATATTAAAAATTCTTTGGTAAAAATACTTAATCATGCACCCGATTATTAGCAATTACCATTTTACAATCGCAAATAAATACCAGTATCAAATTACAATTAATGCGTTGCAGGTGGGCAGACAACATTGAAAACATGAAGGCAGTGTTGTCAAATATGCCAACACTAGTCAAACACCACTGGCTGAGACAAGCCATAAAAGAAAAACGTACCTCAATATAAATGACCAAATATGACAAAATCCAAAGCAAGAACTACACCGTCACTGCACCCCGTTAATTTAGCTGAGACCATAATTAACCATGGGCATCCAAACACAATTTAGAAAACAGGATGCGTGATGAAGTTACCTAGCCCTTTAATCAAAACCACAAGCCACATTAAAATTTTCATCTATTCTGACTGCCAGACCTACCTGCAACAGTCGCCGCACGTTGCCTTAAAACACTTAATATACCATAATTTTAATGCGATGAACTTTAAGACCGCCGAGACGATCTAGCAGGCTTGAAGGTCGAAGGAGAAGATACACTTAATTTTCACATTAAATCATACTGAAACCAAAGTAGGGGAAATCTGGTGAATGTGCATGCACAGAGGGAGGAAAGCTATGGAGGTTGAATGGGAGGAAGGATGGGACACAATAAACAATAACAAAAAGTAAATTGCTACCTAAACCAAAGTAAAGATTCTAAGAAAGAAATAACTACACCTATGTGTACATATGAGTGAGTGTGTGTGTGTGTGTGTGTATGTGTGTGTATATATATACACACACACACACAGGGTGATTCTAAAATCATGGGATAAACATTGAGGGGTGGTAGAGCTCACTAAAACAAACAATTATTGTATAGGAATATATGGGCGGAAGTGACGCGTTGAGGCACAAACACAAAAACATAACACATTAACGGAAACATAAAATGTTCATTAGCAGCATACTTAACGAGTGATTCCGTACAGACAATGTTAAAACAGTTGCTGGAAATGCATCCACCAACAGTCACGCATGCTTGGCGACCTCTACATATGGCGTGATTGGCTGACAATGGTGGCGTGCGTGAAATACCCGGCGTATTTGAATCTGTTCACCAATCACTCCACCAACGCTACCAAGCTTGCATTACTGTCGGTGGTAGCAATTTTGAACAATTATTATAAACATTGCTGTAAAAAGACATTTAGCAGTGACGTAAATAAACAATGTGTTGCATTTCATGTGTTATTTTTGTGTTTGTGCCACAACGCGTTACTTCCGCCCATATATTCCTATACAATGTTTGTCCCATGATTTTAGAATCACCCTGTGTGTGTGTGTGTATATATATATATATATATATATATATATATATATATATATACACACACATACATACACACACACACACACTCATATGTACACATAGGTGTAGTTATTTCTTTCTTAGAATCTTTACTTTGGTTTAGGTAGCAATTTCCTTTTTGTTATTGTTTATGTTGGTGCTTATCACCCAGTTTTTATTCCGGTTGTTTATTGTTTTGCAGTAGTATACAGACCCAAGCTAAATTTTGGGGGAATATATATCTGCGTGTCAAGCACACTGGCAGGGCGGGACCGAAGTGTTGGAAGGAGGGACACAGCTTTCTCCACTTCTATCCCCCTCTGCTCGTGAAGTCCGTGCTACACGTGGCACAAGTTATCCTGGGCCACTTTTAATTACAAATTAGGCCTAACTTCTTTGTTTTCAGAAATAAGAAGTCCACACCCGGGACTTTTTAATTCAGCTAAGCTCTACCAATGGTGCGGATGAATGATTAAAGTGATATGACAGATAGCCTGAAAGCTGTAGCAATTTAAAAGTATCACTTCAAATTTTAAAATAGTTAGAATTAAAAACACTGCAATTTTGCTTCTAAGCACCATTTCGGACTGCAATATCTGTAAAACGGTATTTGTTTGAATGTTCTACCATAAAAACTGACTACGTAGAACCTATTTTAGTTTACATAGAAATTCCTATACTGTCCCACTGCCAGCGAAGGAAGGAAGTGCACCCTTAAAAGTAAAGTAATTAATTACTCCTTTTCAAATTATATTTGTTTTAAATGTATCATACAAATCTAGCTGTATTATTTCCAGAGCAAATGTTAAAAGAAGGAAATTCAAATGTTTGCTCATGGTTAAAAAAAAATAATATATTTAGGCACATATCTACTTGCCTATTTTGTTAATGTCAAATTTCCTTTTTGTGAGTGTGTCTGCTGTGCTGAGAGGTGTAACCAACTCCATCATGAAAAGTAGGTCAGGTGGATAATATAGTTGTCCCATTATAAATTCCTTTCCTGAGTTGCCACAGTGACAGTATCCGAATTAGTGGGGCTCTGCTTCCCCACTACAAATTCCTCTCCTGTGATATTATCACACTACATGCAGAAGTCTCCTGCATATCACTAACACAAAGACTGAGCATGTATTCTAATGGAAGAAATTTAATGTTTATCATCTTTTAAAATTATTAACATACAAATTTCTTCTTGCAGATATTAAAAGACTTCACTAGCATTGTTTAAACTTATATGGTGGGATGAAGAAAACAAACAAACCATTGTTCTGGTAGAAAGCAAAATAATATGCTTATTAAAGGAGTAGAGTTTGTGTCCATTACACCTGTTTCTCAACATGGTGTAATGTGTCCCCCCCCCCTTTTATTATGATATGATTTTCTCAGGTATTTAAGATTTACAGTTGCAAAAATGGGAGAACTTTGCTTATGAGAAGTCTTAATGCATACTGGACCAACGTGTCTTGATTGAGGTGAACAGTGTTAAATATGATATGAATTTTTGCAGTTATAACTTCAACGGATCAAAAATGGCAGAAAACTATGCTTATAAGAATGCCTACTGCACAACAGACTATTTCATCTTCTTTGAGGATGTGAATGGTATGACTGGTACAAATTTGATAACTATAACTTGTAATGATGCAGCCTCGCGTTATGGCTGCCATATTTTGTAATATTCCACGTCAAGGTATGACGAATGGAAATTACAACTCGGTTAGCTCAGTTGGGTAGAAGCATGAAACTCTTTAAAAAGGCACCAAACAAAAATCGTCAAACTCCGGTTTATTTGTTCTGTCGCTACTAGGCCACCTGAGTTATACAGGATGGTGGCTGGTAGGGTACTTAGTTAATTTACTTTTGTGCAGACTAAGGGCACCTGTGGTTGTGGTGTTAGGGGTAAACAAATACTCGTATTCTCCGTTATTTAACACACCAGTATTTTATTGGTCTGAAGGTCACATAGGTATTTACACACACTGGCGAGACTGAGCCCCCCTGCAAGTCGTAGGCCTGAAGGGCTGGTGGGCAGAATACTATGCGTCGAGGAAGGTTGTTGAAGGGAGACGTTTCTCTACTTATCTGTGACTGCGGCTTTTGGTGAGTTGTCTTAGTTGGTAGTGAGGTCTGGTGAGTTGGGTGGCCCTATTGTCAGGCCCTCGGACTGGCTCTCGTTGGCGTGCTGTACTAAGTTGGCTCCTTCCTGCGGCTTTGACTGACTTTCTCGGAAGTCCAGGATTGGTTTCCCGGAACTTGTGCTTTCTCTGCGACCCCGGGTGGTGTTCCTTATTGGAGGGCGCGTCTCCTCGTGCTGCGTCGACGTCCGCAATGGTTCGGCTCGCGTCCCCGTCTTCTCTGCTTCACGCTGATCAACCAATGGTGAATAACTGACTGCCTGGGCCGGGTCCTAACTCCGGCCCGGTGATACGACTGCCTCTCGCCTAACTGCCTTCTCTGTCTCGCATCGCGGCTGCCGAACAACTCCTCCTCAACAACTGCCCGAACGACTGACCACGACTGTCCTCGAACCTTTGCTGCTCCTGAATTTAACCCGTCTCCCGCTATATTCAAGTTGGCTGTCAGCAGTTTGTCGCGAGAGAAATCTGGAATTCCCCCGTGTACCTCGCACGTTTTTTGTGTAGGATTTCGTGTCTCGTCAGCTGCTCGCGCGCTCCAACTGGGGTGGAGGGAGGTTGTGGTAGGACGTTTCCAGGGATTCCTGTAAGCTGCGTCTGCAGTAATTCTCGTAGGGGGTTCCCTTGATTCCTTCGCCGAGGGCTTATATCAGCTAATTCTAGGGACTTACCCTGTTTCTCTCTACTTCGGTCTTTCCCCGCAAGTTTTGTTGTCACCTTCCTGCCCTTGCTAACTATAGCAGGGTGTGAATACAGCGCACTGCCTATCCCCTGTACCCATCACGCGTCAGTTCTATACTTTTATTTATCAATAAATTGAACCAGTTCACATAGAATTGTCCTGTATGCAGAGTACAAACCGATTTTACAGACAAACAGAAAAAATAGTAGCAGCACCGCAGTGGTTTATTCAGTGTTTTACGCCGTGAGAATTTGGCTCGCCAGAAGAAAATAGGGGCAGCGACCTCCCACACCGGCGGAGAAATTAACGAGTAAGTTCAAGTTTGCCGGTGTGGGGGCTATGCACCATGCCCGATGCGGCCTCAGCAAGTACTAGTTATTGACTGCTCGTCGGTTGTCTACTGCTGTAGCACTGAGAGTCTACTGTTAAACGGCGATAGGCACACGAGTATTTGTCGCAGCGTGCGTATCCCCCCCTCTCCACAGAGTATCAAACTTAACCAAATATGGGCATAGCATGTTTCAAGCACGCTCTCCCCATGCTATCCGAACTGCATCGTAGGTAAAAGATAATTCAAACCTTCTAGAACACAAACTGTTGAAACATTTCGGAAAGCTTCTATCACTAGTGCTGACGCGTAACAAAAATTACGATTTCGTGAAACGGCAACCGGATGCCAGATAAGCAAACTACCATGATAACTAACTCCCATGGCTTTAATTTCAAATACCGATAAAATATTACGAAGCCCTGTTAAACTAAAGAAAATGAACAGCGTATTCCGATAATTAATATATTGCGTCGTTCTAAACTTCATTTGATAGGAAAAGAGCAGCCAACTATGTTTATAAGTAGGCTTATATCATATCTGGCCACATTATCTTAATTAAAGTCAGGAACTGTACCTACAATATAAATTTGGTGGCTACAACTTGTATTGTTCGAAAATGGTGGCCAACTATGCTTATAAGGAGGCCTATGCCATAATTTATCTTATCAGCATGATCAAAGTCAATAGCAGTATCTATTATATAAACTTGGTGTCTTTAACTTAAATGGTGGCCATGAATGCTTACAGGAGGCCTTAAATCATAATTGTCTTATCGCCAATATTGCAGCCAAGAGTGATGATTGTAATATGAATTTGGCAGCTGTAGCTTCAGTGGATAGGAAGGAAAATGCAGACAAATATGCTTATAAGAAGGCTTAGTGCATAATTAACCTAATCAACTTGATTGAATGTGTGAATGAAGAGATTTGGATTGCTCTTAACATTGAGTTCTTGAGAGGCGACAACATGATCGAAGTCAAGAGTGATACCTGTGATGTGAATTTGATGACTAAAACTTGAATGAAAGAAAAATGGTGGTCAACTATGCTTATAAGAAGGTGTTATTAATAATTGACCATATCACATTGATAAATGTCAGCAGCTGTACCTATAATACAAATTTTATGCCTATAGCTTCAAAGTATGGAGAAAGCAGCCAACTATGTTTATAAGAAGGCTTATTGCATAATAGACCATTCCACCTTGATCGAAGTGAGGAGCAATGTCTCTGATATGAATTTGGTGGCTATAATTTCAGTGGATGGAAAGTGGAAGTCGGCTATGCTTATAAGAAGGCTTAAGTCATAATGACCATATTGCCTTGATAGTCAGGAATGTTATGATATGAATATTACAGTTATAACTTTTACTGTTCGGAAATGATGACCAGCTATGCTTATAAGTTCATTGGGTCAGATGTAGACATACTGAACATACAACATGACCTCTAGTAAGGCAACTACTGTCTTATATTTGCAGCTTGAACTGATTACATAATATCTTTAAAAAAATCTCTAAGATGTGCATATGCTTACTAAATTCAATATGGCATTGAACACTAACGAATAATTAAAGTGAAGTGAATAGATTTGAGCAGCTCTTAACAGCGAGGTCTTGAGAGCCAGTACAAATAATTAAAGTTTGTAATGTTATGTTAGCATTTGACTTGAAAACATGAGTCCAAAAATATATAACATTTGGAATATTTACATTAAAATACATACATAATACATTAAAATCCAATATGGTGTTGGTCATGGTCATATAATAATATTTTCTGAGGACGTATGCTTATCTACCTTAAAAAATATGAATCTGCATATATGTCACTTGATATACTTGTTTGTTAAAGTTAAGTAATATATATATCTTAAATTAAATATATAACTTTTAATATCTAAAATTATTTTTTGCATATTCTGCATTTGTTATGCCATAATCAAATTATCCTTGAAAATACGAGTTTTTAGACATGTCGCTCGTTACACTCATGTCCGTAAGTTTAAAAAGCTAAATTAAGATTAACTAAATATAAATTCATATTTGTATTTAAAAAATTATGCTTCGCATAATTGATGTTTGTGGCATCAACCTAATTCTCCTTGAAAATATGAGTCTTTACATGTGTCACCCAATGACTTATGTCTAAGTTTTGAAAGTTAAATAAAAATATATTAAATTTTATATTTATCTTATTTATGGTGCATGAAATTGAAAATTGCATATTACTGACTCCTCAAAATACAAAATATTGAAAATGGAGTCACTGAGGCAAATTGAGTAGCAGTATTATTTTTAGCTAAAGAAGGCTGTTAATGTAGCATCCTAACATTATAGGGATTTTTTTAAATGAGGTATATGTATATGGTGGATGGGCGGCTGTAGTGGTGGTAAAACTATAAATTAATTTATGAGGATCTTATACATATCTTGAGGGAAAATTACAGACATTTTGAGGAGGAAATGGCAATTTGAGGAAAAAGCAGTACATTTTATGGGTGAAATGGGAAATGTTAAGGAAAAACAGTACATTTTGAAGGAAATTATAAGAAAACAGTTTAACAGATGGATAACAAAATGGAGGATAAAAACAATATGGCAACCAGAAACAAGATCTTGGAAACCTTGAGATTGTCAAGGCCAAAAACATGGAATATGGCTGCCAGGATGTCATCCAAGATGGCTAAGCTGTTGATCCGCAGCCAGCAGCCATTGTGCCTGAATCAGCTATATCCATCAACTTGTGTTGTCAATGAAAGCAACAAAATTGATATTTGTGGAAATGCTTCAGAAAATGAATATATTTGACCAAACGTGATCACAAACTGACACTGAAGAGGGTACCACTTATTTTGTAAAATATAACATTACTAAGCGGAATGTACATAAACAGACACTAAATATTTGGGTGAGGAAACAAAATATGTTTACACATTTGCCAGATGTAAAGTGTTTAGTATGGAGTGCAAAAATGACCTCTTCTGTGCTGAAGTCTTCCCCTCCCCTCCTCCAAACATTATGTATATGATGAAATAGTGAATTGTACCATCATTGGTATTGCACAATTTTACCAAAACTATGAGCCAGAAAGAGATGCACTGGAAACAAATATAAACTTTAATAATAATAAATCTCTTTTCCAGTTGCTTTGTTTGGCAAGGGTACTTGGAGGCCACAGCTGAATTTGTCTGACCTATGAGCGACTGACACCACAGGAGTAGAGAAGTTTAGTGCAACATTATTTTTGAAGAGATTGTATTTTTTACTGCATGCTCTATGTTTCGACAATCTGAATGACATAGCAGAACATTTAACACAGTATAAACTGGCCCTGGTTAGCAAGATATTAAAGAATTTGTAAGTTGTTGTGCTTGATACTAGACGTTTTGCGAGTATGTAGCAGTAGATGAAATATTGGAACCATTCAGGGACCTGTGTATTAAAAACATGCCTGCAAAATATTTTTGTCCTTATAGATGCAAGATTGCACTATAATTCAACATGGAAATATATGCAGTAACTCAGCCAGATGGTCCATCAAGGGTAGAAAATAGTGCTTGCAAAGTTTTTGAAATATTGGTAGCTCAGATTGAAGGAAATTGACATAATATTACTATGGGCAGTTGGTTCACGTCCATCCCACTTGCTTTCGATTTCATTAGGAACTGTAGATAGTCTTCGGTTGGTACCAATAATTAAAATAAAAGGGAGATACCAACTGTATTTTTGCAAACCAAACTGTGCCCAAGCCCCAGCAACATGTTTGGTTTTGGGAAAGAAAGCACTGTTTTCTTCTTTGGAACATGATAAAGTAAAGTTGTACTTCTCCTATCTACAATGCACCATTCCAACACAATTGATGAAGAAACGGGTGACTTGTTCAAGCCTGAAATTCTAGCATTTTACAGTGCCAAAAAAGGAGGTGTAGACGCTGTTGAGCAACTAAAGCCATTCATTATGTTTCAAGGAGATTATGTCGTTGGCCAATAACTTNGGAAAAAGTGGTATTTTCCATTCTACTAATTAAGCACAACACGACCATACTAGGGTCATAAACGTATGACTAATTTTGTAATATGTGCCCACCTAACCTAACAGAACCTAACCCCATGATGAGTGAATCACTATTTTACATTTTTAAACTAACCTAGGATTGTAGGGGATTTTAGGGTTTTACACTAACCCAGGATTTTAGGGTTTTAAATTAACCTAGGATTGTAGGGTTTTACACTAACCTAGGATTTTTCGGGTTTTACACTTTAATATGATTTAAGGGTTTTACACTAAACTACGAATTTAGGATTTTATGGATTTAAAGGAACCGTAAAACACACCAAAAGAATATCAATTTACTCACCTAGGTAAGCGCTGGTATAATCCCGCTGTCAACTGCCAATTCAACCTTACCTCACTCGCCGAAACACCTTAATCCACTAAAACACCATATACGCGAATATTACGCACTGAAGCACTAATTTATAGCAGAATAATATGCATTGAACACTTTTTCATAGGCGAATATAACGCACAGAAGCACTTGTTTT
This sequence comes from Clitarchus hookeri, assembly GCA_002778355.1. Classification (NCBI taxonomy): domain Eukaryota; kingdom Metazoa; phylum Arthropoda; class Insecta; order Phasmatodea; family Phasmatidae; genus Clitarchus; species Clitarchus hookeri. Next base: position 338,952 of record NQII01002024.1, on the reverse strand, counting down.
TGCTTTCTCCGTTGTGTTTTAAATCCACCGGATTGGGACGTTACGATTCATCGCGGCAAAGATGCAATGGCTACTGAAGTTCAAAATTTTCCGTTAACGCCACATGGTGACGTAACAATACCCAGGAGTCAATACGGTCATGGCAGGAATCATGACGTCACCAGAAATCATGGCACCCACAGTAAACAAAGCAGCGGATTACTGGTATTTGAAATTATTTTATTTGATACGTTCTACATATTTTAAAATGACCCCTCCTAAATATGAACAAGGTAAGCTGTGTAGAACCCATTAATGCTAGTTTTGTTGGTCTAGGACGTTTCCTTCAGAAAAGCCACTAAACTGCATAATTACTTTTTTTTTACACTTTATTGAACATTGTTGTTATCAGGGGTTTTAGTATAATCAGAACCACATGAACCACCAAGTATATTTGAAAAAGCTGTCAAATGAGCTCTGCATCAACCACTTGAAAGTACGTGCTACAGTGAACAGTCTACCTTGACAACTGCAATTGAAAGTAAGGCAACTGGCATGAACTTCTGTACCAAGACAGTTGAAATACTGACGATGTGCTTTCTGTTCATGGAAGGAAAACAAGAAATCCAGCAAATTGTGTGGAATGCACTAGCTACATATGCATAGAACACACTGTTACAACCTGCACCAGCTGCTCCACAAAAGAGGTTCAAAATGATGAGGATGAGTATGTGTAGGCAGGCAAATGTTGTGTTACACTATAGTTTATGAATAAATGTATTTTTTACTCAATTGATACCTATGAAAAGAGAAACTGCAAATTACAATCTGCTTCATGTTTTTTTGTTCTCAGTCTACAATCATGTGTCAACGAAACAGCAGTTCATTACCAACGTGATTTTAAACTGTCAGTATATAACTCCTGAAATAAATTATTCATTAACATAATAAATAAAACATTTATATATGTTTTATGTAAAGTGGCATTGTTTGTTATTGCTTTCTGCTGTATTTTTACGTCGTTTCTTGTTCCAAAAATTCTTGAAATTTCACATAATGTGCAGACCTGGAAAATGTGATATTTGCGATATGTGTTGCAATTCTGAAAGCTTAAATAAATGTGTGTGTGTGTGGTTATTTAGTATTTACATGATTTCCAACTTACAAATTAATATCTCAGCACATATGTCCCTCATTTTGAAAAAATAATGCCATGAAAATGTTTTATACTACACATGCAACATTTCTTGTATGTTAGGAATACATTAAAACAGTATTATAGTGTCTGTGAGAATGGTTTAATTTGTTTGACCCTATATATCAAAACAGTAAGTACTACCTTCCATGACTAACCTTCAAGGTAGGTAATTTGGGGAAAATTGATTCTGCATTAAATGTTTGGATGCAGTTTCATGAAATACATTATCGTTAGCTGGGTGTTGGGGAAAAGTTACATTTATACCAGTGTAGGCATTTAAACTTACAACAGAAAAGTGATTTTTTTTATAAGCAAAGCAGTAGGCCTTAGCAATTGCTAGTGTTATGTGCTTTAAAAACTCTGTGGATGGACGAATTTTCACAAAACTTGCATCAAGTGACAAATGTTACTGTGGTAGTATGCCATACACGTTTGGATAAATTCTGTTCAGCCATTTAGTTTCATGACAGGTGTTTTCATTACTCATAATGTAACAGCAATGCCCGCCATTTGCTTATGTGTAATTTTATATTAAAGTATTGATTTGTGAGATATTCATGCAATGTAATTCTACTCTGAGATGTTATTAAATGTAATTGTTAGGTCATTTAACAGTTGTTTTAAGGCACATGGTCTTCTGTACAGAGGAGGAAATACACAGTATTATCTAAAAGTGTATCTTTCTTATGAGTATGACACATATAACAGATGAGCATTTCAGCTATCCACCCACTTTAAAGGTTAAAATTCTTAATGCTTTGGTGTTGTTTTTATGATGGGAAAAAGAATTATGATATATAATACTACTGCTGCTGAAATATCAGTAGAATTGGAAAAAGATCAACCTGTAAACCCTTTACAGCTTTATCTCAAAAGGAACATGCTAATATTCAATGCATTTGTGACAGTTTCTCAAAAGTTCTGACCTCTGAATTTGGCGTAACCAAACTTCAGTAATATGAAATTTAATTACTTGATAAGGTACCAGTTAATTACGAATGCCATCCAAACCGTAACACCGGACATGCCGACAAGAGTGTGGAACAAGTTTGATTATCGCGTAGATGTCGTTCGGGCTGCTCATGGTGGTCACATTGAACATTTATGAATGTATGGTAAACAAACTTCATGGTTCCACGGTTAATTTGATTGGTCAATCAATGTTGTAGGTTGTTTGGTTTTGATATAAAAGAAATTAAAGAATATCCCAACTTCAAAGTTGGGGTATTCTTTTATACCATCCTATAGACTGATATTTATACATATTAAAATTTGGTTGCCCTTGACATATAATTTACATTAATATAATACCCTAAACTGTTACTGAAAGCCGAGCGTGCATAATAGCTTTGTTATTGAATGGAAACTATTTTAAACAATAAATTACTGTCTCCCCCCCCCCC
>NQII01002024.1:130511-336240 GCA_002778355.1 Clitarchus hookeri | reverse complement strand
CAGAACACAAATATACTAGGGGCATTAACGTCTGACTAATTTCGTAATATGTGCCCACCTAACCTAATAGAACCTAACCCCACAATGGGTGAATCACTATTTTACATTTTTTAACTAACCTAGGATTGTTGGGTTATACACTAACCTAGGATTTTTGGATTTTACACTAACCTAGGATATTAGGGTTTTACACTAACCTAGGTTGTTTGGGTTTTACACTAAACTATGAATGTAGGATTGTAGGGATTTAAAGGAACCGTAAAACACAACAAAAGAATGTAAATTGACTCACCTAGGTAGGGGACTGGTATAATTCCTCTGACGTTAATAGACGTAAACAAACATATTTTGCAAGTTTTTTTAAATATGTTCTACTTACTTTAACATTACACCCTCTTGAATATGAACAAGGTAAGCTGTGCAGAACCCATTAATGCAACTTTTGTTGGTCTAGGACGTTTCGTTCAGAAACGTAAACAAATTGGCTATACTGCTCATTTCGCAATTTTGTTAAATTTTTTCAAAATATGTTGTACTTATTTTTAAGTTACGCCCCCTAGTATATTCGTGTTCTACGTGATTAGTAGAGTAGAAACATATCATAATTTTGAATTTTTGTTGTGTTTTTCAGAAAAGCCCCTAAACTTAATAATTACCATTTTCATTTGTTGCTCCCCCCCNNNNCTCCCCCGACCCAGTATAATACAGCTTTGTATAACAACTAGGGCCTATTTCTTACAAGGCATTACAGACACATCTATTTTCTCCCTGTTTTTATTAATTTCAATTATAAATTAAAAATAATTTCAAGATAAAATATAAGTTAAAGTTCAATTAAACCAAAAATAAGGAAATTTACGTTAACACGTGTATAAGACGCTTGTGATACAGGACCTATATAGGAAACAATCAAACACATCATACATGGGTGATTTTTCAAAGGTTTGATTAAAAAAGTGTGAAGAAACTATAGTCGGTTCACGACTGGAAGAAACTTTTGAAAATCAACCTATGAAAAAACACTCTAGCCGTTAGCGACATGCATATAACATTACAAACAGCGGCGAGCGCGGATACAGTTATGCCGGATAGGTTGCCAGCATAAAGAGAGGAAATAGTTCCAAAGTTTTAACGTAATTGTTAATTTGTCGCTTACAAATGGGTGTCGAAAAACTTGTGTGTTATTATGGCAATTATTAATGACATGATACTAACGTATTTAGATTTCAACGTTTCTTGCATAGTCACATGATCACGCTCAAGGTGAAAGTAACGCAGCCATTTGTTTACTAACCTTCGTTCCTTGTGTTGTTGGTGGGGTGTTGTTGACACACGTGCCAGAGAATTTGTGCGATTATCTTGTTTAACCTATAATAATTCATTTATTTGTCTTGTTTTACTAATATCGGCTCTTTATTATTTGGTTTTTAATAACGTATGATTTTAATTTGTGCTCACTTTCTCGTTGTACTGATTCCTTTTGTTTTTTTGTGTTTCGTGCATGTGTCTTTCCTTTGCCACTGTATTCTAACGTTGCAGTATTTGCACATAAGAATTGTTTTCACATTGTTGAAGACGTTGAATCCTTCACTCGCAAACTCTGCCGTCCTGTCGAAAACCGTCACAACCATTTTTAAATAACGTTTTACAATTGCGCAAAACATCCGACTCAGTATACTACCACGCCATTTTAACATCTGAATCAACTTAGATCAATACTGATGATCTTGCCTTTGATGTACGGGAATTTATCGAAAGTCGCTAACAATCAATTGTAAATAGACAACAACTATTGATTCATCAAAATACCAGCATTTCGGGTTTATAGAATGAATTTTTTTTCGCTGGCATTGCATATTGTTTTGTGTGAAATTCTCAAGATTAAAAACTTTGCGCTTGTGGAATATCCATTAATAATATATACATGACTTTTATAATGGGTATGAGCACATGTACACACACAGTGGAATATAAACATTGCATGTAAACATTGCCATGTGACTGTCACATGGCAGTCACGTGGCAATGTTTCTTTACCTTTGCCGGAAGGATACAAAATGGGCTTGAAAGTAGATCTTTAGCAGGGCTTCAAGAAAGTCTTTTCCAGTCGTGAACCAACTATATGAATAAACTTTACCCTTTATTTGTACTTTACTTGTGGAACTAACTTTACTTTTAAGTAAAATGTCACTTTTTTTTATATATAATATTGGTGTTTTACCTTTATACAGTTTATTGGGTGAATACATGCTGTCTATGGTCACAAACTGCACCACATTACAAACTGGTATTTAAAAAAAATTATTTTCTTAAAGGGGTCACACTCGTAGTGGAACTTTTTTCACAAATTTTTGATTGCCTTTTGTGATCAGGATTGGGATCATTTGAATTGGTTGTCTGTCCTTTTTTGGTTTTCATGATCCCTGCCCTATGAGTTAAGGACAGACCAATAATCTCACATAATTTTGCACCTGACCAATAAACACAGGTAATCGCATGAGTAATATGATGGTTTTAAGTTTTCATGGTTAATTAACTTAAGTTTGACAATCATTTTAGAAATATCGTATAATGGTTTTGTGATAATATCAGTGCAGACATAAGTGCCTTTTACTGTAGTTGAAACTTGGTTATCTATGGTGAGGTGTTATATGTGCACTACACATGATTTTGAATCCTATAGAAATATTACCAATAAAAAGTTTCAGAGGTTGACTAGTTCACAGTAATATACCTTTAATTTGTAACCATGCAGCACTACAGATTGTAAAAATAACACTATTCAAGATTTAACACTCAAAAGGATGAAAATTTAATTACTAAAAGTAAGGATGTGTATGCATACAACAACTTTATTCACAACCAGCACCATCTTGGCAAACTCTGACTACTGGTTAACACTACAATGATGACGTCATAAGTACAACACAAGTGCTAGCAAACACATCAGTACAATTAAAAATAACTATATTAAACATAACGCCCACCTTGTTACAGTCCAGTAACAAAGATAAAGTAAATATAACATATGCATAACAAACCAAAATATAGGAACAATCAATCAGGTTTTAAAAAAAAATGGTTCACTTATAATGCAGTGTTAGATTGTCAGTAGTCTTTATCAGTGGCCCCCCGTGAGTCTGAAAGTAGGTAAAGTGCCATAAGCAAAGGATGGGAATAGAATTTGGAGTTCATTGGGTTAAATAGGTGTTGTTGCTAGGAGTCTATCACTAGAAATTTATAAAAATTATGACAATAAAACTGATAGTTATCTTTTGAAAATTATTTCAAATCATGAACTTATATATGTATATAAATACATGCACAAAATGCAATATGTAATTAGTCTGCAGAGTTTAGCTGACCTCACAAGGTCACTACCATTAATTAAAAACAACTGCTCATTCAGAATAACATGTTGGTATGCAGAGCGTTGTGGATATAAAAGGTCTCCTAATTTATGAGTCAGAAAACTGCCATATTCTATTCACTCTTAATCAAATTGTATTTTGTGTAATATCTCAAAAATGGTGCATCTTAGAAAAACTGAATGGGTCAAAAATGTCCGCAACTAAATTTATAAACAGTAAAGATCTCTACAAATTTTTCTGCATCTTGGATGTTTTCTAATATATCAGCAAATAATTTTGTACCCAATTTTTGTGTTAGGTCCAATCGTCTTAAAACTTTAAAATTTTGTAGCCTCATATTCATGTTATTTTTATGTATCATTCAAACAGTGAACAATGCCATAAAAAATATAAAATTTGTTTACTTACAATTCTTTACACTGCTGAAATTTTCATGTCCCAAGTAATGTGGACAGTTTGTCTCGTGTACAAGTTACGCACAGTAGATGTCACCTGTACGTAATTCCTGATAACTCCCAGCACGCACCACAACAAAAGGACAATGGACGATTACAAAACTACTTGGAATTTAGTTTCCTTCCTGAGGGCATAAAATATAACTATTTCAAGGTTTCTAGAAATGGTGAATGCACTGTGACATAGGCGATCAGCTGCAGCACTCATGCCCCCTTGTGGAAAAGTAGGTTAAAAGGATTGCGAGAAAGGAGGGGTCTTTGATGGGGAGCAAAATGCTTGTCAGATGTATGAAAGAATGGCATAGCAGTGCGTGTTTACAGCAAATACAATATTTGTTCACACAACGCAGGGCTTCATACAGGCTGCCCAGGAATGTGGTTCTCTGTCTACTAAAGGTAGTGGTGCGGATACGTTCTATTAAACAATTAATAGTGTCCATTATAGCAAGTATCTGTTAATCAAGTATTTACTCAATTAAGGCTGTTAAAGTAACATAACCCATCCAAAGAAAATATTCTCTATTATTAACATACTACTAATATTATACTATTCTAAAATCCTTAGGCCTACTGTTATGTTTTTATATTTTATACTAGTGACTAGGGCCATTATGTGGGAAGAACTGAAATTAATTATGAAGACAGAACTTATATTTAATTTAGCTACTATGATATACATTAAATTATAAGGTATTGGCAAGGGAAGTCCTAATCAATTACAATATATGGCTAACTTGAATGATACCATCGCCGTAGACTATGCGTTGTGCAGAAAGTGCCATGCGGCACGCCAAGTTGCATCTTGATGTCTTCATCTTGGGGTTTGGTCCTCAGACAGACAGACGGACAGACCCTGTACAATGTATTGTCAAGTATTATATAGTTTTTGGTGGCGTTATTGTCCCAAATACCATGCCGCCAAGAGAGGAGTTCTGCTGGTGGTTTGCTGATATGTTTTATAAACTATTATTGTTGTAATGTGTTTTAGATTCTTCGCCTGGCCTGGATAGTGACATTGGTTTAGTACGTTAGGCTTGTCCATCTTTATTGAATCATAACACACTACTATGATATCAGATATAGCACTCACCTAGTGCTTGTACATCAGAGGGATGCGTCTGTCCTTCAGTGCAGTGTTATTTAATGAATCTTCACGTTTTCGTACAGATTATGTCACATTACCTAAATCTTGAAACCCATAAGTGTTTCACGTACCTAGTTTAATGATGAACAGCAAACATGGGAAACAAATGCTCCAGATAATAGCTGCCACACAACCACTGATATTCATCATACCACAAAGTTTTAAATTTTCTAACAAACTGTTTATTAGCTGCTCAACTGACACACGTTTTTGACACTGATAACACTGGCACAGGTTATGCACTAGCAATTTTTTGGTTATTGTCCTTCTACTGATTACAAGGTGTTTCTCTAATGTGACAAACAGTATTATTAATTGGATTCATATTTCACACCATGATAAACAGATACATTCTGCCATGCTGGGTCTAGACACAGGTGAATTACTGGCCAGGCGTTGCTTTTTCTGCTGGGCTCGGAAAAACTTCGGTAGCATTCAGGTATTGACGCGAAACATTAAGGGCTGTCAGAGTGCATCAGAGTAAAAGGAAAACATGTGCAGTTTCCAAACACTGCCTCTGTTAAAAACAATTTATAACACCACATTCTCAATTTCCTGACCTGCGTTTTTGAGGTGAAACTGTTAGCACATCAGCAGTGCTGTAGCTGTTTAATCTAGTAGTGTTCTGTGCCTCAGTGAAAGAACTGCATAAGAACCAATTTTTTGTCTTGAAACTTATGGAGGAATTGTATAAAATATTGGATTAGACAGATAAAATAAAAACAAAGTAAATGAATAGAAATTATAAAATTTAGGTGAAGGAGTGCATTGCACTGAGTTTTTTGCATTTACACCAGAGGTTGCACATGAGTCAACAGTGTTTATTGGCAATGGACACATCTTAATCAATGGATGCTGAAGTGCACTAGTGGTGGTTTTCACAGTAGCCACTCAAGGAACACCATCTGAACCAGAATGCAAGGCTATATATAATCTGGGCAAGACTCCACTGGAGAGGGGGCACACATTGTCTTCCTTGATTAACATTTACTCACCAACTTTAGGATGGACATCTCCCTTTACTCACTTGCTGCTTTGCTGAAGAGTGTAAAGTTATTCCTTCCACCAGCACTTCCAAAAGTTCTGTGTTATTTGTTTCACTAGTTGCCCTTAACTAAAGTGAGCGAGGTTCAGGTAGGTAATGTAAGACTCTGGAAGGGCTGTAATTGGCTGCAAGAGGAGCAAGTGAGCTGGTGTGAGCAGTGTTTTAAAATTGATGTTCATTTTATAGGGTGATTGCTTTTTCTATTATAGCTTGGCATTAAAATGGTTATTGATTTAGGTTTTAACTCTTAAATAATTACAGTTTACATGTGTAAGGTACGTGTACCGGTAGCTGTCTGCATACCAAAAGTTTTCGCTTTGTAAACAAATTACGATAATAAGAGTAAAAGTGTAAAATCTGATAAGCTGGACATCTCATTTTGTGCTACGAGAGTCACTTGTTTTCTGCAGTTAACATTTTCGGAATACACCCGAATTCAAAGAGAAACTACTGTCTTTATACAGTCATGCGCTGTAACCTCGTAAATTATAGAAATCCCTGTTTGTATTAAGGTGGTAAGTCAATATTATTTTGATGTTGATAAGTGTTATTTTATAGTGTTGGTTTTTCTGTGTAGTTTTGACAAATGTCCAATAATGAATAGCATGAATGAAATTTTACGATTGTACATTTTGGCGGGAAATAAATGGGGTGACAAGCACTTGGTAATTTAAAACCACACATTACCAGTTTTTGCCGCTTGTGATGAATATTGGTACATTTTAGTTCAAAAACATTAAATAAGTCAAGTGCTGAATGCACAAAATACATTGTTTTGTTAATAGTTTTAGTGAAATTACTGCACAATATTCTGGTCCAGTAGTCATAGGTGACGACCACTGGTGCAAATCAATGATGAACTCTAGAAAATTACTAAAAAAAATACTTTTCTCTATTTATTGCAAACTAGAGAGGTAAAAAGTACCTAAGATGTGAACTTGGCAAACTGTATAGCATACTTAACATCATTAATATACAGGCATATTTTATAAACAACAGCTGCCAGGAGTTTGGAGTTCCAAACTACAGTTTAATTTTTTTTATAATATACATGTGGTTTTAGAACTTGCTTCTCACAAAATTTGCTGCAGAGTCCTTGCCAAAACATGCAATATTTTCAAAATTAAAGGTCATGTCCCTGTAATGAACCATTCCCAAAAAGGTTTTTGGTATTAAATTGAAAACATTTTAAGTAAAAATGATTCAAAATACTCTTTCTTTGCTATTAACTTTTGATCTTGGCATAAATGTATGTAGCTATTCAACTTAATTGTTTTTGTGTACTGCAAATCATGTATAAACACAAAACAATTTTATGTAACAGATGGAGGAACTAATTTCTTTCCTGTTAGGTCTGACTTAATATGAATTCTAGGTGCTTTCCACATAAATTTTACAAAAATTGAGTCTAGATGATGGTATCATATCACAATATAGTGGCTTAATATGAGGTTTTTTGTTGCAGTGCAATGCTAAGAAAAAACGATTTACAATATGAACCTCATCAAATGGAAGAGGCCATGCGGGACGCAAAAGATTGAATGTCGATAAAACAAGCTGCTGAGAAAAACATGGTGTTCCGAGGAACACCCTGTCTGACAAATTGAAGGGGAAGATTCTTCTTGGCAGGAAAATGGGACCTGAGTTCTGGCTCAAGGAGGAGGAAGAGAGTTTGCTGGTGGAGTGGGCTCTGTCACTTTGTAAGGCAGGTTTTACAATCATTATGGAAGACCTGCAAAATAGTGTGTAACAACTCACTAAAGAATTGAAAAGGCCATTTCCTTTCAAAGCTACTTGGTAGAAAATGGTGCACATCATTCTTGAAGAGGAATCCAGTCCTAACACTAAGAACACCTCAAAATCTGAAATCTAGTCGGGCTGCTGTCTCCCAGAATAAGATCACAAAATGGTTCGAAGAGGTATTTAAATACTTGGAAGAAATCAATTTGCAAGACATCTTATCAGATTCAAGAAGGATATTCAATAGCGATGAGACAGCATTTTTCCTAAACCTTAAGGGTAACAAAGTACTGGCTAAGAAGGGAGACACATGCATATTACAGCAGATGAAAAAGAATGTGTTACAGTCTTTTTGACTGGTAATGCTGCTGGAAACTTATGTCCACCTCTTCTTTTCTTGAAATACGAAAGACTCCACAGGATATTATGGCCGGCATACCTTCAGAATAGGGAATTGGAAAGTTTCAAAATGGTTGGATGATGGGTGAAGTATTTTATGAGTTTCTGAGCAACATATTTCACCCTTGGCTGGTGAAGAACAATAAACCTTGACCAGCATCACTTTTTATGGATGACCATTCCTTACACCTTATTCTGTATAGCAGCACATTCTTCTGCAAAGAGAATGGCATTGTTACTTCCAAATTCAACACACATCATTCAGCCCATGGATGTAGGAGTTTTCAAGCCACTCAAGAATGGATGGAAAACTGCAGTACATGAGTTCCGACTTTGAAGTGTGGCACAAACAAAAGATCCTACATTGAAGAAAAAGGATTTTACTGGTATGCTGAAAACAGTGGATGAGAAGACCATTTCTCCTGAAATTTTGCAGCAATAGTTCAGGAAATGTGGAAATTTTCCTTGGAACCCTTTGGCAGTTAATGTAGACAACTTTGTTCCAGCACTCTACCCCTTAAGGGTGGGGGCTGTGCGACGATATACAGATTCATTTGCATCATCCAAGACATTGAAAATTAAGAGGTCAAAGTTATGGGCATGAGAGCAGAGGATGAGAGTAAACAGATGTTTGTTATGGAATAAACAGGTCCCTAATAGATGTTGTTCTTCTAACTCCTAGCATGAATCAGTTTGGTACCAGAGTGAATTACAGATATAAGGGTCCTATTCTTGTGAATGAAAATTAACTTCAGAATTCTTATTGTTAACATATTTTGTGGTGTATTTAGTTTTTGTTTTCAATTTCTTAATCTCATGTTCACAAGGAAACAGTTTTATTTTAATGTATCAATTATGTTTTGTACCTTTGTTATGCAGGTATTCGCACAAAATGTGTTTATTGATGTGACTGTGCTCTAACCTTGTGTTAAAAACACCATAAAGTACATTTATTTATTTTATTTAAAGGTATTGTTATATATATTTATTAAATTTTTTGGGTAGTGGTTTTACAAAGTAAACAACCCAAGAATAGGAATTATTTATTAAAAATTTAAGTTTAATATTAATTTCATTTACCTTAATTTACAACTAACTTAATGTTTAGAAAATAAATGATGCCTTATTGTAATCATGTCAGTGTGATTGATTGTTAAAGTCACAAAGTCCACAAAGCTAGTGTGTGATGACCACTGGTACAATGTTGTGACGAACACTGGGCAAAATTAATATTGGCATGACTACTGGTACAAAATCACACCTGTTAAAAAATAACTTTTCTTCTAAACTAATATAAATAGATCAAACCGAGGTAAGTAAATGCGTTAATAGAAGTTTGAGGTTAAACAAGATGTCTATAGAGTTGGGAATACTCGCTTCAGGTTAGGTATGCACGTATTTGTTGTGAAAAAGTTCTTAGAATGACTACTACTGGTACACTTACCTTACTTTATGTTCCAAAATTATTTACTTTTACACATCACCGTAAAAATTAATAACTTCTTTTTTTTTTTTTCACATATACTCCACTTCTAAGAAAATGTTGCATATTAAATCAATTACCAATTGAATGTATACCACTGGTAATTTGTTGTTATTTACTAATAGTGAACACTGAAATTCTACTTAAGAAACAAAATTATGTTCCTGTACTTGCATCAATTTATACTGAAGAAGTATACTATCTTGTCAAAGTATTGGCTCAGCATTGGCTGATGACTTGTTAGTTGCCTAAATTTTTCTATAATCGAACAAAACTTTAATTTCACATTATCAGTATGTTGCTGGACAGTTATAATAAAAGCCCCAATTACATACTCCCTTAATTTTTTTTTATGTGAATACATCTATAAAATCACACTGAAATACATAGGGTATCAGGTTGGAAGCTGCAATGCAATGTTTGCAGGGTTATCCATTCTGACACGATAACTTTGTGACTAACACAATTGAAAGAATGTGATCTTGTTCGGTCTGGTGATTTGGTGTCGCATATGTATGAAGTGCAAGTGGAGGCCCGCAGCAACTGGCTGTAATTTTTGGCATGGGCAATATATATTTTGCAACTCCAATGTACTTGTGCATTCATTTTGGTGCCAAACAAAAGACCTCATCTAGACCTCTTGAATTTAGGCATAAAAGTCAAGCATCTATTTAACTTTTATTTTGTGTCCAAATCCCAAAGAAAATATTACCCACTAACTTAATGCAAACATATTCACCTAAAACTCATGGCTATATCCCTAACACAGCCTCACCCCAATTGTGCACATATTCAGTTAATTAGTTATGCTGCAGAAGCAAGCTGCAGTTGAGATTAGAAAACCGCTTTATGCTAATTATACTCTCGGGTTTAGCTATGATACTGGAAAATGTAAACGACACTATGAACCCCTCATGTCAGGAAATGGAAATTTTGTTAACACACACCATACATAGTAACCTTTCTATAATAATGTGCATGAAGGCATATTCAATAGGGCATGTCAGAAGACTCTTTCATTATTATCCATACACTCCTTTAGCAACAATGCAGAGTGCACCATTTGTGTGGAAACAATAGTAGTAGTGATGAATAGCACTGCCTAAAGGAGTTCTATGCACATTCCACGTGGTGGTGCATTTGCACATTCCACGTGGTGGTGCAGTTGAGCAAGGGTTGTTGCAGGTGTTAAAGACTGGGCCAAAAACATCCAATTCAGTCCCACATATACTCAATGAGAGACAGGTCTGGTGATTGTACTAACTAGGGGATTTGACTAACATCGTGGAGATTACATGAGGTTGCATGAACATTATGTGGGAAGACATTACCGTGTTGGACTAGCAGGTGTCCCTGTTGTGGCACGAATGGCAGCAAAATAAGGTGGACAATGTTCTGGATATACTGTGCACTGTTCAGTGTTCTATGTACGAGCAACAAAGGCTAATGGATATTATAGGCTATGGCTTCCCACAGTATGATTGCTGGGGTTGTTCCAGTGTATTGCTGCCATTTACACTGCAGGTGGTCTCTCCCACCCGATCAGTGCTGTACATGCAAATGACCATCATTAGCCAAAGCAGAATCTGTTATTGTAATTGAAGACAATGCTTCACCATTCATCCCTTCATGTGCAAGTGAAAATCTACCAGAAGTACCTATAACCTTAACTCAGTATCAAGCAAATGGTTCTGGATGGTTCTATTGACACCCCCCAATGCAATGTTACCCATAATGTAGTCTCCAGTCACTGTAGTCCAAGGCTGCATGTATGAAGTTATGGCCTGATTGTACATTGTACACTCATTTGCAAAAAAATTGAAAACTGGAAGGTGTTATCACAAGGGCACTGGTAGTATGTATGCAGAAAACATCAAAATATTGTACCAGACACAGCATGTTTTTCAGGAGACCAACACTTGCAGAATACACTTAGTATGGTGTTGGACCACTCATAGCATGAAGACAGGCGATAATACAGTCAAGCATGGAGACATATAGACAATGGATGTTCTCCTGAGGAAAATCTTGCCACAACTAGTGCAACTGACCAAAGTTGATCCTTCTGGAAAATGAGGTTGTCAAGCTGCACCAGAAAGGAGAGCGCACTTGGTCATAGAAATTCCTGGCTGTATCACCGTGCCATCAGTGTTCTATCAATCATAACCAATGGGGTGCAGGAATCGTAGTAAATGGCATCCCACAGCATGACACCTTTCGTTGGTGCAGTGTGTCACTTTTCAATGAAGTGTGGATCACGGCACTGGCCAGGACGTCTCCAGACTCAAATTCGGTGATCATCCGTAGCCAGACAGAACTGTGATTTGTCACCGAACATCGTTCATCACCAATCCACAAACTACCATGCTGCTCGTTCCTGACAGACGATCACACATGCTCGGTGATGCTCAGGTCATAATGATAGACATAAGGGACGCCACAGCGACAGATTTTGCTCTGCCATCTGCCTGGATATGGTACTGGTGGATACATGCGTAGCCTCAACTGTAGTGAAATGTCCCTGAATGTTGCGCAGCGACGTCTGTGGAGTGCTTACAGTATGTCGCATGCCCATGGAGTGCTTACAGCCTGTCGCATAATGAAATGATCCTCACTGCTAGTGGTTCTCTAGGGTTGACCAAACCTTTTCAATGGGTATGTGCACCCTCCTGTTTCCTCTGCATCTAACACTGACTTACAATGTAGGTAAAAAAGTTCAAGGGGCGGGCAGTGAGCCAAAATATTGAACCTGCCTCTCCGAGGCCGACGATGAGGTGTGTCTCACTCATACAGCTGGGCAAAGGCTTGTCGAATGCACCATTAGGGCATGCTGTGTGTTCACTGAACTTGGCTCTGTGGCTCAGATTGCTACTAAGGCCTTATTTGGTGTTTTGTAGCTATGAATAATGGAGGGACATACATGTATACCCTCTAGTGTTACATCCATGCAAGCGAACAGCATTAAACGCAAATGGGTCACATATCGGTCTATGGCGATACTGTGTGACAACCTTTATTTTACTTGTGCTATTTGTTCATGGTGATCATTTTTATTTGCAAATGAGTGTATATTGCTGATGTTTGGGAACCAGCCATAAAAGCATGTTCACTTTCCTGACCAACGGAGCCAACATCAGTGCACTGCAGATGCTTCTCGTCACTATATTGCTCAGTTTTTTGCAATCCCCATCTGGCCACATTAAGACTTACTATATGGCTTCAAGCAAACTTTGTTAATTGAATGAATGGAACATTCCTTTTCCATCAACAACGTTCTTCTCATTTTTGGATTATAGTAAGATGAAGGTGCACAACTATTAATATGCCTCAGATATTCTGAGGATAGTACATTATCCTTGATTATTCCTCAGTGCTATGCTCGTGATCATTTCATGTGCTGCTATCTGGTAGGGTCATGTGCAAATATTTCCATTCTCATTCACTTCTTTCAAAAAATATGATTGTTAGTTTACTGAGAGTGCTGTTGAATGATAAATACACTGAAGAGCCAAAAAAACTGGTACACCTGCCTAATATAGTGCTGCAGCCCCCCCCCCCCNAAGCACACAGAAGTGCCGCAAGACGATGTGGCATGGACTCGACTAATGTCTGAAGGTATGCAGGAGGCAATTCACACCGTGAATCCTGCAGGGCAGTCCACAAATCCAATCTTCGCCAATTTGAGAAAGAGTTGCACGTCTGTCACGTTTAATGATTCTCGTCAGTTATAGTTTGTCCTGTTCTTTCACAATCTTTTTCGGCCGCAGCGATGTCGAAGATGTGATGTTTTACCGGATTCCCGATATCCACGGTACACTCGTGAAATGGTCGTACGCGAACATCCAAATGCTATCGCTACCTCGGATATATGTCCCATCTCTCGTGCGCAGGCTATAACACCACGTTCAATCTCACTTAAAATCTTGATAACCTGCCATTGTAGCAACAGTAACCGATCTAGCTGCCAACCACATCGCGTTTCTCTGATTGGTTCCATACCTCTGTTATTTGCATACGCATACCTATACCAGGTTTTTTGGCTCTTCAGCGTATATTGAGTTGTTTGATATGTTATAGCCATCCAGTTACATTACTCCCATTTGAACATGACGTGTAATTGTGTTCTGATATCACAGACACTTTTTTCAAGAATAACTAAAGCATCCATTGTTTTTCATACATTACTTTGGTCATAGAAAAAGCAATAAATTCGTGGACTTATATTGAATTACTACCATTATACTATAATTTACCCTGGCAGAAAAAATGTTCATCTCATGAGTCAGCAAAATTTTTTTCTGTGTTGATATCTTTTCATTCTGAACCATTCATTTGCACTGTAAAGTTTACTGTGTATAAAGTGTTATAAGTTAAAATATATTCTCAAATTTGCATTTTGTTGGGGGGAGATGGAATTTTTATTATTGGTTTTCATCTTTAATACTAAGTAATGTTTTGTAATATTTTTTTTATATTTTCCTTTGCTTTCTTTTTTCAGGCTTTTATATTAGAAAACTTGCTTTTATTGATTGAAAAAATGGACAGTCAAGACATTGAAGATGATGTAAGTAATATGACCTTTATTATGCTTTATTAGTTATTTTTTAGTTTTGTACTAGTTATCTTAACAGTTGCTTAAGATTCTTCAATATATATTCATTTATGTTACTTTTGTTGTAATTTAATGCATAACATTGAGTAAAACATATATAACAGTGATGACAATTTCTATAGCAGCAGAAAAGACAACATACATTAATTAAGTTGTATCCACATAATATTTAAAGTTCTCACAGAAAATTGTAAAATAAATATCAAAATAACCCACATAAGCATACATTTGAGCAGTGTCTGTTGCAGTTTAAGAACAATTCCAAATTCTCTTTTAATTTATTTTGTTTGTGCAAACCATTTGGGCACCAATTATCCTGGGGTTGAATGTGTTCCTTTTCAAATAATTATTTTCCAAATGTGATACAGTTAATATTGTTGTAGTTAATAGGGTTTCATGTAATGAATATCCTGTAGAATCATTGTTTACACTTGAAACATGTATTTATTAAAAAGGGTCAAAATATAAATAATAAGAGGGAAATTTTTTATTCATAATTAATAAAAGATATACAACAGTTTTTCTAATCTTTTATTGGTACAGTTAAATGTACTATATAGCCAGAATTCAACTCTGCCATTAAAAAAAGTTTTTGTTGAAAAGTAGTGTGGCCCAGACAACACTGCAGTCGCGGGATGGCAAACATGTGCTTAGCAAATTTACACTTGCCCACTAGCCACACCGGCCAAACATGCCACATATTTTTGTTATGTTCACACATGTATTAGCTAGCAGAAGTTAGCTAGTGCTAGTGTTAAATGGGAATCACATGTGGTGGAGTACATGTACCTGCCGGCTTGGCTGTTGGGTCACGGGAGGAGAACCACACAGAAACTTGTCACATGAGGAATGGAAGCTGGAAGTGAAACCACCTATGGCAGAGTTGATAGCTGTGGGAGAAGGGAAGGCAGAAAACTGGGTGGATGGACATGGGACAGTGTGTGATCTACTGCATGTGTGACCTATAGAGTGCATACATGCATGCGAAGGGCCATTGGGACACCCACAAAGTTCTCATTACATGAGCTCTCTGGGGAGTGTGCAAGCACCTGGTACAGTTTGTGTGACAGTGCTAGAATATACTGGTTTAGTATGGAGTGTTGATACATGAGTGGGAATGAGACAGTGAGCAACTGAGGAGCAAGGCACTTATAATGAGAGACTCAATGCAACAGCAAGACAGTAGAGAGCTTTATAGCCTGCAAAATACAACTATTCTGGCAAATTTGTCCGACACTCCCACCAGAGGTCGCTCTGCACACAATCACGGAACCACAACTATGCCCTACTTGATAAATAAGTTCGGAAGGCTACAGCGACCAAGAACAGCCTGCGGAAGTGGCTATGGCGTAACCCGACGGAGGTGGCTACGGAGTAACCCGACGGAGGTGGGACACATGGTGCATCATGTGATGAACCAGCCAGTACTACAAGCACCCCCCATGACCCGACAGACAACCAGCGGGCATGATGCTACGGGCTTCTCGTTATCAAGAGCCTGCCAACAGAGCACCTGAAACAGCCAGTGTGGGGAGCAAATGGTGTAAACTGTTCACCTCAGGTGTCGCTACTGTACTCTAATCAACATTACCACTGGCATCGGGACTGCCTGAACTGAGAGGCAGAGCATGAGTGACCAGGAAATTGGCAATGAAATGAGCCTGGATGTTGACCTATTCACCAATAGAACATGGCAGTGAAACATTGGTGGAGGTGACAGAACCAGTGGCCAACCAGATATTCACAGTTAGCCCAAAAGTGTTGTACATACTAGTGGAAATCAATGGACAGCAGCAGCTCTCATTGACAATGGAATTAGCCATGTTTTTGTGGCACTGTGACATATAACATTGTTTTTTTTTTTTTTCCGCACAATTATAATTTTTTATTTCCATTGCACACTTTCGCTGATGATATGATTAAACATGTATATATTTTTTTAATGTTATGATAGTTACGCTGGCAGAAGAAATTAAATAGTTACACTACGTGTGTGTAACATATGGTAAATGTTTTGCTTATTGTTGTGCTTATTTCTTTTGTTGACAATGATAATTTTTGAAATTGCCTATAATTAATGTTTTCAGAATGTTAATTAGTGGTAACGTAATATTTTAATTCAGCATTTTTAAAAATTTAATTTAACAAATTTTAATGTGATATGTATATAAATGTAGGCAGTTTTAATAGTTGGCAGCAGCTTTTATTCAATTATTTCTATGTTTTTTTAAGTTTCTTATTAACTAGTGCTTTACTGACTTTACTGAATCTATGCTTACCCTTCCTTTATAAGAGGATGTCTAATGAACCTACTGACTGATTATATGAACTGAGTTTAAGCCGAGACACTTATAAGATTTACTGACAATGGGAACTGAGCTAAATGTGAGAGATTTTTCTTAAATACAGGATTAAAATTGTCCTGGAATTTTTTTAAACACTTTACTATGCTGCCAAATGTCAACTAAATTAGTAATTTTCTGATTAGAGCTTACTAGTAAAATGGCACTGCATATGTTCTTGTTGCTGAACACATAGTAATTATGTTTTTGCATGACAATAATTATTACAGTAAAAATTACGCACAAAAAGTCTATTTCAAATGCTGACAGCTGTCTTACAAGTGCTGTGATCTCCTACAGAAAAACTTAGTAAACATGTGGCAACGCTGAAGATTGTCCCATTATGTGCTGCTTCTTACTTCTATGGATGGAACTAAATGACAGAAAGATGTGTGCAAACCAACACATCACATAAACTTAACACTTCATAATATGAAGTTTGTGTTGCTATCTAGTGGCGGAAAAACCAACAGCGCACAAAAGAACTAACCAGAGTTGCTTTATGGTGGTGAAACAGTAAATTATTTCCACGTAAATGAACAAAACAAATAATTGTGGAATGTTGAAAACTGACAAAAGTATTTTCAACCAGCCCGAGATATCTTCGGCAGCTAGTTCTTTTAAGAATATATTGCTTACCTGAGTTATCTTGGGAAAATGCATGAAGGGGTTAACATCCGTTTTAGAACAAAGCAGTTTATTACAAAAAATCTCCAAAAATGTTTGTACAAAAAATTTATATCAAATTTACCTCTAGAACTTAACAGTTTAAGAGCTACAGGAAAAACTGATTTCCTAGTTTTATTCCACATCTTTTTACAATGCCGAAACTCAGGGGAAGTTTGTGATGTTAAAGTTCATGTCCATATTTTTTTTTTAAACACTTACTATACCATGGTGTGGAAGTAGGATAATAAATTTTAATCTGTATTTAATACTGTGTAATGTGGCATGCGCACAGTTATAGCCGGCTTTATAATATTGCAGCCACACAGTTAGGCCGCCATATTTGTTATGCCGCATGTCAAGGTATTGACGACTGGAGGTTGCCACTCGACTAGCTCAAGAGGGAGTAACACGAGACTCTTTAAAAAGGACGCCAATTAAATGTTAAATTAAGTCAAGTTCAGATTTATGTGTTCTTTACTTTAATTTATTAACCAAGATGCAACAGTTCACATAGTGTTCACGTATGCCTAGTACGAACAGGTTTCACCGATTCACAGATAAATAAGAGAGCAGTGCCACAGTCGTTGTTTATTAACTATTTCATAAAAGTTGCCCGAAGAAAAAACAAATGCACCGACCTCCCACACCGGCGGAGAAATAATCCAGCAAGTTAGTTTGCCGGTGTGGGGGTTATGCGCCACGCTCGACGCGGCCTAGGCGAGCACTGGATGATGACTGACTTCAGACTACTTGAATGGCATCAGGCACATGAGTACTTGTGCTGCCTATCACCCCCCCCTCTCCACAGATAAGGACCTGGCGTGGGCTGCCACACACGCTCTTCCCACGTTATCAAAACTGAAAGTGCGTCGTAGTAAAGGATTATCGAACTTGTCAGGCAAAACTGTCGAAGCAGTCTGAAAAAAAGCTAATCTAATGTTGACGCGTAACAAAAGCTAAAATTTTGAAAATGGCAACCGGATGCCCAATAAATGTTAAACGGCAAACATATGCCCGATAAACAAACTATCACTGTAAACAAACCACCATGGCTTTTAATTTTGAAAACTGATAAAAATATTATGAAGCTTAGCAAAATGAAAGAAAATGAAACACTTGTCCCGAAAATTAATAATACTGCGTCATTACAACTGTTTATTGTATCACTTAATGAAAATCTGGTGTAGAATCCTAAAAACTTGGTAACCAAATATTGCTTTGATAAACTTTAAAAAATTTAGCGTGTTTTAATGTGAAATAACTACAGAGACAAATGCATGATACTCCACTATAATATTCACATATCATGGGGCACCCCAATTCAGCTTTCCTACAACTGTGGGAAGTCCGCAAACATTATAGTATATTGTTTTGCTTTGATTGTGACACAGATATAGAACAAGCAGAATTTAATAATCCTGTCGCTGTAATGTTACAAGAATTTCACACTCTACTGAGCCTACATAACCATAAATATCCCAAAAATTTAAAAGTATTAAAACAGTGTATCATCACTGGGTTTTTTCTTTGAAATGTTGCAAGGTTTTCATAATTAATAAGCTTCTTGTCATTTCTCGCTGATTGTTAATTTTATCCTATGCATAAGTCGTATATGCTTTAAAACAATACAACTTTGACTGTTATTTAAAAAATTTCCTTTGAGATTTGATGTTCCAAAAAGATGTGAAACAAAATTCCCCCGATAGATCATAAATGGCAGGAACAAATGGATATAAGCTTTCTTGTAGAAAATTTTCATAAGATAAACATCTATAAAAATGTCTTCCTTAAGATGCATACCGAGCAAAATAATGCCAAAAGTTAATTTGGGTATAATTTTACTAATATGGTGGCCAGACCGGTTCCAACATTCCTATTCATTTGTATCTTTGTGTCCAAAACAAACATTTTGAAAACAACTCCTTTTTAAAATTTCTATAATGCAGATTGCATCATGGAGCCCCCCCCCCCCCATTTCATGTAGGCACCACTGCATAAAACCCTTCAGACGATAATAACAGCAGTAAAGTGATGTGTAGGGGGTTCCAGGGATGTTGATGTTGGTTCCTGCCTTCCAGGGATGTTGATATTGGTTCCTGCCTTACCCAACTTGCCAGGTTAAGGCGAAAACTGGTGAAATTGCCCGGCGTCATAACTCTGTGTGCATGAATTAGTGAACATCGTGCAGTCCATGGCCCGTGGGTCCCTGCAGTCCTCTGTCGATCTTTGGTGCTTATGAATGATGAACCTGCCAATAATTGCACATATCTAGTGGTTTAACTCTTTATACTGGCGAGGTTGTAGGCCACCTCGCACGCCTTACTTACACTTATTACTGGTGCGATAGGGTAAAGCGCCCAAAGTACCCCAAGGGGTAAAGTAAATAAAACACCTGTGGTTATTCAAGACGTTGACTTCTTTGATACAAATGCACTTATGCTGATATGTGATAAGTTTATGCGGACCTGGCACTGTGGTCAGCCGGTGACCATTGCTGCTCAATAAGGGCCTAAGCCATGAAAATTAGGTGCAGTTACGCGGTACGCGTTAAGTCCTGTTAAAGATGACAGGAAGACAGACTGTCGTCCCCTAGGCACAAATTAAGCAAAAGGTTCTGGTAACATGAAAATACTGTTGAATTGAAAGTGATTTCAGCCTAAAATAAATGTGCCAAGGGGTCCGCGTGGAGCAAAACTCCCGTGCTGCCGGCTAGGCCGAGTGCTGAAGTCAGACTAAACCAGACCTGAACCTGAAGAATTTACTTCCATATTAGATAAGTTGAATTCTGTTTCCTGATCGCTACCAAAACCCAAAAATTTTCAACTTCTCTTACTTGAAACAAGAAAAAAAAGTGACATATTACAACAACAATTTTACAACATTGTTCAAACTTGGGATTTTTTCAGCATTTTGTTGCCCACATTGTCCCATGATGTTGGCTTGTTGAATCAATGTTTACCTGAGTGTTGATCTTATCTCAGGGTCATACATTTTCCCGCGCCCAAAAAAGAATTTCTGGCGACTGCTAAAACTTCTATTCAGCCCCACATTGGGCGCCATGTTGTTACATTGCCAGCCTCCTGGCCAGCATTGTACAAAGAAATGGGATTGCAGAGACTATGAAACTAGTTGCAACTTTTGCAGCATGCTTGCCAGCTACGACGAAATACACACTCGAACCACTGCCTCAATAATTACCTCTTCACTGGATGATGCTTAAATTTGTGTAAAGACGTTATAAATTTTGAAGAAGTGACACAGACCAAAAATTCAGTTTTTCTTAAAGTTAATTTATTTTTTCTTTGTTAATGTAACTCTTGTTACAGAAAACACTTCACTTTGGTTTACGATGAACTTTTATCACTAGGCACGTGCCAATTTGCAAAAATTGCACCACTAAGTTACTGCATTAATTTAAACTGAGTTAATGAAACTTATGTCAGGTCATGCACACACATACCATACGAGCTAAAGCACGAGTCCGTAGCTAGAAAACCTTGTTGCCACCTTGCGTACGTCTTAAAAATTTACATGTTGAACTAAATTTGTTGAGGTTAAAAGTCTAAATAAAGAAAAAACTTTCTCAGCGCTGCCGTTGACGTACACAAGTGAAATTTCGCAGTCCACTGGGCCATCACAACCACGACCTTCCCGACGATTTCTGTTATCCACATGATGGTGCCGGGCACCCACATCGACGAAAGAGCTAACTCCTGATTGGCCCAGCCCATTCGCCTGATGTATTGTGCCACCGCCGACCCAATTACCTGCCACCGCCGTGGCGCCTACCTGACATTTTTTCCTACCTGTACAGCAAAACAAACTAAATACCACAGCAGAAAAATATCATTATACAACCTCGAATTAATATAAAATGAGTACTTCATGATACCAAACAGACTTAATTATTTCACTAGTACAAAATAACCTCTAGTACCCTTTACAAAATTATATTAGACAACTACCCTTTTTTTATTCTACACAAGGTTGTAGGCATAACCATTTGTAGAAAAAGTGAATTTTAAAATAATTACCCTTATTTTTGGGGAAATAAAAAAAATCAAAACTAACCCTCTGACCTTAGTGACCTGCAATGTGACAGATGTGCAGGACGCCAGCGGACCCTGTCACACCAACGAGCATTAGGAGAAGACATCTGGTGCACATAGCAATTATGGATATTGCAGCCACATCAAACACCCTTGCTCAGGAGTTCAGGCATGTGGCACATCAATCTGTGTCTGCAAGCATGGTTTGCCACTATCTGCAACATCAGGGCATCTGGACATGCCTTTGAATTTTTTTGTTAAATCTCAAAAACACAATCTAAAAAATTAATCACATCTGCAGTATAATGAATACTATTATTGTAAACTGTTTCCCTGGAAACTTTTCTTTTGTAATGCAAGGCAAAATCCAGTCCAAAACTTATGGTAGATTTATCCTCCTTTTCGAATCCCTCAGGATCCACCACAACTTCCCAACCAAACCTCTGCAAATCCAGTCAATGAATCTATTACAGGAAAGGATGGGAAACATGAAATTCCAAAAATCTGAACAGATACCGTAAAGAGAGAAACTCATTTTACCCCATTTTGTTTCCAGATTGGCAAGGAGAGGAAAATCTTTAAATAACCAAAACAACGTGTAAGGATATGAGGTACTTAATGTCTTTGGCTGGCAGCACTCTCTCTTAAATCATCTTTTTCAGCCCAGCAGCAGGTTGGTGTCAACTCTGGTTGCAGGATAATGAAGCACAGCCTTGCCAAAGCACTGTCTCATAGTCAGTCATTGGACTCAGCCAGACTGACCCCCCCTCTACCACTCTTTATTATATAAATACTCTCCTACTTCCCCTTTCCATGAACCCGACACCTAGGGCTGCATAGACCAAAAACCAATGTTGAACTAGGTTAATCTATAACCCTCTACATCAGTATCAACACTTCTAGCCAATGAAAGTTATTGCTTCAAGGTCATTAGTTTGGCACAACACATAAAAAAATATAGAGTTATGAGGGAAGTCAGAAAGTATATTTCCCTATTTTATTACTCGGAAACAAAGAATTGTAGCTTGCAGCTTCACTGGTTTGTAGTTCCATCAATAGATGTTATATAGGTGCCCAAGGCGATAAAAAATAATCTGGGCACAGCGACATTTGAAAATGGCAAAAGGTACTGAACACATGGTCATGGGAGAAAGTGAGTGCATTTATCCGTTTTTGTGGGCAGAAAACATGGAACCGGTCAACATTCACAGGAGGATTGTGCCTGTATATGGAGAGAGAGTGGTGTCTGTCCAACAAGTACGGAAATTGTGCTGTGAATTCAATGATGGTCAAACAATTGCGAAAGACGAAGAGCGTAGTGGCCATCCATCAACATCAGACAGTCATTTATGGCATTGATGGAATGGTGCAGGAGGATAGACGTATGACACTGAAACAGTTAGAAATGCACTTTAATCTTTCACATGTGACTGTGTGGGATGGTTGTCCATGAACATTTGGGCTACCAGAAAGTGTGCGCCAGGTGGGCCCCCAAACAATTGTCAGATGAACAAAAGCTCAAGAGAATGGCCACCTTACTAACTAACCTGCTGCGTTAAGTACTTGAGGTTGATGCCTTTTTGCTGTGAATCATCACATGTGATAAAACATTGGTGCACCAAGTTGATTCCGAGTCAAAAATGGAAAGCATGGAATGGAAACATTCCCAAGTTTAAGATGGTCTCAAGTGCAGGGAAGGTGATAGCAACAACCTTGTAGACACTAATTGAGTACTTCTTGTTGATTTCATGGAGTGTGATACAACTGTGAATGCAGCTGCGTATCAGGAGGCATCTTAAGGATGCTATTCAATGTTGACGACCTGGTCCTCTTGCACTATGAGTGGAGATGCTTCATAATACATCAATCAACAGAGGCTGCCTCTCTCCTCACCTACCAACTGCAAAGCAAAGACTGAAGGTGACTTCTCTATCTTGAGGAAGTGGACTCATCTATATAGTTGTGTGTTACTGCTGTGAAGGTTTTGAAATTAACTCGGACACAGTTTTTAATGTTTTATATTAGTTTTATTAGGAGACTATGCTCACACACGTATTCAGTATTTACCACAGTAGAAGATAACATTATTGTATATGAAGCACTATTATTGGCCAAAAAGGCAAGATGGCCGACCAATAGAAATAGGCTTTACAAGTTTAGTTGTGGTAATTCAAATTTACTCTCCAACAACTGCATGTTTAATTTTCATTTGGAAACTATTATACAAGCCTAGACCCATACTTTGTACCTGTTTAGTTTGATGGCAGGAGCATTAACAAGTGTTTTTTCCCTAAAGACAGCTGACTGCAGTATGATTCCTTTCTGCCACTTGCAAATATTCTGTCCTACTTGCTTTGCATGGCACATGAAACTGCCAACCAACAGAGACTGCCTCTCTCTCCACCTGCCAACTGCAAAGCAAATACCGAAGAGGACTCCTCTATCTTGAGGAAGTGGACTCATCTATACAGTTATATGTTACTGCATGTTTAATTTTAATTTGGAAACTATTATATAATCTTAGGCCTATACTCTCGTACCTGTGTAGTTTGATTGCAGGAGCATCTCCAAGTGATGCACATTATCTGATAACATTAAAAAATGATGCTACAAGGAAAACTTAATTGCTTCTTAAAATCAAAAAGTAAAATTTTTTAGTAGATTTTAGTAGTTCGAGGCTTTTGTGGAAAATGAAGTAGGAATGAAAATCATAAAACTTGCTTTCTGACAATGGTAGGGGTTATGTTAATTGCATGTTATGTAATGCTCATAAAATAGCTTATGAGACAAACTCAACAGCATACTCCATAACAGAATGAAGTGACAGAAAGGCCAATAAAACAATCACTGAGAATGCCCATACTTTCTGCAAGACTCTGGCTTGAGTAAACAGTATACATTATGGGAGTCAACTACCTGCTTGAAAATAAGAAAAATATCTTGTTGACCAAATCCAGGATAAGAATGTGATGCGTCCTGATGGTGTAGTGTTACAGTGAAGCACACGTGCCAATCTCATAGGATCTCATGGAGCTGTCTTGGTGTCATCCACGTGGTTGGATTAAAGTGGGACCATCAGTTGACTCGCGG
Organism: Clitarchus hookeri; assembly: GCA_002778355.1. Lineage (NCBI taxonomy): Eukaryota > Metazoa > Arthropoda > Insecta > Phasmatodea > Phasmatidae > Clitarchus > Clitarchus hookeri. The sequence continues at coordinate 311,841 of NQII01002024.1, read as the reverse complement.
GGTGCTGGGAGACGTGGGTTCCTTCCCAAACATTGATGAGATGATGCTGACTGCCACTCTCTGATGCTTGTGTTGTCGGCATGGTGCACAGTTGGGACTGCTGCTGTGCGACAGTGCAACAAACGGTCATGAGGGCATGTGAGGTTATGACTCACATCAAATGCCCCCCTCTGAAGAGACCATTCTTGCACAGTGCTGCAATCTACTGGTGTATTACGCCACCAGGCACAACAAACCGGAGTGGGCGGGCTGTCCCAAGGAAGCCACTGGAAGTACTGCTGTGGTGGTGATGTGGTAAGTGGCATCATTGAAAATGCCATTGGTGGGCACACCTGTGAGGCGCTGCTTGGTGAGATGTTTCATCCCCGCAGTCAGAGTTGACTGTCATAGTTGATTACAGTTTGGAGATGTTGGTGATGGTTGTTGGATGCGTATTAACAAATGTTATTGCACTAAGCCATGTGTAGGTATTGATAGTACACTCTGTCATGATACTACTCTGTGTGACGTGATCATAGATTTGATGATCGTTGAATCACAAAATTTACACAAAACACTGTAACGTAACACTAAATACCTACATCATGTTATCTGACTGAGAAGAGAAACTTGTTGCAAGGATAACATTAACAAGTAAACAAATAGTAGCACCAACACTTGACTAGCACTATAAAATTGTGAACACTTATAAGGAAAGTTCGTGACCTAACACTAGTGGGTGAACTAATTAAAGCACTGATGTTTGATGTATTATTGAAAATGAATAATAGTGCTAATGAAAACTCCATGCCCCTTAATACTAACTAGTAAACAAACAAATGATTGCACTGATGCTAACCTAATATTACAACATGACAAAAACTGACAAAACACTAGTACCCGGCGGTCAGCAAAGATAGCTAAGAAAACATATAGTGCAAGAAAAAAAATACTATTAATTACACTATTGTTACGATGAACACAATGTAGACCAATGCAGACGTGTTGCATATGCAAAGGTAACGTGTTGAATTGAAGTGTCAACTGGCTATCTGCAAGCATGTTACTGTATGTAACTGGTGTTATTTGCTGTGGTTTAAATAAATACAGTCATAATGTTCGAATGAGTTATGAGTGAAGAGTTGGAAGGGGGGAATGAAACCTGCAGCTTAGCTTCGTGGTACCTATGTGACAGCTTTGCTGATGTGGACTGAGGGAGGTGGGTGAGCTATAAGCACATTCTCTATGCTTCCCTCTGATTAACTCTCAGCCATATGAATGATGCTAGCTGGGTTTCTTAATTACACGCAAAGTAACTGTCCTGGAGATGTAGAGTTAGCACAGCACATAATGAGGTTGATTGTGGAAATTCATTGAAAATGGCACTGGTGTTACAGTGATAGTAATACTCAGTTAACACAGTGGCCCAGAAATGCAGAGGCTGCTAGATGGTTACACAGTTTCAACTATTCCACACCAAGTTGCGTGAATGAATGATACGACCGTTTGTAAACACTCTTTTGTAACAAATGCAAAGTAAGTGGTTAAAACGTTTTCTCAAATAAAATTTGGTTGTATGATGGGATGTCACTTGTTCCCTCCCTCATATGCACTATACAGCTAAGCATTTTTTTACATACCTTTTGGTTTCTGACGTACATGCCTTGCACAAGTCGCATGACACAAGTTGGTGGCATCTTGATGCATCGTGGTGACGAACCACTCTTGGTCTGCTGGTAGATATCACATACTGCTCTTCTGCTGGTTTGTTGACGTGCATTGTGGGCATGCCTCACAGTGATGTGTCTGATGTGCCATGGTGGATGGCAGTTGTGTTGGAGTGTGTGACATCATAACAACACACTCAATCACATGAGTATGTTCGGCCAGCAGTACATCTGTGCTGAGTGATTGCAGAACACAGGGCATTGTGTCGTGTTATGGTGTTGAAGGCGTCGTGATGCATGACACCTTCATATCTGTGTCTTCTGCTGGCAGCAGCTGTTGCTCAGCATGTTATGTTCGTTCCTACTGCATTCTGTGCGTATGACGTCTAGAGCCACGGCATTGTTACAGGTGTTATAACATCAGTTGTGACAGGGAGTGATGTCACCGGGATGACATTTCACTTGCTTTCCTTGTTACACTGTACATGTTGTGTGCATTGTGGAGATGTCAGGTTATTGTGGCGGCATCACGATGCAGGGCATCGTATCATCCATTGGTGGTGTTTCATTGTTCTTTGGTATGCACTGTACAGTCATTTGGTTGTCACTCGTATACCAATCACAGCTAAAGATATTTAATCGTGAGTTGTACATTTCCTGTTCTGTATTAGACTGTGTACCCTGCGACCAGGTGTCGCGACTGGTTACGTTACACTGATTGTTCTATGAACTGTCCTTCACAATGAGTCCACTGGCCCTTTATTACGCAATTGGAGTAATACACATATAAGCACTCTTGAAAGGTGATAGTCTGTTCGCCAGTCCCATTGCACTTGTATTCTAGACAACACCAGTTATGTAGTTGTAGCTGTTTTAGTCCTTGTGATAAAAATTCTGAGTTGCAGTTGCATACCTGGTTATTGTAACTAAATGTGGCGAAAACACTTGTCGCTTTAGGTTTACTGCATGACATGAATGGGCATGCCTGCAGGCTGTCAGGTGCTAGGAAAAACAGCAATTGCATGTTCACCCGGCACAATTGTGCGATGCAGTAGTCTAACATGGGAGCACGGCACAACATGGAAGATATATCAACTGCCGGGATCACGGACCTCGCCATATGTGGCAGATCACCTATCTACTGTGGGCTGGTTAACTGGCCCTTGGTTGGAGGTGCTGGGGGAGGAGTGCTATTAGCATGCCCTCTGATATCTCCGTTTCTGCTCATCTCCATTGTTCTGGGGCGGATGATCGACATTGCTTGTGTGGACAAAAATGGCAGTCCTGCTCAGGAATGTGAGATATCGGTATCAACAGCTGCTGCTTGGCACTTTCCCATTGGCCATATTTAAATTTTGCAAACAATTTATAACATTCAGATAAATAGCTTGAAGATCTCGTGGACTGATTATTAATGTTTTGGTGAAAGTTGTTAGCAATTTGGTATGCCTTAACAGCAATTAAAGACATTGTTTGGTTTCCACTTTTATGTCTGAAATTACGTAAAAAGTTAACAAGTCCCAAATTTTGTGACCTTTCAAATACTGCTTAGAAAGTTTTTTACATTTGCCATGCGCATACACTTGCAACAAACACTGTTGGCAACATGAATTTATATTGTGCACATTTTGGCACATATTTTGAGAAGTTACACTAGGTTCCAGTTGTAAAAATGTTGACATGGCTTGACATGAATCCAGATAGCGTACCTACCAAGATGTACATGAAAAATTAGTTCACTGTAAGCATAAACTCTTTTGTAACACATTTGCAGCTAGAAAAGTTCTAGTACCATGAAACTTACATTATAATGGCTAGCAATGATAAGAAGTCAGCTTTTAAACACTTTAAAAAATTTTGAAAACAGTTTTGAAAGTTACTGGAATATGTTGCTTTCTGCAGCCACACTGGACAGGCGCCACATGACGTGATGTGGTTATGAGGGCAGGATAGGAGGAGACAACATACCGGGTGTACAATGCCTCGTCTGTGTTTCTGGTGGGAAAACTTGCACTTCCAGACACATTTTGAAGTAATTGTTTACCGGTCTGTTCAGAAGGTGTTGAGGGGTCATGATGATCAACCACCCTGGTGGCCACTACTCCCAGTGCTCTCCATTTCTTTTTGATAGAGAATTGCAGGTGGTTTATAACCATAGGCAACTTTGTGCCAAATGTCAATGCAGTCAGAATGTAGGGGACTTGTGTGATCCCTAATACCTACATAAACCAAGTGTAGAGCTGTAAGGCCTCTCCACACTCCAATTAACACTGAATAAAATACACACATTACACTGAAAATACACAAAACCTTAATAAGCTGGTTGGTGGGGCCTGCTCCCCAAGTGCTGTTAAGCAGCAAGATCTACAATAACGAACACACTCATGAGTTTGCACGGTTTTTGTTTCCATTATGTGAACGTATGCAACACACAGACCTTACATATCTACATCAAAGCGGTTGAAGCAGCAGCAGTTTCACAGCAAACTCCCGCCCATGCTGAGAGAAAGTCTGCCAAAGTGAAGGCAACTTTGCTCAGCGAAATAATGTCAATACCTAACAGTAGCGACACACTCAAGCAAAATTCTGCCCAAGGCCCTATTCAAACCTCTGCTCCAGCCTGTTGTGATTTGGGTAGACCCAAATACCGATTTTCACACCAAAGCATAAGCTTAGGTTTCACCCTAACAGTGGCAAACTCTTTCACCAAATAGGATGCCTAATGGGGCGCCACATTTACACGATTAGGGTACACAACAATAAACAAGTTTTTATACTGGAATGTTTACTGCATTCCCAACAAACTACATGAGCTAATTGATTACTTAGGCAGGCACCAAATACCTCTTGCAGCGATTAATGAGACTCATTTAAAACAACCCTGCGATAGGTTTTCAGTCTTAGGCTACACTATTTTCCGCACAGATAGGGAAGACAGGCAAGGTGGAGGAGTACTTGTTTTAGTACACAATTCTATCAAGTGCTATGCCACCAAGTAACCCCAGCTCGCCACTTTAGAAGCAGTAGGGGCTGAATTAAAACTATGCACACAACATATAGTCTTCTATTCTATTTACTGTCAGCCAGGCTGCACTTTAACAGCTGCCGACCTCGACGAACTTACCATTATTGTGCCCACATTCATTACTGCAGGCAATTTGAATGCCAAGCATGCCGCAGTGAATTGTAGGTCGCACACAACTAATGGAAACATGTTATTTAGTCGCCAGGAATGTCACAATTATATTCTGCACACCATTCTGGAGCTGACTTTTGACCCACCAAATCCCAGACATCAACCAGATATTCTGGATACTGTGTTAACTAAAGGCCTGTGCACGAACTCTGATTTAACTGTTATACACAAACTATCGTCTGACCACTATCCTGTGCATGCCGAGTTCATTCCACTGGATACTGACAACTCAGACTGGCACTTTGAGATTTTAAACATGCAAATTGGCGTGGTTGCCAGGGGTATTTGGTGGAACAGCTGACACTGCCCTTCCCTCTAGACACCTCTGAAAAAATAGACATTGCTGTAAACACAATTACCGAGTTCATGCAGCGTGGTTTCGCCAACTTTGTCCCTACAAAACAAATTAAACTGAATCAAAATACACTTCTAGCTTTTACATAACACTTAATTCCTAAAAAAAAAAAAACCTGACTTCGCNAAAAAAAAAAACCCGACTTCGCAGGCGTTACTTGCGCACTCAAAATCTGCACACTAAATCTCTCGTTAATGAATTACAAGAGCAAATAGACACAGAAATGCACATTTGGTGAGCAGGCCACTGAGACAAAAAAGTATCCCAACTTAAAATTGCAGACAACAGCCTTTGGCAAACCACCAAGCCTTTTATAAATAAACAAGATATTGTTCTTCCCCTACAAACACAAAATGGAATCGTCCATGTCCCGCAGCTGAAGACTGAAGCCCTTGCTTCACATCTAGATCATGTCTTCCATCCTTATGCTATTCCAAATGATCAGCACACATCATTAATTTATCGTGAACTATCCTTCCACCTACAGCAACCACAGAAGTGGAACCGGAATATACACATTTGGACGAAATAAAACGTATTATTTGCCGCATGAAGCCTCGCAAGGCCCCTGGCTTTGATGAAATTCAAGCCTTAATACTTTGCCAGGTACCAGACAGTACACTTGAGGCCCTGGCTGAACTGTTCCACAGCATCTTTAAAATCGTGCACTTCCCTACTTCGTGGAAACTAGCAAATTTTATCGTTATCACAAAGCCTGGGAAAGATAAAACACAACCCCAAAATTACCGCCCTATCAATCTGCTGAGTGTACTCAAAATTTTTGAGAAAGTTATACTCAACAAACTTGAAAAATACATTGTAGCCGAACATTTAATACCAAATGAACAGTTTGGTTTTAAACAAAAGCACTCCACGACACTCCAGCTTGTAAGATAAACTTAGTACATAACTGAAACTCTCAACTGGAGACATTACACAGCTGCAGTATTCCTTGATGTTGAAAAGGCATTTGACCAAGTTTTTCATCCAGGCCTATTACACAAGCTTTACTCCACCAACTTACCCGACTGCTATGTCAAGCTACTGCACTCGTACCTTGACAGACGCGAATTTGCCATCACTGTGGAAGGAGCCACAGACGAACGTAGAGTTATTGGAGCTGGTGTTCCCCAGCGAAGTATACTGGGGCCAGTGTTATTTAATTTATACATACATTATATCCCACACTCTGCTACGTGGAATGCCCAACTCGGTGTTTATGCAGATGACACAGTACTCTACACTCACTCTAGGGTCTTGAACATAGCCATGCACAATGTGCTATGGTGGTGGTAAAAGCAAACGGGTCGAAAATGCACACATTGTCGGGCAGCCACAAATCCAAACCTAAAAATAATAAAGAGATGCGCAAACATTTTACAACTGTCCTTATGCTTGCGATTCCTGTGCAGCACACAGATCCAAACACTATTCAGATTCTAAACTCAAAAGATATTGCTGCAGACTACAAACTATATGACCCATCAACAAAAAAGCTTTACAAAAAAACTAAGGATTCTGAATCCAATTAAAACTTACTTTTAAAAATCTTCCTAACTCTCCTTCATATGAGCAAAAATTTAGGATTAAGTGTATTAAGAAAAAAATTTTACTGAAGAGAAAAAACTATCTAATAGGTGAAAAATTTTAGCATTACAACAATGTTTTAAAAGTTGTTGTAAATGTACTGTATAATGGAAATACTGTTTTCATAACATACTCATTTTTTTTTAAGTATTGTTATAAGATACCTGACAGGGGCATATCTGAGTTTGTGAGGGATGAAGGTTCTAATAATAATAAAAGAACTAAATGTAATTTTTAATTAATTCACACATCTATTATTTACAGCATTTAATTATCTATCTCCACTATTACTCTTTTTATTTCTTAGCAAGTACAATATTTAATGTCTATTTTAACTCTAATTAACGTCCTTCTTAATGTCTCTGGTTATAGTCAGTTAACTCATACTCATTATTAACACACATTCAGTCTGTCTGTTGCCATCATTTGTAATGTCTTTCATTCACCTATTCAGTCCAATAGTCTAGCCTGCCAGTCGGTACTCTTCACTGCTCTGATATTAGCAGTCGCAGATTTTCCTCATTCTGGTCACTTCTGATTCTATTCGTTGCTTTTCTAGCTCGTCCTCTATCGCTTAACATTGCATGATTGCCCAGACTTCCAACTCTCATAAACTCCTGGCTCGGAGGCCTGTTGCACTTTTCTACTATCACTGGCCTTGATCCGGATGGTTCAACACACCCTGAGTCACGCTGAGAGAAACTAGTGCAGTAAACCACTACAAAATTCTTCAGATAAACACACAAGTTATGTGCGCTGAAGGTCACGAGCACGAGAGCCGTCAAAGGGTTTATCATGGCGTCATGTGGAAGAATGTATGGCGGCACATCTTTATAGCTTCAAACGCTGATTTGATTATCGCTCGCCTGTCATTCAAACTTTTTTTTTATGACTTGTCGTCCAACATATCACTACTCTGTCCTCCAAACACTCTTAGCTCGCTCTGGCGACCAAAGCACAGACACATAACAGTATGTATTTTGTGTAGCTATTATTTTATGTGCAAAGTAAACAGTCAGTATTTTGAATAAACTTTTGGATGTTTTTAGTAAGGAAAAGATGGTTGAGAAATGTTCCAAAACTTTATCCATATTGCGCAACATACTCAAGCTTCAGGTGTCCATGGATGGGCCAAGTGTAAATTTAAGTTTTCTTTAAAAACTGGAAGATGATATGCTAGCTGAAAATTCTGATGGTAAGAAACTTTTAAATATTGGTGTCTGTGGATTCCATGTTGTCAATGGAGCAGTTTAAACAGGGTTAAACAGTGTGGTTTGGGCACTCCACTCTTTTCTACAAGACATTTACTTTCTGTTTAAGGATTTTCCAGCTCACTGGGCCAGTTTTACGAACATTACTGGCGGTTAACTATTTCCCCTGAAATACTGTACTGTCAGATTGGTTGAAAATGAAATTTTTTTAGAATGAGCTTTAATTGTATTTGACAACATAAACAAATGTGAACATACCTCTCAATTGCCTCATACAAAACCAGCTGAAAGTGTCTTAAAGCACATCGACAAATTTCTCAAATGTAAACGGGTTTTTTTTTTTTAAGACTCTGGCAACAGAATGTGAACTGTCCCTATGGAAATTTCAGTCTACAAGGCCTCTTATTCCTTACTTGTACAGTGATCTCAATGATCTTTTAAGAAGTCTGATGAACCATGTGGTTAAATCTGCAACATTAGAAGCTGCCGACTGTGCTAGTAAACTTCTTGTACTTGATCTTGATTGCAGTGAAGATCTACTTCAGTTAAAACATATTAAACTTGGATTCAGTACTGAGAAATGTCTAAAAAATGTAAAGGCAGGTGAGAAAGATGTTCTCACATTCAGATTTGAATATCAGAAAGTTGTGATAAAAACAGTTAAAAAATTGCAAGAGAAGAGTCCACATATTATGGCCATTATTGCCCATAAACCACAACTTGGACAGAGTAGATTTAATGTTGTCTTACAAGCACTGTTTGAGAGTAACAGTAACTCAGAATCTGTTGCTGAAAAAGCTAAGAATCAGTACCTTCATAGATTAATTCTTTGCTTGTCTGTTGTGCAATAATCATAAATATGGTGAACTGTGGCACATATTTAAACTGAGCCTTAACCTTTTGCATTGTAACGCATCAGTTCAAACTGGTTTTTCTGTTAATAAGTCCATCCTTATAGAAAATTTATTTGAAGAATCTCTTGTAGCACAAAGGTGTGTGTCAAATGCCATTAGTCACTTTGAGGAGGAGAGCATATTCCCACAGATCAAAAAATGCCCCTGTCTGTAAAATTTTCCCACACAAGGTATCTACAGCTTCTAGAAGACACAAAACAGTTCCTGGCGGCAGAAGAAAAACAACAGAGAAAACAAAAAATTTGTGAGGTTATGCAAAAACTTGAAGATGAGAAGAAAAAATCAGGCTTGAAGCCAATGATGCCAAAGAAAAGATAGAGATGAAAATTGAGCTTCAAAAAAAATATAAATCTATTCAAGTTTTTGAATGGAAGAGCTTTATGTTTAATGCATGGACTCTCATGCTTTGTTTTGCAGTGTTTCTTAGTTTATTAACATGATTTTATAAATATTGCAAATTATTGTATTGAAGAAAATATGCATATGTATTTTATGCTTAGCACTATCTGCTTTAGTATTCAATTTTTTTTTGTTTATTGCAATTGTTTTCATTTTGTGTATCGGGACATTTCTCTTAGTCTTATTTGTTTCCATTGATTTTATAACTATGAAATAATTGTGCTCTTAATAGGCCTAGTCCATATTTTAATTAAATAATCCATCTCTACTATGTTTATTGCTTATTTTATAATAGGCCTATGAAGTACGGTTTTCGTGTTCATATTGTATAATGTGCATTCCTATAATGGGAAAAATTAGGCCATTTTCATTCCATTAATCATTATCTTAAAACAGATTAAAATATTTATTGATTTGTTTTAATATTATGTTACCAGTAGCATGTGGAAAAGTCAGGGAAATTTTATAATTTGGTCAGGGAACGGAAATCTAGGATATCAATGGCAAACCTGTAAAAGTTTTTTTTGGGACACAGACGCACACATGCACACGCACGCACAAGTTAGCTCCTCTCCTGAGCCTTTCTTTCCTTCATAAAACCAGATAGTTTAGCAGTTTTTATTAGGAAAACCAAGTAACCAACTTCCACATAATTAATTCTTTTGTTTTGAAATTACGGAAAACATTTTGCAGGGTTTTTTTTGCATTAATTATATAGTAGAAGTTTATCCAATAATTTTATAAATATGTGAAGTCGGATACATTGCCGAGGCCAATCAATCACAGAAGACTAGCCCATGTAAATTTATTTATGCCGTAAATAAAGTAAGAGGGAAAGAAGTATAATGTTTTTAGCCTTGGATGAATCATTCTGGTTTTCAGTAATTTCCTGTCCCTTTGAAATGAAAATGTCAAATTGAGGCTCGTTAGTATATCCTAGTATATCATTATTATTGGGAGTATTTTGTACTGTTAGGATTTATCAGTACAGTTTTTCTGTTATAGAATTATCTCTCCTTCTGCAAACACCACTGTCACTTTATTGCCAAAACTGAGAAAAAAACTAAATTATAAGTTTGGCATTATTTTTCATGTTTTGATGGCCTGAGACATAATGTAAGCTAGTCATTCTTCCTTAATTTTTTTAGAATAGGGTTTAAAAAATAGGAAATATAGCTCATCCAAAAGTCAGAATTCGTAACTTGTGACAAACATTGTTGCCTAGTCCATCACTTCTCTTCTTGGGTTTCATTGCATTTAATCTTGAGTAATGATTAGTGGGTTCTTCATTTATCCTCTTAGAAATTCACAGCAAGTAGAGGGGTCACTGTCCTTTTAGATGCCTGCATTTAGTGGATATATATCTATATGTCTTTTGTAAATACATTTAAACATCACCATATTTTGTCCTAACATGTTTCATAATTATTCATTTTGGCATTATTAAAGCTGTTCAAGTTCAGAATAATTGTGCATCTAATCTATACAGGTTGTTTAGAAACTAACCTAAAATAATTTGGGAGGTGATTTCTTTGTGTAAAATAAGGTAGATATGTCCAATGCAACTTATAGTCTAGCTCAATTCCTAAGGATGGTATATACCCTTGAAAATTAAGTTTAGAAATTTAATTTTTGCAAAATTTTAGAAATGATTTGGGATTAAAAATACAATTCTCTGGATAATGTTTTGTGCTATTGAAATCTTTACCTTATGGACAAACTGGTGTTTATACATCCATCGTGCTACCATTAAATTAATAGGGGTACCCACACTCTTATTGAATTCAGTTTTTTTTGCCTTCAAGTTTTATAAAATTTTTATGTTCTTATTGAGCAGTATATCCTACTTAACAAATAAGTTCCTCTTATTGAACGTATCTAAGACACATAATTTCCTTTTAAATTGTACACAAAGTACTTGGCAGCGAAAATAACAATGCCTGGTATATATGCAATACTTCAAACACGTGGAGATAAACACAACGTAAGCAACTGATACTGGACTGATTATTCTTAAGTGGGACAAGTGGGAAATGAACTAAATTAACACAACTGTATGTTGTGCATACTTACTAAAATGTTTTGTCACTGTGATCTCGCTTAAACATGCATAAAGGTTCAAATGAGTCAGCAAGTACCAAACAACTGCACAATACAATAATAATTATAATTATCAATGTACCTGTTTCAATTATGTGTTGGTCAACTGTGACAAATGTCCCATGATGAGGAGTCATGCGGTTTGAGTATTTCTGCTGGTACAAATTACATGCTCTCAGACCAGTACATTCTGTTGCACCATGCATCAAATGCATGTTGGCCAATTCCTCCCATGTAAACCTTGACATGCTGTCTACACTGCAGTTCTACACCCGTGTAAGCCCAGTACACATTGTCTGTCTTGTTTTATTTGTACTTTCAGGAATGGTCGGACCAATATTGGTTGCTTTTTGATGTATTTACCTCTGCTTGTACAAAGTGGACTGTCACTGCTGAATACTTTGTGTGCATTTTAAAAGGAAACTGTGGGCCCTAGGCACTTGCACAAGAGGGCTTTTTTTTTTGTTTAGTAGAACGTACTGCTCAATAAAATGGAATCAAGATTCTATAAAACTTGAAGGCAAAATATTTTATGCAATAAGTTGGTGGGCACCCCTATTAATTCAATGGTAGCAGGAGGTATTAACACGAGTTTGTCCATAGGGTGAAGATCTTCATAGCCCAAAACATTATCCAGAGAATTGTAGTTTAATCCCTCATTGTTTCTTAGATTTTGCCAAATACTATTTCTAACTCAATTTTCAGGGGTGTATAACTCCTTTAGGAATTCAGCTCCTGAAATATTTCAGGTGAGTTTCCAAACAGCCTATATTATCACTGTATTTTGTATGATTGCTCTTTTAGTTTGCAACCATTGATAATTTACTAATTAATTCAATTTAATTTCAGATGTTTGAAAGATTCTTACAATTAAGGTTAAAGATTAGATGAAATATTTTTAACATATACCATTGCTACATGCCACAGAATACCAAGTCTGAGACATGAAATAAACACGAAAAATGAGCAGAGAGTAGCTGTAGTCAAAATACATAAATAAAATGTTTAATAACTCCCACAAGGAATTTTGTCAGATAAATAATAAAATAAAAATTAAATTACACAATGGATTTTAAACAAAAAAAACTGAAGAAACCAAGGACAACATAAACTAAGACAGCACAGACTAACAGTGAGACGAAGACAAAATTTTGCAAAAGATTGGAACACAACGATGACAGCACAGAAGGAACACAGTAGGTTTTTTTGGAAGCAATGTTTTGGGAGCTGATGTCAGCTTTTCCTCGCTGTCTCATTCTGTATTGTGCAAAAAAAAATTTGTCGTCACAGAGGTTATTTTATTATAAACAAATTGCTGAGTAAATGGAAACATTTTATGACAGTTTAGATGAGTGCATGTGGTTTTTGTCAGACAGACATCAACCTAGCCTCCTCCTCATGGCTGAGGTCAGATAATTCGGTATAAACAGCTATTGGAGGCCTTGTGCTTCAGAGGAGCCCCAGCATCTGTATCAGACACTGTCTTTAATAGGTTGGCAACTAAACCAGGAATTTTGGGAATACTGAAAAAATTGATAAATTTAATATCATAACCAGTATTTCGGGAAAGAGTTGTGAATTTGTAATATTGCAGGGAAAAATGACATCATTTCAGAATAATGAATATCCAAACAAAAAAACACAGTTTTCCCATAATCTCCTAATGAAAAAGAAGATTTTTAACCAATGAACTACTCTGTTACTGAACTTGTGAGAGTGTAATGTCCGCTATTGGCTATGATGCAATTCTGTTACATTCCCATTGCTCTTATGCTTGCGCATCTTCATTCCTTTTTTTATTATGCAATGCCATCTCTAACAGCAAGTTATGGCATTGCTGCCATTTTATGTGTTTGAAGTATGAAATTCATGGTTTAGAGCATATTTTTAAAGTAATTTGTAAATTTTGCTGAGTGCTGGGATAATTATGTCATTATCCAAGCTGAGTTTGACTTTGTATAGTACAAAAAACGAATTAGATTATTTATGATTCCAGAAAAACCCTTAGTGCAAATATTCTGCTATGTGCATGTGGTGTTACAGTATCAAACATTTTGTCAGTAAGGGAAAAGGCTCTAAAAGCTATAAAAATTTGTCAAAACAAGTGTTATATAGATGCAATATGCAAGAAATTTCTACATGTCAATGCACTTTTTTAATCGCCTGGAACCTGTAAATAAAAAACCTATAAAGGACTTTACTTCCAAGAGTAGGTTACATTAGGTTTTAAGCTGCGACTATAAATAATTTCACCCCAAAAAGCATGCTTACATTTCTTATTTTTTAATTCTAAACACATAGGTCTGATGTATTTTGCGGTTACAGTTCTAGCTGTTTATAAACAGTTTTCATGGGCGGGTATACATTTTAATGTTCATATTAATAAGTGAAGCTTCGTTAGACTGATGTGTACAGAAGTAATGGTTTTCTTTTTTCAAATAGCATTTAAATGATTATTCTTGGAAGGGTAAAGCAACATTATTATGTAATGATTCATCAGAGAGGGAGAATATCAGCTCCTTGCAGACCTGTTTTGCTTTTTAAAAAAAAAATGCTATAAAAATATGAGTACATATTTTCTTTATTTTCGTTTGTTATGTGCTTTTTTATTATCTTTGAATGAATAAACATTTTTTTATTGAGGGCAAGGCTAGTTTTTGAACAGCTTTTGTTTTAATCATTTTATTAATTTGTTTGTATTAAGGCACACAGTTATAAACAACCTAATTAAATAAGTATGGAAGATAATAGTTTGATAGTTGCCAAGAAAATGAGTGAGCACATCATAAATACTTCCTTAAAACATTTGAATTTTCTTTTCAGCACATGTGTTTGAAGTATCAAATAGTAATTTTCACTTTTAGGGTATTGTTATTGTTTGTTAATCTTAACTTTTGCAGATCACTTTTTATATTTTGTTAGATGCATAGTACGTAATATGTGAATAAAAAAATGTCAATAAACATATAGCTGATTCAGCTTCCCTTTCACCTAATCACCCTCAAAACCTAGGAGGCCTTGCTACGGCGAATCGAGTATACATGCCAGGTACACTGCCCAGAGTGTGTGACGTGCTACTAGAAATGTTCAAAATGTGCACCATGGGCGTTAATACAGCCTTACAGACATCTTTCAAAGGATAATAGCATCCTTACAAATACTTTTCATTTGGGCATTGTCTATTTGGAAATGTATCTGCGTACATACGTCTCACCGCTGCATGATAACAGTTAGCGCGCCCATATATTAGGATCATGTCCGTCTTTTCTGCATATGTGTATTTCATTTCACTGCACATGCATGTGACAACACATCCATCACTCTGTGCAAACACGACTGGACTGGCCGGCACACTGCTGTGGTGTACATCTGCATCGCCTGCATCCAGCATGTATACTCCATCTGCCGTAAAAGGCTCAATAGCTTCGGAGGGAGATTATGCGAATGGGAAGCTGAATTGGCCATGTGTTTATTTAAAGTTTTTTCTTTCACACATTATGAACTATCCATCCTTTAAGCAGTGCCCATATTTTCTAAAACAACCTGTATAGTGCAGTTATGAATGTTTTTAACTTACATAAAGGTGACTTGTTGAAATAAGTGTTAGTATTTTTTTAAATTTTACTTGGTTCTTTTATGGTCCAGGAAAACATTTGGCAGCATCATCTGTGGTGACATTTAGGGTTTTATTTCTTGGAAACAATATTATAACAGTTGGTCTTTATGATTCTCATATGTGATAAACTTCAAAAAGGGAATTAATTCTGTAAGATTATACTGTATTTTGTCATATGATTATAGTGTATAGCAAGTAGAAGTTTAACTTTTTTTTTTTTTGTTTTAGTTCCAAGATGCATGTGAAATACAGCCCATGTAAGTATGGAATATTCATAAATTTTTTTAACATTATTTTTGAGTATCAAGTACATTATATATGTATATAAATCATGGGACAACCATATAAACATTTTCCTATCTGGTGAATGTGATATGAGAGTGCTGCTGTGTATCCAGAACAGGATAATGTTGAGTTATTAAAGTTTTGAGTGTAAAAAAGCATTACAACCTTTTCAGAATATTAATTAAATGTTCTTTAATGGGTTTTCTTACAAAAAGAAGACATATCTGTGGTTTCTATAGAATACTTCCTCTGAATGAAGCTGTGAATAAATATTATTTTGTGGATAGCTACAAAAAGCATTTAAGTCTCCCAAGTTGTCGCTCTTGGTTGCCCATTCACTGAATAGGCTGTTCAATTTTCTGACCTATAAGTAGCTTCTCATTCAGTTGATAAAACAGGAAACAAATGTGGTTGAAGCAAGGTTGGCTGGTTTAAATCACAAGGGTTTAAATGGGGATGCGGCATTTGGCTGAAGAGTCATTTGGCCGAAACTTTCTCTCTCAAATCACATACAGGCATTTGACAGAACAGTCGTTTGGTAGAACAGGCATATTGATATACGCTTATAGTTCGAGTGTGGAAAATACCAGCTACTCTTCTGTTTGTCGCACATAGGTGGCAGCACTTACGAAGAACAAATCCAAGAACTGCACCCTAAAAACATTAGTCTGTTTTGCATATACCTGGTATGGGAAAATTCTCGCGATTTTCATATTTAAGTGGTTACGACTCATGGCCATTTGTAACACATAAATATCAGGACTGCTTTTTACCTATATGAATGCATGGTTCTTTCTTATTTAATTTTAAAATACATATGCATATTTCACATTCACATGTGTATGTTAACCAAATAAAGAATTTTCGATAAGTATATAAGGCGTTAAAATTTGTTTAGGTTTAATGCAGTTCAAGATGATAAGAACAAAAGTGGTGTTATATAAAGTGTAAAATAATAAGTATGCCAAGTTACCGGTGAAGCTACTATGACACTATATTGTACATTTATTGTAAAACAAAGCAGGATAGAATTTTTTATTGTTAATTCACTGTAAGATCAATATGCCCATTTGAACTATCTATCAAAACGCAATATAATATAAAGGTTCTTCCATGGTTGTGATTGCTATGTCGTCACGCTCATGTAATGTGGATTGAGCACAGAGTCGATACACATGCTGTTTGGAGTCAAGTGTAAACATAAATACAGTATCGTTCATTTTTTGAAAGCATTTAAAATTGAGTGTGTGACCATATAATAATTTATTTGTTACAGTTTTGTAAAACTAGAATTGTGAAATTTAGTAATAATTATATACTTCCTATAACTGCTTCTGAGAATATTGAAGTGCGTGTGACCATAGTGACTATATATCTAATAATTGCAAATGTGCATTAAAGTAACTAACAAAATAAAAAAATATTTCATCTTCCAAAAATTGTACAGAGGTGTAATTTTCCTTTTCAAAACTAATTAAAGTAAATTTTTTTTTCATGCTTATTTTATGCTGGGTCCTAAAATTCTTAATAAAACTATTATTTATCTTTGTAACACATTCTTAATAAAATTAAATTTACACAACTTTTTGTAGCCTTAACGACATATTTATATGATAAGTTTTACTTCAAATAATGTAAGGAATAAGTCCTGTGAGTGGCGGTATATTTCATGTTCCTTGTTTCGTATTAAATTCATTGTTCTGTATTCTATTTTATTATTGAATAAACACTTTTGATAATCATAAAATGTTATTCTCTTAAATTAATTACACATTTTTTCACACCTTTAAAACTTTTCCTTCTTTATTATCAATTTTATATGCTTCCATCTTTAATCTTAATACAACAATTTCTTTCATTATTTTTCCATTACATTCATCTTTAGTTTTGCCTATTTTTTTAATATTTATGTGTGGTATATTATATATTTTATCTTCTGGATAAGCATTAGTGTCAAATTAATTTATCGTTGTTTTCATACATGAATAAGAATCTTTAGTTTTTATATTATATTAAAGAATATATATCTTGATAACACAATGTTATGTTATGATTATATTTTCGTTTCATTATGCTATAGTGAAAATTATACATTAATTCTTTAGAAAAATCTAATACCAACATATATAGGTTTATCAAATTTAACGTTAGTTTTATTCTTATGAATACCTACTAGATTTTCATAAAAAAATATTGTTCTTCAAAATTTGTTTTAGCAATTAATTTTTCAACATCTTCTACATTTCATTTTACATGAAAAGCTATTCCGTTTGTTTTCCATTGTTTTTCCTTAGACAAAATTATTAATTAATTTATAGAAATCTTTATCATAATTGTTTGTTACCTTTGTTCTCATTTGTGTATTCAAATCAAAATATTTCTTTAACCAATTGGATTGATTAAACTTTAGAATCCTATGAATTTTTGTTAAAGTTAGATGAATAGATAAACATTGTTTTATGTTTCTATAATGTACTGACGCGTGGCAGGTACATGGGATAGGCATTGCGCTGTTTCCCACACCCTGGGGGGAACACCCTTGGGGCAGTCCCAACGCGTAAGGGCGCGCGGGGAAGAACTGAAGTCGAGAGAAACAGGGTAAGTCCCGAGAAATTTTAGCTGATATGCTGCCCTCGACGAAGGACTCAGGGTAGCCCCCGACAAGAATTAATGCAGACCCAGCTCTGTAGGAATCCCCGTCACAGTAACCGCACCCTCCCTCCACCCTCGTAGGGGTGCACAAGCTGCTGACGAGACACGAAATCCTGCACAAAAATGTGTGAGGTACACAGGGGATTTCCCGATTTCTCTCTCAAGAAACTGCTTACAGCTAACTTGAATATAGCGGAGACGAGTTAAATGCATGAGGCAGCCGAGGCAAGGGGTCAGTTGTTCGCAGTCGTTCAGAGGCAGTTGTTCAGGGCAGTTGAATCCGCGCCATCTGGAGAATCATCAGTTAGGCAGACATATCGCACGCAGAGGCGGCAGTCGGGTGAGGCAGTCGAGGCCGGGTTCGGATCCCGGCAGAGCCAATTATCGCCAGCCGAGACGGGAGTTGTTCAGCGGCACAGCCGCGAGAAGAGTTAGGTGTTCTGCCAAGACGGGAGGCAAAGGAGACACGGGAGTAGGCAGTCGTGTGACGGGAACAGTGCCGAGAACTTATGAGTAAATTCCCGGAAACGAGTGGCAGCCCCATACCGAGAGGCGCCATTCCCCGAGAAGACATAGTCGTGCGCCGGATGGCGACGAGGCAAGCAGTCAGTTAGTCAGTCAGTCAGTCATCATGTGTAAATTTCAGAGACAAACCAAGTAGAAGTGCCGAGAACTTAAGAGTTCATTTCCGAAAACGTAGTGGCAGTTTCCGAGGTGGGGAAGTCAGAAACGCGAGCTGGATCGTTGCGGACATTGACGCAGACGAGGAGACGCGCTCTCCTACGAGTAACGCCAGCCGAGGTCGCAGACACACTCCAAGTCCCTGGGAAACTATCCCGGACTTCTGAGAGAGTCAGTCAAAGCCGCAGGAAGAAACCAGCTGAGTACAGCATGCCAACGAGAGCCAGTATAAGGGTCTGAAAAAGGGCCACCCCACTCACCAGGCTTCAACTACCAACGAAGACAACTCACCAAAAGCCGCAGTCACAGATAAGTAGAGAAACGTCTCGATTTCAAATAACCTTCCCCGATGCATAGAATTCCGCCCACCAGCCCTTTAGGCCTACGACTTGTAGGGGGGCTCAGTCTCACCAGTGTGTGTAAATACCTATGTTACCTTCAGACAAATAAAATACTGGTGTGTTAAATAATGGAGAATACGAGTATTTGTTTACCCGTAACGCAACAACTACAGGTGCCCTTAGTCTGCACAAAAGTAAATTAACTAAGTACCCTACCAGCCACCATCCTATATAACTCAGGTGGCCTAGTAGCGACAGTATAACGTATTTATTTTTATCATGTAACATTATTTATAATTTTGATTGATTTGTCCCTGTTATGATTTTATTTTCATAACAAAATGGTATAGATGCTTTCGATGCCTTCAAAATATATGTACAATATCAATGAAATCTCATTTGTTTAATTATATGCCTGTACAAACATTGCAATAATAATAATGTTTCTTGAAAGTTACTTTTTCTACTGAAAGTCTATAAAGTGGATAGATAAATTACTGCTAACACGTGAAACCTTTATAGGCATGAATTGCTCTCGTGAAATAGTATTCAATCAAACATTTACTCTTTCCATCATTGTGAGGAAAATTAATTACGCGCACTTTACCCAATCAGAATAATTTCCAAGACATAGAGGAACACAAGTTTAACGTTATGGTGTATTGGTTCACAATGACACAGGTTTAATTAAAATACAACCCGCAACCTGTGTAAACTAACCAAGCTGCCAGCCATATCGGCCACTTATGTTTGCTTTGTAGCCGTGGCGTTATTGTAAGGCCTTGAAGTCTCGGTGGTAATGGTTTCGCATAAAAAATTATTTAAATTACATCTTTAGTAATATTTCAAAAGATCAGTTTTACAACATTATTACTGGATGGGCTATTTTGTAATATAAACTATATGCAATTATGAACTTATGGCTAACAAACAAACTTAATACTTTGTATTTGTTCAACAAGTAATCTGCAAAAATGCTAAAAGAAAATGTTGTTTCGGTGGTCAAAATGTTAGATTTCAAGTTGTAAAATACTAAAATGTGTGTACACGACGGAATATTTTCGATATTGCTACGTACATAATAAAAAAAATTTGGAAATGGGTTTTAATCTGTTACATCAAATAAATTTTTACTATAATCTCTTATCGATTGCTGTGCCTAAATTATAAATGTGAATAGTGTAATGTTTATACTAAAGATGCATAATATTTCGTTACGGTTGCCTGAATGGCTTTTTACGGTATCACTTGTGTGTAGGCTTAATATATTAGTTCTCCTTCACAGGTCACACAACATTGTTTTGCAATTACTTCGGATAATTTCAATTTCTGCATATTTTTTAAATTTGTTTGCAGTTTCATTGATTGCCTTCTTTTTTAACGTAAAATATAAGGTATTCTTATTTCTTGTGTTTTATATTGATAGTTCATTTTGTCAGATATTTGAAAAAATATGTTCTTTACACCTGGTACAGAAGTTGGCAGAAAAACTCTATGAACTATGAACTTATTTAATTAAAATTATTATTTCAGCTGAAGTATAGTGTAATGTGAAGTAATGAGATGCATGCTATAGATACGTGGGAGGTGCTGAGACAGTGTAGCGCACACAACAATATTACAAAATTCAATAACTACAGACAGGAATAGCACTAACAAAATACCTACTATGTTGTAATGAAAGCATAACACAGTAGAGACGTTTCAGAAAATGTGTAAAATTTATTTAATTATCTTATCACCAATACTTGAAAATAAGAATCTGAAATCTGAAAGTGCGTGCATAACAACATTAATAATTATTTCTTACATAATAAGTATGTAGACTCGGTTTTCAATCAAAATTCAGTTAGTGGCCTTGGCAACACTAGCCCCTCTCGTGAATGGGATTGTTCATTAACTTTAGGCCTAAGAAATTAAATATGAACATTAAATAAAAAAATATTAAATAATGATTTCTCCAGACTAGCTCAGGGTATCGCTCAAAAACTATGCCAGGGTGTTCATGGTTAAAAAACTAGTAGGGGTCAGTTCAGGTTGAATTATGACTCTCTTTTATTAAAATTGATTGGTTACTTAGCTGAATAAAAATTTAGGTTGTCGGAATGTAGAAGGTCTGGAATGTCTAGCTGATTTTTTTGTAGGCAGTGGCATGCCCTTGAATTGCTGCAGGAATTAATCTTGAGGTTTTCCCTTAATTAGGCTCTCAGGCTTATAGTGCACTTACAGTTCCAGCACATTTACACAATGTGATAGTTTGACTACTTAAACCTGTAAAATAATGCGGGCAGTGACCGATACAGGCCTGCTTCTCACTGGTTTGGCTCACGTGTCTTTGTCTGCATCAAGACGGCCTGTTTACAGGTGCGAACTCGGGAAATTACCTTAGAAATTATTTTTAATGCCTTCAGGTCTTATCGTAGGAAACCAAGATGGCTAAATCTTATTCAAAAGGCTTAACTTAAAACATCTTCGAAAATCAACCAATCACGAGAATGCTAGAGGCAAAAATTACTCACCATGCAACTTAGTTGCTATGGCAATAAATCAACAACTGCTTAGAAACTAGGGCCTTCTAAACAAACCAGCAATAAACAGACTGGAATGATATATAGGTCTAAATATGTTGTAAAAACAAAACAGGTAATTTACATAAAAAAAACATGAATACTGTGCAAATCAAAAATAATATACAGGAAATAAAATTAATTCTTGAATGTACATATATAAACAAATCATTAAAATTCTGTAGGAACAAATTTACAACGTTACACAGCATAAGAAAATAAACTTCAACTACATGTCTTGCACGTCATTGGTAAAATTCTTATTACTTTCTCACAGGCATGCACATCAAATTGAGTCATCTAAGCTTTACCTCTACCTGCATCCTTGGAGTCTTAAAGGATGCGGGTGAACCCTCTTCAGGATAATAAAGACGGTGCACTTTAAGTAAAACCTCGTAAGCTCTTAATGACATTGATGTGTGCTCAATCTAAACAACCCAAATCCTTGAAAACTATCCCATTTTAAGCATAATTCGCTGTACTTTAAATATGTGGGGACACTAGATATATCTTTGGTTATGTTTTAATGACATGGAAACATGTTTTAACCTCTGTGGGAAAGCTATAAAGATATATTAATTTGTCGTTAACATGTTATTTAGAATTAAATTTCACGTTTTTGTAAATTATATCTTTTCCTTAGCATTAACAGGACATAATTTACTTCATGCAGCGAATGTCGTTGGTAGGAATCCACTCCCAATATATTTTTTAACTGTACGTCTTGCATGTTATTCATCAGAATGGTCAACTATGTCTTGTTTCATTGTACATAATCCCATCTAATATATCAAATGCTGTAGTTTCCTCTTCATCAAAATGGGCCAATACCATGAACGTTTTCATCTAGTCCTAGAACACAGACATAAAAATACATTTGTCTAAAATGGCAGTATTTATAAAAAAAATATTTTTCGTAAAAAATTTAAGTAAATAAGGGTAGTAATGAATAGAATGTAAAAATAAAATTAAAAAAAACTCCTTAAATTCAATATTTATAAATAATGCTAAAAAAATTTTACCAGTGGATGATATTTTCTTCTATAATAATTTTAAATGCTAAAAAAAAATTTAGAACAAAGATATGAAAATAATGAAATGTGCATTTATTGACAAAAAATACTTACACCAATAAACAACCCTTGAATTCATATTAAATTGTTTAGTGACTGGTAGAGACGAAAGAAGTAATTGCAGGTGGAAAACAAGCACGGTATTTACTAGAGGCCACAATGTGACCTTGAACCTCTACATCAGGCTGGTGTAGCTCACAAAAATTACGTGGAGTAGAGCCAAGTGTGCATTGTGCATGTACGAACGGAGCCAAATTATCAACAATGACACTACCTAGTTCAGTTTTGCTCATTTGGAACCATAAAGCATCATGAAATGTGCAAATGGAATCAACAAACTTGTACATAGGCTCGCTCGGCCTTAATTCTAAAGATAAAGTCACATTCACATTGGCGCTTAACACACGGGGGAACAAAACCTGAATCACCTGGCGTTTAAAGCCCACAAAGGTACTACCTTCTAATAACATAATTTCCTAACAGAGCAACTGTAAAATAAATCCTTCACATTTAATCGTAATGGCTTTTAGGAGACTATCCTTAGAACTCAAACACAGACTAGCTATTTTGTTTACTGAAATAAAAAATTGCAAAATGCTAACAGGTTCTAGGGAAGTCAAAGGAGAAAGGTTTTGAAAGGACACTAAAAATAATTTGTCTACTTGGGGCAGGGCCATTGGTTACATTCACTGGGACCACTCGCTCAAAGGGTGCGCCATTGGAAGTTGTTTATGCCAACAGCCCACCGCAGCTCAGTGCAGCTCAGCTACATTCAAGGCTTCGTCCACGTCGTACTAGAGGTCCCGCAAAAAAATTTACAAGTTCATCCTTCTTCAATGCGTGTATGAATCCAGCCTCGACCATTGCATGCAACAAATACAAAATGCAGATAAGAGTAAACAATTTAGCAGAGTGGTGCAGAAATGATTTGTGCTGAAGTACAAATAATTGAACACAAACAAACTATTTTAAAGCTTATATTTTCGCAAAATATTTTTATAATAACTGGTAGCACCATAAAGAAGGGTTTTAAACCTATTATAATTCATAAAATTGATCTTCACAAACATTTCCAGATTCCAAAAAATGCATAGAAAAGGTTAAAAGTTTAACAGAAGATTACAAAACGTAAGAGTATTCAATGAATTGCCCATACAATTTGATGTTGATTAAAACGTGAAATACAGAATTACCACTTGAATACAATGAGTGAAAATGTATAAAAATCTGCTAAATACAATTACGTTGACTAGAGTTTAGATAATGAGCAATTTAAAAAAAAGGAGGGCAGCCTAAAAAGCCCAGTAAAGCCTCCTTTAATAAAATATATGTATTAAAACCTTTAATAAGATTTACATAAATGTGAAGTATCGGTGGAGGCAATCAAATGACCCATCAGAGCTCCATCAATTAAAAGGCAAAAGAACAAACACATTTACAATTAATTATTTATGCCCAACGCGAGAGTCGTAGACGCACAGCAGATGGAAATAACTTGAATGAATGTTGGGCTGCAGACAAAACTAAACACAACACGTCAAAAAGACTGAAACACATAGCAAAGCTAGAGTTTTAGTCAGACTGAAACCAAATTTGAGCTTGTGACCGAAACCAAAAATTAGAAGAAACACCAACTCACTGCATGCCCAAGACAACACAAACTATGCCACACAAATATTAAAAACAATTAAAACTGACACAATTTACACAATGTTTGCAACTACAACTCACAGTTTCGTGTTGCTCAACATCACTGCATTCAGGCGACGGAATAAATTAAAAAGTGTTTCATCTCTGCACACGTCCCACGGATGGCTAAATTACAAATTAAAACATATTGCAGCTCCTTGGCCAACTCCTGCAAGCGACGACCGGGCATAGGAATTATATTAACTTGCCGGGTTAGCAAAAAAATGGCGATGCATTAAAGGAGAGGAGAACAGGGGAGGAAATAGGAGGGGAGCCAAGCCGGGCATAGAGCAAGCCACCTCGCAGAGTCAAAAGTAATGCAGACATCTGGTGCGACGAGCGCTAGCATCGCAGTTTAAATAAACAAACTATGTTTTAAAATTTTATAAGCTTCAAATCAATTGTTTGTATGCCTGTAGTATTTCCACTCATTTTTGCTGAAATATCAATAAACTCTTGATTCTTAACATAATAATTAAACTCAGATTTTAAAGCAACATCATTTTTAAAATTATCAAAATTTCATTTAACTCAGATTGTAAAGCGGCATCATTTTATAATCATTAAAATTGTCATTTTGAACATAATCATTTAATTTCAAATATGCTAATGTTGTTATATAATTTTTCATACTTATCATGATTAATAAAATTATTTTTTGTTATGTAATTATTCAACTCAGATTTCAAAGCAACATCTTTTTTAATTTGATTAAAATTTTACTTTTTAACATGATTACTCTCTAACTATCTTTAATAGCATCAGGTATAATAATATAATTTAAA
This sequence comes from Clitarchus hookeri, assembly GCA_002778355.1. Classification (NCBI taxonomy): domain Eukaryota; kingdom Metazoa; phylum Arthropoda; class Insecta; order Phasmatodea; family Phasmatidae; genus Clitarchus; species Clitarchus hookeri. The sequence goes on along the minus strand of NQII01002024.1, from coordinate 286,744 downwards.
TTATAAAATTTAAATTAAATTTATTGTTATGATTTTTATGATAAATTTTAAGTCGTTCTTGAAAATCATTGAATTTTCATTTTTAATATCATTATTTAATTAATTCAGTGAAGCATAATTATTATAATCTGATATCTTTGAATAAATTTTATCAAGACCAAATATTTTCAACATTTCTGAATGATACTTCTTTGTTCTATCAGCAAAATCATTTAATATTTAATTTTTAATATAATCATTTAACATAGGCTTTAAAGCAACATAATTTATAAAATTAGCAAAAATTTTAGTTCTAAGATAATTATTTACATAGTTCTTAAAGCAAAACATATATTTTATATATTTTTTTATTGGTAAAAATGGTCACTTTTAATATATTTAGTCAAACTAATGATTAAATATATTTGTGATTCTAATTTAAAACTGCTCTAAACTAGTCTTAATAGTATCAGGAATACTATAATTATTTAAATAATAAATTTTTTATCTAATTCATTCTGATTTTTATGATGATATTAATTAAAATTTATGTTGGAATAAATTTTTATTCTATTATCAATATTAAAAAATTGTATTATTTTGAAAATAAATCTAGTACTATTAAACATAAATGACCTTAGTTAGATAACCAATCAAAATTTTGTATTCTACCATGTCTTCTTTTATTTTTTGCGACACCTTTGCCAATTTTCTTTTCCTTAGCTAAGTTGTGTCTTTCTTGTTACAATTCTTGTGTGTGTGCGTGCGTGCGTGCGTGTGTGTGTGTTTTTTTTTTTAGTTCTACCAAATTATAAATACTACTTGCGCCACCAGTATGAGCTCCGAGGGCCCTAAAACAGCCAATGCAATTGGTAAAAATCATCCAGTTTTTAAACCAGAACCACTTTTGTCTTTTAATAATCTCTTTAATTATTGATAATGATAATGTTAATAAAAATCCTTTTCCTTCTTAATTTTTTTCTTTTTTTCTATTTAATCTTTGGTTAAAAATATATCAATATCTAATTCTCTAAGGTGATTAATTGGTATATCGAAAATTATATTTTTAATCTTCATTTATATATATATATATATACATGCATGCATGCATACACACACACACTTTTTTTTACTTTCAACACCTGTGAAATGTGTTGGTTACTAAAATTCAATTATTAACAGATTTTGAATCCCCAACCTAATTTTCTTGTAGTAAACATACTTCCAGAAACAAATGCAGATGCAATTATTTCAACAATTTGAGTTTGTTTATGCAACTTCATTTTTTTGCTTCTTTTTGCAAAAATTTTATCAGCCTCAGGTCTTCATTCTAAATCTTTATGATCTCTATAAGCATTATTATGATTCATACAAGTTTCATCAAGATTATTAATTACTTTATCACCTCTTTCTAATCTTCCACCTAATTTTGTAAAAGAACCACAATAATTATAACCAGGTAAATTAATTTCTGGTAAATTTAAGTTATTTAATGCCCAATTAATTATTCCTTTTCCATGATGTTCAGAATTCTAAAATGAATAAGGAATAACATTTAAAACTTGAACTAGTTATCAAATTACATTAGCATTGTTAACAACAAAATCACAACATATTTTATTTGACATATTCATAATATTATCTTTTTCATTATGTTAAATTTTTTACCAGCATTTTCTTCACCATGAATAACTAATAATCTATCAATTAATTTTCTTACATCAGACATCCATATAAATTCTTTTGGAATATCATTGTATTGTTTTATTCCTTCACCAGATTTTGGCATTCTTGGTGAATATAATCTTTCTGGTGTGTTTGAGTATGAGCGAGTTGATAGTCTTTTAATACATTTTTCATAAAATGGCATAATAACATTATTGTATTTCTAAATTTTATTTGAATTAATTTTTTTTAAATAATAGTTTTGGTATAATATTTGTTGATAAAGCTATTTGTGTATAGTTATCCTAGTCTTAATTATTATATTTATTTTCAATGTCCTTGTTTTATTTTTTTTAACCAATCAAAAAGACCTTTTGTGAAATAATACTCTTTATTTTTAACAAATAATTTTTTTTTTTATTTACTTTTGTTATAAAAACCGTTGGCCATCTCCTTTCAACCAATATTTTTCATTAATAACATTAATATTTTGAGAAATATCTTAACTGAGATTAATTTTAAATGGCTCGATCCAAGAGATAGATGAAACATTTTAATTGTGTCCATCATCATTAAATAAAAATTTTTCAAATGAAGTTTCTTCTGATGTTGGTGGATAGTTACATTTTTTTACGGCAACAGGAACTAAATTTGCTATAAATTTTTATTTAGACTTTTTTTTACCAAAATTTGATGTGCCTGATTATGTAATAGTTGGTTTTCAAACTAAAAGAAAAGATATTGCTGAACGGTAAGTTAATGTTTCTATGTTTGATCATTGGAACGTGAGAAATATTTCTGTTATAAATGGAAGAAATGAAATTCTTCCTAAAGAAAATTGGAATATAGATTTTGATGCTGGTTTCTTTCATAAAATGTATTTAGCTTGTAGCGATTTTAGAAGTTCTGAAACTGAAACAAAATGTAATACAAATTATAGAAACAATGAACTTTATTATAAACCAACTTATAATCCTAATGGTGACTATAATTATTTTTGTTATGTTGCTAGAAGACCATTATATATAATTGACTGTATTGTGTAAATTGTGTCTATTTTAATTGTTTTTAATATTTGTGTGGCACAGTTTGTGTCATCTTTAGGATGCAGTGAGTTGGTGTTTCTTCTAATTTTTGGTTTCGGTCGCCAGCTCAAATTTGGTTTCAGTCTAACTAAAACTTCTTTTAATTGAAGTAAGATTTTTTTGGCTAATAAATATAACATTATGTATAGTATGCTCAGTGAACATTTTTTATTAAAATTAACACTAATTCTGTACTAATCAAGACATAATAATTTTAATTATCTGAATAAGTTATAAACCATATCCAGCAAAATGCTCTTCTGAAATTAAAAGCGTCATTCAGTAGTGTAATTCCCATTATGTGGGAAATCCCAGCTGTATGTATATCTCCATTTTGTGGGAAATCCCCATTCTGTGGAGGAACCCCCATTCTTTGGGGGATCCCCATTCTTTGGGGGAATCCCTATTCTGTGGGAAATACCCTTAAGATATGCAGACTTGCTGGACAATTGTTTGATATAACCTTACTGGTTCAACATGAGTGGCAGAAAGCATGATGGTGATGTTTGGCTTTCATTTGAAACAGTTAAAAAGGTGTCCAGAAAAGGTGTGAAAGCCAAATGTAAAAAAAATGTGGCATTCTCAGAATGAAAACTCACCTATCAAATTGTGACAGTTCAGTTATGCAAGTTGAAGATGATGGAGGTAAGATCCATCAAGTTTAAAATTGTCTCGTGATTTAAACAACTGAAAACGTGTTTTTATGTTAAATTTGTTACATGGGTCCTTCATTTAAAATGAAACCGAGACATTTTGGATATACTTTGAAGTTTTCATTCTTAACTTTCAAGTAACATACGAATAATAGCATTAGTAAGTTTGCCCATACTTTTTAACTTTAATCTGCAATCACATAATTTTTAATAGAGTAATACAAATAACAATGGTCTTGAAGTTGGACTTTTATTAATGTTTTTGATAGCCTTAAATAATATTTTATGATATTTAGTATTTAATACTGTAGTGTAATTTTTAGGCTATTATGTTGTGGTGTATCAAAAAGAGTTTACACTGTATGTGTAAGTTATATTATGTGGATGGAAAATGTGGAACCCTGTTTATTCTAGTTCACACATATTTTCTAGGTTAGGTCAACAGCTATAAAGTTGCAAGACAGTTATGGATTTCTTGTAACTATTACATAGATCTAATCTTGGTTACTATATTTAGGATTTGATGCCAATTAAAATGTAAACAAATGAAATTAAGACCAAATTTATAAACTTATTTACTGAGTGCACTTCTCGTGCAGAATTTAAGTTCTACTCTCACAGCACATGTCAAGCTGGGTTCATGCATGAAAAATTGAGAATTAACATTCTATGGTTTACTTTGTGATAGGTCGTGTATAGCAAGATGGGTTGTGCAGGTAGAAATCCTTGACTTTAGACTTATATTATTTGTTTTATTCTATATATTTACTAAAAGTTCTGTGGCAGTGACCTGTCAAAGAGAAGCAGTATTTTTTGCTGGCGGGAAACTGTTTTTTACAGTAAAGTAACGTAATAAAATATTCTGAAGGTAAACTTGTGACCATTTTTATAATAATACTAGCTGACCCGGCGGACTTCGTACCGCCTAACAGTCAATGAATGTCGTGTTAACTTTTAGTTTAGCTTTATTTAGGATTTTATTTACGTAAAATAAAATTAATACTCAAAATTTATCAAGTTCAATAGTTTATTAGGATAATATATATAAAGAAAATAAAAAATCAATAAAAGTACAAAAATCAAGTATTTCAATAGCGTGTCAGCTGTATTTTGCTGCATGGGTTGTACTCGCGTTAATTTTCTTCAGTGAAGCACCTTGTGATATACGACATTTTTCGTTTTGTTATCAGGCGCAAGAACAAATAAAGCAGATGGTTTGCCGACGCGTGAACATGCCATGTATAATTGACCATGAGAAAAACATGCATTTTCTAGATTCAGACCACAAACACTCAAGGATTGGCCTTGAGATTTGTTAATCGTCATGGCGAATGCAAGACGAATCGGAAATTGAAGTTGTTTAAACTCAAAGGGCATATCGGTTGGGATCATAGGAATCCTCGGAATGAGAACTTCCTCATCTTTGAATTTTCCTTTGAGTATCGTCTCGTGAATCACATTGGTCATCAGTTTTCTTATCACCAAACGCGTTCCATTGCATAGTTTTGGTTGGTTTAGATTTCGAAGCATTATTACTACCGAGCCAACCTTCAGTTGTAAATTGTGCGGTGGTAAGCCAGGCACATCCAAGGAGTTTAAAAATTCAGTTTAGTAGTTGGTGGCTTCGTCTTCATTTATTACACATTCAATATATTTAAATGAATGCAGATTACCAATGATTTGATTCTGAATTACTATATTTAAGTCGTCCACATCTTTGTTCTTAGCCGCCAAAATTGCTCTCTCACTCAACCATTTGTTATTTTTGTGATTAGCAATGATGTTCGGGAACACTTTCTTGATGAACTCGTCTTTCAATGAGATGAAATTGCAAAAATTTAGAGGAAATGAAATCAATCTGCTCGATTCGTCGACAGGAACACGGCCATTACTGATAGTCAGCAATTGCTTGGAGAAATCTCCAGCAGATGGATCGTTCAGCAATACAACTCTCATGTTTGCTGCCAGCTGAAGTTTCTTCACATAGCGCCACAGATTTGATGATTTGAGGCAAGCGTTTATTTCATCGGCAGCGGTCAATCTTGGAATGACTGGCAGTGTTTGGCGGAAGTCGCCAGACAGTAAAATCATTGCGCCTCCAAAACATCTCGAGTCATTGCGCAGATCTTTCAATGTTCGGTCAAGTGCTTCTAATGCGCGTTTGTGCGCCATTGTGCATTCGTCCCAGATGATGATTTTAGATGCTACTAAAACCTTGGCCATTGCGGAGTGTTTCGCAATGTTACATGTCGGTTGTTCAGTAGTTTGAAGGTTTAACGGCAGTTTAAACGCTGAATGAGCCGTACGGCATCCTTCTAACAATGTGGCTGCTCTTCCAGAAGAAGCAACTGCTACCGCAATGTCGGATCTCGCTCGAACAGTGGCCAAAATCAATGACATGAGGAATGTCTTCCCAGTTCCACCGGGGGCATCCAGGAAAAATAAGCCACCATTTCCCTCATCAATTGCCTTCTGTTGGGGGTTCAACAGGGGCACATTCGTTTGAACTGATTGGTCTAATTCATGTTGATCATATTCATGTTCTCGTTCTAATTCTCGATTAAATGTGTCCTTCATTCCTCGATCTGGCGCTAGCATTCCTAACCTGACTAACAAACTGCCGCACATGAGGTAACACATGTCTTCGATCAAGAGCAAAGCCTGGTTATGCATCTCATCATTCACCTCAAGATCGGGATTTCTTGAACTGACACGAATTCTATGTAAAATGTCTTCTGACATGTCATCTTTGTATTTGTTCCACAGGTCACGTGGATTCGATGGGAAGCATGTCAAAATGATGATAGCAAATAATGTGCGTATCTGACTTGGAGTTGCAGAAATAATTGCTTCAGCGATTGTCGTGTCCCAATGAGTATCGTTTTCAAGCAAATTGAGCTCTTGACATGCAGCACGAAATGTTGGGCACACTATACCATTAACAGTTCATAGTGATTCAAATGATGTTGGCCCACGAACATTCACCAGCAACAACCGCAAATAGAAGCATTCATCATTCTTCGGATGAACTGTGTAGATACGACCAAGAGCATCAGTAGAACGCACATCCGGATGATCAGGAACCGCATTGCCATGCTTCCGACGTTGAAACTTCTTCGATGAAGTGTTCCAAGTGTAATAATGTGGCATCTCCGAGTCCAGCCGTTCTAGAGTTATAAGTGGTGTAACTAACCCGACTTTGTTTTATATATATATATATATATAGATGTTTTTTCATGTTAGCATTCCTTATTTATTTTAGAGGCAATACTTGAACTTCAGTTAATGTCATGTCAAAAATGTCATCCATATAAAATGTATGAGAAAATTAATTTACGTTATAATTATTTTTTCCGTAAACTTTTACAATGTTTAAATAACCTATATGTTATTCCGGGCGCAGACAAATCCAAAAAATCTAAAATCATTGAAATTGGTCCAGCTGTTCTAGAGTTATAAATGGTGTAACTAACCCGACTTTGTTATATATATATATATAGATAGATATGTGAATTTAATGGAAAATAACAAATGTATTTCCCAGGAATGTGAGCCTTGAATGTGATGTGACTAATTTGTTGGTGGTGTTATTTGTGGTTATGTTAGATGCTAATATCAACAAAACTGAGAGTTGTTGGGGTTGTCGCAAGTTTTCATTGGCTGGCATTAAGAATTAACACTCTTAACGTAAACCTTATAAACAGAATGGTTTTGTTCATGTGCGATATCAGCGTTTACTGCATAATTCTAAATTCTTAATTTTTCATGCGTGAACCCAGCTTTACACATTTAGCACTGAAAAACTGGCAGTGGCAAAGCATGCAACTAAGCTGTCCATATTAGGTCAGAGATATTATTTGAGGTTAAATGTCTGCATTTTTCATATTTTCTTTCCTCAGTGATTAGACTAATTAATGGTACAAAATTAATGAGACAAACATTTCTCTTTCAGACAGCATTACGGTTACCACAAGCACAGCTCATACATCCACTCAATTTACATAATTTGCTACTTTATAAAATGTAGAAAATCAATCAATTTACACTTTTGCTGAATGGAAAAAAGTTAAACATCAATGAATTCCTACATACTTTGAGCAACACCAGCATAGAAAAAGTCTTTAGATCAACAAGTAACTTGTTTCATATTTGCAACAAATACTTATTTTTGTAGTGTCAAACATCATCAGTCTGTGAAACTTATGCAAATAGTGGTCAATTACTAACTATATTTAGGAAGAAGAAAAAATACTTTGTCCCTTGCTCTGAAAAATGAAAGTGTATGTCTTGGTTTTGATGGCTGGTCAAATGTCCATAATGAACCAATAATATGTGCTACAATTATGACCAAAGCAGGTAATGTATATTTAGTGAACATGATTGACACATCTCGCCATGCTCACAGTGCAAGTTATCTGGCAGAAGTGTGTTAATAGTATAAAAATGTGTGAGGAAGACTTGAAGTTCATTTGCTCTGTTGTTTCTGATAATGCTGCCAGTGTGTGACAAAAATATGCCAACTTCTTGAAAATAATGAAGATTTGGACACAATCATTTTTGGATGCTCAGCTGACATATTTAATTTGTTAGCAAATGACTTGAATATTCAAAATGTTATGGAACACATGCTAAGTGTAATAAAGTATTTCAGAAACAACCTCTTTGCTAATGCATGTTACAGACAATCTGGTGCTCAAAAACTCATCCTCCCAATTGAATAATGCTGGAATACAATGCTCGAGTGCTTTGAAACATATCTTAAAGGTTGGGGAACTGTGTTAAAAATTTGTGAGAAACATTGTGGCAATATCAGTAAAGTAGTACAAAACCAAATTTAGGAAGGACATTGAAACGGAATATAGAGGACATGCTTAATCTTTCAGTCTGTTGCCATAGCTCTTGATGATGTTCAGAAAATTAAATGCACTATTTCTGAGTCAGTGCTAGTGTTGAAGAATCTTGAAATGAAAATGGAAGCCACAAAAGATAAAAAGTCATATAAAAATTCAAAAACTGATATAAATAATATAGTGTTAACACCTGCTCATTTGTTAGCTTATATGTTGTATCCAAAAGAAAACAAATCACCACTTTATTTCACTGAAGGAAAAAAACACATGGCAGTTGATATTGCAAAATCAAGGTACTCTACAAGTTCACTGCTTCCATTAATTGTTAATCATTAATCAAAAAGCTCACTTTTTCATGAATTACTTTTTGAGAATGAAGTGACATCACAGGTTACAACCTATGAGTTGGAGAAGTCAGAAGAATGACATTGAGAAATTTAATGACAAAGTTTTCCTTTCTGTTGAACAGTTACTTACAGCACAAGCTTCTTCAGCGAGCGTAGAGAGAATCTTCTCGTAATTTGGATTGGTGCATTCTAAACTATGTAATCAATTAGGCACAGAGAAAGCATACAATCTTGTATTTCTGCGTAAAGTATTTAACACAACAGTGATGTAATATGAACTGCAATAGCAAACAGGAAACAGCTATCCTAAGAAAATTATCAACTGGGCAAATGATTAGTTGATATTTTGATTTTAAGAACTAATAATCCACAAGACTAAAAGATAAAAGTGTTTTAAACATTAATAAACTGGTAGGTTTGATGAGATTATTCTATCTTTGCACACTATGATACTGACCCTGATTGTTTTGATTTTTATAACTATTTTGCTATTTTATTAATATATTTGTACTAAACTTTGTACATTATAATTATTAGCGAACTACTCTTTTTTTTTTTTATTAACTATTATACTGATTTTCATATAAGTACACTAAAATTTGACAGACAATGTGACCAACCTACATACTATGTAAACAGTAACTGCTCTAGTTTGCAAAGTATTGTATCAGCTGATGATTTGTTGCGAGATATATATTGTTATGTTGGCGATATTGTTTATCTACATGGAAGAAAATAATACTTAGAACTAAAGGTTGTAATTCAAAACTTAAATTATACTTACAACATTTGTGGTTTAAATTATGTTTTTAAAGTAATGTACAATACTTTTTAGCTTTTATTGAATTGGTTAAAAAATATGTTTAGCAATTATGGTGGAACATATATCCAGTTATGGTCAGTGAAACATTTCCAGCTCTGTGAATACCATCATGCATGTGATCTTTTTCCGTCATGTTTATGCGAGTACCTTACTGGTATTATCGGAATATTTTATCGGTGCCTAATGATTTTGCATTTAATTTCATAAAGCAGATTTGGTTTTAAGAGTGCCTTTATAGTGAGTTTTCTTGCGTGAAATGTAATATTATAGACACGTGTATTGCTTGGTCTGCCATTTTCGGTACCGTTATGTGTTATGAAGCGCCAACGTGTATTTTTGTTCCGCAGTTTATTAGTTTCGGGAAACAGGCGGTGAAGTGTCATATTAACTGAATGATTCTGTGAATTATTTTATATCATTGGCAGACAAGCGTCCAAAGATTGCCACGGAACATGTGTTCAGGGTTGCAAATAGGAATTACGATTCATAAGTCAAAGTGTTTTGTAGGTAATGTATTTTTAAATGATTATTAGAATCTTGAAATGTACGTGGCATAGAAAACCACCATTTAACGCTGTTTTGCAGTGTAAAAATAACACGTTTATTATATGGAAAATCCTAGTGTAAGGTTAAATTCGCAAAAAATATTTACGTACATATGGAATGTGTTTATTATTCGCTTCGTTACGAACAACATATTTATTGAGTTTTCTTCTTTTGGTGAGGTTAAAACTTTGCAGGTTATAATAATATAAATGTTGCTTTCATACAAACAAAATTTTCTACTGGTCCATTAAAACAATATGTATGTAATTCAGAATTATACCACCTCATAAGAATTGCTGCAAAACAATGTCTCATGAAAGACGTTAAACTAAAGTTAAACTAAACCCCATCCATTCGCAATAAAATCATGACAGATTTTGCCGAGACCCCAGCTCAAAAGCGTGCGAGTCATGTGCAAAAACACAAATACACTTTCTATAATGAAACAAGTACACATAAACACAATTACCCTACAATACAAAACATAATTACCCTTGATGATTAATTTGTATGAGCAAATTATATATTAAAGAAAAATAAATGTGTTGGTACAGCAACGTAGAAGCAAGGTATTTTTAATTTATGTTGGCACGGTTTTTCCCAATCTGTTGCATTATTTAGCAGGTTACAGAATTAAAATATTTATAAAATGAATTTAACCCTTATTTTAAAACACTACTAAAAGGTAGCAGTGGCTGGCTCACGGTGGGCGAGTCCATTCTTACCCTGGGAGGGGTGTGGGTAGCCATGCTCGTTTAGTGTAAAAACAAAGCAAGTTTATTGTTAACAGCCAATTAACATAAATACCAAGTGGTTTCACACACTAGGAATTTTGGCTTGACTTCTGGCACATTCACACTGCACGCACAGCACACACACGGGGACGTAAACAGCTGGGGATGGGGGCACACATGCGGTTGCTGGAACACGGTAAATGTTGTGACCCCTTCGCCACATTAATTTCTGCAGTGGTTTATTCCTGGGGACTTCTCTTGGTGGTGTTGGCCAACCCAAATTGTCACACCCAAAAAAGATCTCTTGAAGGCTGGAAAGTGAGACGGCCATCTGACTCTGGTGGTGCTTGGAGAGTTGCATAGGTGGTGTACACACTTGCACACGTCATTGGTGTTGGAGTCAGGAGAGGCGGTGTTCGGGTTGACTCGATCCCACTAGAGGGCACGTCGTAGCTACACTGGTGTAACTGAATGAATGGGCTATTGGAAGAGGGACACAGCTTGCTTCAGTTATTGAAAAAGTTTAAACTGAGTTAATTAAATGGTGACTATACATTTACATGCGGACAAATTTTATTTTATGTTCTTGTTTGTTTTACTTGGAGATCAGTAGATTATATCAACTGTGACCTGTCCTATATAGTAGAATGGTGCAACGAAATCATTCTAAACTTGAACATAAATAATACAGTAACTAGACTGTATGGAGCCAATTTTGATTCCTTAATTTCCTTAGTGTAATGTGTATAGGAACTTTATTGTTTTAACCTTTATTACCAAATTGTTTAACAATATTTTCACATTTTTACAGAGAAACAGTATTAGCACTTTAAGCACTTACCTCTAATGTAGAGATATATTTCAGAGAATGTGTCTATAGTTTTTTCGTATTGGTTAGAAAAATACAAAACTTAGAAAGTTCTAAATTTTGTTAATTGTTGCTATAACCAAAAAAGAAAGGGTAATTTCATTAAAACAAATTGGCTTGACATGTATTGTAAATATATAATAATGTGTTTTGCCAAAACAAATTAATTCTTTCAATGAAGTTGCCACTGTATATGCTCATTATACTAAACAAACACAAGTCACAAAATAGTACAAAACTAGATATATAAAAATTTTAGATCTTTTAAATAAATTACATTATGTGTTAATGCAAAAAAAAATTATTGCATAATTTGATGACGACTTAAAATATACTGTTTGCTCATAGTTCTCATTAGTAACCTTGTGGTGCATAACTAGTTAATATCCTTGGTCTTACTTTTATAATCATAAATTTTTTTTTATGACCTATGTACATTTTTTTATACTTCTAAGTATAATATATATTCATTTTTACACATTTTGTACTAAACTGACAAGAAGTTGAAAAGTTTTAGCAAGAATAAACTTCAAGTAAATAAGTAAAGAAATAAATAACTATTAACCTCTTTACTGTATACCTAAAAAAAGTGTGTGTTGACAAGTTGTGACTTCATTTTTTATAGCAGTGCACGTTGCCTTTGTGTCAGATGAAAGTGGAAGGTCAAATCATTTGATTTGTTGTGTGCCAAGGTTGTGGAGATATTACTTCATAATCTTTGATTACTAAATTGATTCATTCATTTAGTGTATGGCTGTGTCTGAAGACGTTGTATTTCCACAAGTTCTTATTGATTTTTTAAAACTTTGAAGTATTTACATTAATATCATTGGTCTAGTAATTATTATATAGATATGTCATCTTCCAGCTCAGTTGCTGATCCGTTGGATGTTTTGGAATCAATTAACATGGATTTGTGTGTTATCAGTGAAGATTATGATGATATTGGAATTGGCTATATACTTCCTATTTTTTTTAGGTCAATATAGAATTTTATTATTTTTAATTTTCTTTGGAACTTTTATTTTTAATTATGTTAATTTTGCATTGCAGTTTTAATTTTTCTTAGAAAATGAGTTGGTTTCAAAAGTACCTAATTCCAGTTTGTTATATTGATATATATTATGGTCATTAAATTTATATTATGGCATGTAATGATATTTTATTATTTTGGTTTTGTATTTATTGGTGCATGCAGTAATTGACCAGTACATTCAAAAGTTTACCGGAAAGCTACTTTTCATATAAAGAGTATACATTTTGTAAATCAGACTGTTTAATTTCTGTAAATCTTTTCCCTTGAAATTCTTGGTAGCATTTTTGTTTTAGTGTTTTAATAAATTTGTGTCAGTTGAAACATCGTAACAATCTTATCGAGATGTGAAGTTAAAGTAGCTCTTTAAATATAAAATAATATTTCAATATATATATTTGGCATTATATCAATTTATTGAGGCAATTACAGTTTCTCGCTAGAAAGCAGAATGAGAAAACTTGGCAATATAAATAATAATTATTAAAAGTTAACTGTATGTTTATTATTTAATTTTTTTTTGAGTGCATGACAACAGAATGAGAGCCAGAGTGACACATACATAATATTAGTCTAACCACACTGGATGTATCACTCAATAATTACATCAAACGACATGCTATGCCTTCCCAAAAATGAACTAATGATATACATTTTTAAAGACTTGCTGTATAAAATTATTCAGTGAAAAGTTACAGAGCTCATGTGTCTTATATTTGCACATGTGAGAATTCATTTGACCATGGAAGCACTGTTAATAATATGATTAACATGCATTACATTCTGCAAGTAGTGATTTTGGTTGTGATCATCAAATTTGTTGTGGTCTTGCCCAAGAATGTTTCAGTCCATGTTTAATATGAATGATGATGCAGTTATTTACAGTGTACCTGACATCTTTTCACCCATTCCATTACATAAATCATGCAGTATGGGAAGTCAAGATATGCCCATATCACGTTATATTGTGTGTGTTACAGGTGTAGATATGAGTTTCAAAACTATTTTTGGACTTTTATAGCTTTTGTTTTATTTTTACAGCTTCAAGTAAGTTTGATATATAATTGTCGTTAAGGATTCAGGTTTGTTTTTAGTGTAATAAGGTTTCAAATTTTTCATTACCGTACAGTTTAAAAAAAGGTAATAAACTATGTTTTTGCAGTAATAAAAGTGAACCAATTAATTTTGTATGTGTTTATTTTGGGAAAATTTGGCTTATTACAATAATATTACACTTTCATACACCAAGCAAGAGAATGCATAGAATTGTGGCTAGATACTATTAGCCTGTGGGAGTGGATAACAGTTAGTTTTTTAAATTGTAAATTTATAGTGTGTGTCTGTCTGTCCGTCCGTCTCTCTCTTTTTCTCTTTCTCTTTCTCTCTATCTTTCTCTCTCTTTCTCTCTCTTTCTCTCTCTCTCTCTCTCTCTCTCTTTCTCTCTCTCTCTCTTTCTCTCTCTATCTATCTATATATACACACACACACACACATATATATATATATATATATCGATACCAATACTGGATACATAACCATTAAAAAAAATTATTGATATACATATGAGGCTACTGGTTGAACCACTTAAGTAGGAAATTTTATTTCAGCAGGAGGTTTAATTTTGTCTTCATTAGAAACTGTCTTCCATTGAAACATATATATTTCACTGTGCCAAAAAAGTCTATTGTGCCAATGGAAGCAAATAATTCCATCACCTGTTTCTCTCCAGTGACTCAAGTTTGATTCATAAATTTCTATTATAGTCTACAAAAATTATCACATTTTGTTTTAAAGAAGAAAAATAATGCATAAGTTTTCCTGTTGCTTTAATTAAGCATTGCGTTTTAATTCCATCATTCAACAATAAACGGGAAAGCCAATTCACAAACAATCTTTTGAAATGTTAATCGCAGTCATAGTTTTGGTATTGAAAACTGAATCACAGGGTAAATGACCTTTATTTATTTTACAGTAGCATAATTGAATTTTTGAAATAATATTATAACTTTAATTCAAGTTTTTGAGCCATATCATGTATGGATTGCTTTTGTTTGAATATAATGTGCCAACTATTTTCAAAAAGCGGTATAGCTTATGAAATTGTGTGAAAATGCAATATATAGTCATGCAGTTTTGCCAACATGTTGTTGTTAAATGATTCACTATATGGCTGCACTGTTACTCAAGCATACAATTGCTAGGTTTCCCCACTAGATGGCACATCATCCTAGATCCCGTTCTCGCAAACATGCATCCTCCTGATCAGCACATTGGCTACCCTGGAATTTTCCATTGTTTTCTGGAGGATGTGTTTCATGTTACGAAGCATGTATGAAATATGTTTTCTTATGGATTTGCACCAAGTATCATATTCCACTACCTGCATACAATTCCGTTTGTAGAACAAGTAACTTTTGTGAACAATTTCACATAGTATGTACACTTTGAATTATTTTATTGTGGATCTTCATGAACATTTTTTAAAACCTTATCTACCTTATTAAAAATTGAAAAACTAATATTTTAATTTATTAAGATATAAACTATAATTAGCACTGCTAGAACAACTAAAAATAATAATTCAAATAAACACTACTGTTGCACTAAAAAATTTTTCCACGCCAAAAAATTGATGTTACTTGTTTCTAATCCGCACCTTTCTTTACAAGAATATTTTAGGGGGAAAAAATGCACTTATAACCCTAGTAAATACGGTAATAAAATGCAGCAAATAACATTCATGTCACAACTCAAGTGCAGGACACTTTTCTTTTTTTCAACACCAGTGTTCACAATAAGGAATCAAATATTTTTTTTGTGTGAAGAATCAGTATTGTCGATACTAGCAGTATCAAGAGTATAGTGTTGTCAAGAATCCTGAATCGGCCCATCCCTTATACACTGAAGAGCCAAAAAAACTGGCAGACCTGCCTAATATCGTGTGGGGCCCCCCCGAGCACGCATAAGTGCCGCAAGACGACGTTGCATGGGCTCGAAGGTATGCAGGAGGTAATTCACACCATCCATATAATGATTTTGGATNTGAAGGTATGTAGGAGGCAATTCACACCATGAATCCTGCAGGGTAGTCCACAAATCCAATCTGCGCCAATTTGAGAAAGGGTTGCACGTCTGTGATGTTTAATGATTCTCGTCAGTCTTTGTTTGTTCCGTTCATTCACAAAAATTTTTAGGCCGTAACGCGATGTTGAAGATGTGATGTTTTACTGAATTCCCGATATTCACAGTACACTCGTGAAATGTACGTACGTGAACATCCAAATGTTATCTCTACCTCAGAGATGCTATGTCCCATCTCTCGTGCGCTGACTACAACACCACGTTCAAACTCACTTAAATCTTGATAACCTGCCATTGTAGCAGCAGTAACCAATCTAGCTGCTGACCGCGTCACGTTATTCTGATTGGTTCCATACCTCTGTTATTTGCATATGCACGCCTATACCAGTTTTTTTTGGCTCTTCAGTGTATATATAAAATTAAGAGAGAGCCGTGGATACTTTTTGTGGAAACAAACCTTTGAAATATCACCCTCGGGGTGCCTGTCTTTGAAATAATTCGTATACAACAAACATTTAATCCTGTTATTAACATTAAAGATTCTGTTTTGGGTTTTTGGTTGAATGCTTTTACTTAAATGAAACTTTAATTTAAATGTTGTCTATGAATTTTAATATTGATTTCATAAACAGTATTAATTAAAAACATAGATAACAGTGCTGTGTTTGCAAAGTAAGAAATAGTTTACATGTAAAATGTTACTAATATGAGTTTTGGTATGAAATTTTTAAAGTTAGCATCTCTTATTGAAATATTTACATTTTCAGGTAGCACTGGTAGAAACATATTTCAGTGTTACATATTAAAAATATTTTATATTTTTTGTTATCTGATCAGCACAAAAAATAGTGCATAGGCCCTAGTCTCTTCATGTTTTTTCTTACAATTGGAAAAAAACTTTAGGCAGAGCATGTAATTTATTTTATTTTCAACTTTATTGTGCTCTACATTTGTTTAGTTTCTCTGTTCTTGTTGCAGGCTAATGATAGTTAAATATTTTCTATGTATCAGATTTTACACTCATATCATATTCATGTCTGAATTCATGATTCATAATTAAAACTTTATTTTAGTGTTTAAAGACATTAAATTTGTATTCGGATGTGGTGGTGGTTCAGTTGAGACTTTAAGTACTATTGCAGTAAAATTACAATTATCAAATAATTTCCTTTAACTTCACCATACACCAGGACCATGTCCTTTAGCTCAGAATTCATGTACAAATCCATGTTTTTTTTCTGTACTGAAATGAAGCCATGGTAGCCTGCCTTAAATACTAAGCAATTATGTCAGAGCGGGAAGAGTGCTGTCTTAGAAGTAATAAGGGAAAGGGTAATGGCTATGCTCTACAGCAGTCTGCATTGATTATTAAAGACCCAATTTAACTAAATAAACCAATGATTGAAATTGGTGTTTCTATGTGCGGTCCCATTGTCTTCATCACAATACATACAACAATTTCCCACAACAAATGTGCCACTACCTTGAAAACAGCGGGAGTTAGAGAATTGCACCATGACACCATTTTTGTTCATTTGTATCCTGTGTTTCATATTCTGCTTTCAAACACTGGTAATAGTTTGTATGGCACTTTTATTTATATAAACGTGTGCCAACCCTTATTTATTACACAATGATGGTGGGTACCATGTACAATACCTTCATTTTTTCAAATACATTCCTTTATGTAATTAGTATACAAATTTTTGTTGATCTAACACTGCTACTTTTTGTAATATCCCACATAATATACTTTCCATCATCCAGTTTTCAAGGGTTCTACAGTTCTTCGTGTTTGAGACAGACTATGGGTGTCTTATATTGAAGTGTCACTTTTTTTATATATATATAAATCCGGTATAGCACAGGTTCGAGAACTTTTAAATAAAATCACTATTTTTCATCCTATGAACTTGAATGTTTATTAATAGCTTTTTTTTATAACAAACTTTAAATCATTTCATGTCACTTTTTAAAATGTTCCCATATGGCTTGCTGACTGTTTGGCAATCTCTAATTCTGCATGTCAAGAGCAAATAAACTGTTGTTACTTTTTCAGTTGTTAGTCTTAGTCGCTAGACAACATTGGTGTAACTAGGACAAGAGAACTTGACAGGTACTACTTGGTTCCATTGGCAGATGTAAACTTTTCTAAGCACAGTTTTCCAACTGGAAAAATTTTCCAAGTGTTGCTGCGGAATGTGTTCAAGTAATAAAGTTTGCGTGTAAATGTGTCTTTTGTTTATTTGACCATAGTCATTCATTTGAGATTTTAATTTTTTGCAGAGAAATGTTAATGAACTTGGTAATTTCTAATAAAGAAATTGGAACTTGAACTTTTCAGAAAAATTGAACTTGTATAAGTTTATTATTCACGTAAAGAAAATTTCTGTAAGTTCATTCTGATTGTGATCTTGCACAACACTGCTTTTAAATGGCTTTTATAGACCCCCTTGACAAAGATTCATGATTTCATATAGAATGTTTTGATGAACTTATCCTGTGTAAAAATATAAAACACAATTGTAACAGACTTTAACATCAATATGAATGATTATTGTAATGTTACCTCAATGTATAAGGTTATCTGTACTTGTAATGGTTCCATAATTCTCAACACACTGCCAACAAGGATTACAGACCACATTAGTTCTAATTTTGCATGTGATGAAACTGTAGCTTGAACTATACATAGTGGTATTAGTGACCATTCCATTCTGCTCATGAAACTTAAATCACAGGGTTCTGTCCCACATATTATTAAAGCAAGTAGGAATATTAACATAAACTAAGACAACTAATTGTATTTCAACTAGTTAAGTGGAAGTCAATTGATTTTCATAATGACCAATGTATTGTCCTAAATTATNAAAAAAAAAAAAAAAAAAAAAAAAAAGCCAGTACAAGACAAACTTTCCATGTGCCCTTGGGCAACTACTAAGTTCTTAAAACTTGGTTCAGATAGGGACAAATTACACAAAAAAAAAAAGAAGCAAAATTCCTAATTTAAAGACCAGATGAACCAAATAAATAACCAAACAACCAGTATATAAAGGTCATTAATCAGCAAATGTATCAAAAAATCCATAGTATGTCAAGGAAATGGCAAATTTAGATAGCAAAATATAAACAATATTCTAGAGAAATAAAGTAAGTAAAGGTTGTGCACTATATAAGGTAATTATCAATATTAATGGAAAACCATTGAGTGACTAACAGGAAGTAGTTTACACATTTTGTAACTAATTTTAGTAAAATTGCACATGCCCATACAGATAATCAACAAAAAAATTATAAAGATAATCATTACCTCACATTACCAGAATCATCTATATTTTTAATACCAGTACATGAAGAAATCACAAATATAGTTGACAAACTCAAGAGTAACAAAATCCCAGGTTATGTATGATCTTTTACCCTCCACACTAATTAAACAGTGCAAAATATTACTATCAAAGCTCGCAATGGACATAATAAATAAACATAATGCTAGTATCTGGTATACATCAAAAACACTAAAAATTACTACTGTTATTCCTCTTCATAAGGCAGGGGACAAAAAACTACATAATAATTACAGACCAGTCTTAGTCATCAGTGTACTCAACACAATATGTGTGGAAGTCATACATAAACTGCTATTAGGTTTCTTTGAGGACAAAAGCTGTTTTTTAATGAACACTATTATAGCTTCAGAAATAATTTGGACACTACATTATGCTACCTTAATACTAGTCAGTAATATAAGAAATACAATAGTCAGAAATAAATATTCAGAAGTCATGTTTATAGACTTGCCTAAAGCCTTGACATAGTCAATCATGAAATATTGACACACACTAAAAAAGGGGGGGGCGGAGATTGAGTGATTGTGGTATGCCGGCAGATTGCTTTATCATAGGGTGTCAGCCAGCCAAAGACGAGTTTTTAAAATAAAATTGATAAGGAGTAAAAGTAATAATAAAAATAATGAATAAAGGGAGGATTAAGAGTTATCACATTTACTGACACTTAAAGTTGACTTACAAATCATTGCCTGTAACAAACTTGTCACAACACTAAGAAAAAAAAAATGAAGAAAATATACAGAATGACTGATTAATCTTGGCTGTGTTAACATTGAACAGGATTCCAATAAAAAAAATAATAAAATGTCAGATACCTGAATACATATTAAGAGTGGAAAGACTCTTGCAACCAAAGTAGGGCATACATAGCCCTATAAAACTAGGTTATATTTGAAAACCAAATTAAAAAGGGGTTTAGAGGTTAGGTGTCACAACCAAAAGACTTAAGAAATCATGACGGTCCCGAACCCTAAAGTAGAGGCTTCTCACCTCCTAAAAATTATTTTCGACCCTACATAATTACGACCAACAAACGTTCCAGCAGTACCTTTAACACATGGAAGCTTTCCCGACGTCTTTTGGCTGCCTGCACACCCCTGATTATTTCTACAAGCCTCTCAAACAAACCAAAAACAGTTATTTAACTGATCACATTGCGATGTGTTGAACCAGCTTCCTCCGAGTTCGGGTGTCTCCTCAGAAAACTAGTAGGCGACAACACGTCCGCTACTTGTCGCCGCCATGTCTCAATCAAAAATCTCCCTCACAGTTCTGCCAACTCTCGGTTCAATAAACATTGTGAACTTAGATGTTTATTGCTTAAGACTGCTTTGCTGCAAACTTTCCAGTTAAAATCCTCCCCTCTACAATTCTAACTCAACACGAATGTCAAAATATGTGCATGGTAAAATCTTGGCTCATGCGATTATAACGTAAACTAACTGGAAGCCTTCTCTTTCTCTCACTCTCTGCCTACCCCTTCTTTGAAACTGACTTGATGCAGCTACAACAAGTATTGTCACCCCGCCCAGCTGGACAAGGCACTGTATCATCACTCGTCAGCAGAAGCGAAATGTGTTTCAGGACAGCTGTGCTCAAGTAAACACAGAGCCTCGATTCCTGCCCAAACAACCACCCATGGTGTTTAGAACTACCAGCCCACATTAGCTGGCAGATTCCTAAGTTCTGATGGAGATTTACACAAATGCCGTGGCTCAAATTAGTTATTGGTTTCTTCAGAATAAAAAATTGTAAAATAACACGAAAAAATTTAACCAAAAAAAGTCTGCAACAAATTCCTCTATAACAATAATTTATTACTCCACATATCACTATTGTGATTATGAGTATTATTTCTGTTTTATTACAATAACAAGAATTAAATAATGCACAAGCTGTGCTTACAAATTATAAAGAAACAAGCTTATAATTCCTCCTTTTAAGGTAGATGTTTTTATGTTTTCCTTACTTTTCAAACAGACGTTTTGTTAAAACAAACAAAATAAATATCAAATGAAGTTCATGAGGAGGTGGTTCGTAGTTGCGGCTGCCTTGATGAGCACGAACTTCATTCAGGAAGTTGGGTGTTAAGGTAGTTCCCATTATCACACTCAGAGTCTCCAGGATGTACTGATGCTCATCAGCCAACAGGACCACGAGCCATCCCAAAACATCAGCAGACAAGCTGTAACATAAGTTTTTTTTAGTAACCGTGATAACACACAAACACAACATTAAAAATTATAATAATTATAATTTATACACAATGTTCTTTTCTTTTTCTTTCTTTTTTTTTCCCCTCCTTCTGTTAGGCTTATCATCACCCAAAAACACAAAAACACTGAAAGGAAAAATGTGTTCATCTTACGGAAAATTGGTTTTTGTTTTAAGAACACATCTACGTCCATCCACCAAAAATGACAAGAAGTAACCTAACATTATTTTACTGTTGACCTACAGGGATCAGTACAGGGTTTCACAGATTACTCTGTAATAATGCAAATGAAAAGGATTCAGGAACAATGATGGTGCGCTACTCTGGTTATTAACATCTTCTCCACACTTCACACAAAATTTTTTTGAATATTCCATACACCGATCTTTCACCATAGTCAATTTCCAAGCCCTAATTCACTGTTTATCTTACATTAAGACAGTCTTGAAGTCTTCTGTTGAACTCTAGGGAAGTAATAGATTTACTGACTCCAGGGGGTCATCCATGACGTCCCGACAACATGAACAGCTCAACTGGTATAACAGATGTGATGTAAAACAGAATTCCTAGTTCAGCACCCACCAGGAGCAGAATTTATATGGAGCCGATTGAAACACCAAGGTCCATGGGCACTGAAACTACTCATCCCAGGTCACGCGCCAAAGGTATGGCAAGGTCAACACAGTAAATCTATTGTTTCTGACCACTCCGCATGGACCAAGACCAACTCCACAGACACAGTCCCATGTTAACAAAGTCTATCCGCACCCAAATGTGCACTGCAAGTTTCTTGTTTTCTCGCCACAAATGAGTCCATTATGGTTACCAGAGAGGTTCACAGGCCAGGAGGAAGGCTAAGGGAGGACAAGTCTATCCCACCCATTCATTAAAATCCCACGTAAAAGAAAATTGTAAATAGAATTAATCCTAACCCTAACAAACTTGCGTCATAATAACTCGCTATCCCTTTTCATCAGATTTCTTGACTTGGACAACTTTAAATACACTAGGTTAACGTAACCTAAAGAAACTGCTGCAACAGCATTGGTTTTCTTTTCAGCATGAATCTGCTTTTCTGCATTTGTATAATTTTACATATTTCATAATCATTAGTTAGTTCAGTTTTTTTTTCCATCAGCCGGCTGAATAATTATTTTTTTATATATCGCATGTGAAGTAGAAAAACAAATACAGTTACTATTTACTATTACTACAAACTTCCAGGAAAGTAAATTATCTTCACTGCTTTGAAAATGATTTTACCCTATCAAGTAGGTCAAATCAGGTATAATCATTTCTTATAACATGTGGTACATTATACCAGCAATACCGCGTTGCAACATTCTATTACCTTTTTTGTTTAAGACACCCCTAAAGTCATAGTTTATCTGAAAGAACCTAGTTGTACTTCGAGTTTCAAAGAATAAAATCTTTCATTATGACGTAAATGTCCACATTTGTATCATTTTACATATTTCAAAATATTAAAACACTTTAACATTAATTGGTTGCAATGAATTATTGCAGAAACACTATTTTTTTCCCATAAAACTCTACATGAGTCATAACTTTACAATGTACCCTTTTATATTTTATAATCCTCGAGTGTCCAATATAATATACCACTATCAAGACTAAACAAAACAATTTTTTTTCTTTTACGCAGAGGTCTAGAAAATGTTCCCCATTCTAAGCATTAGCATCATGAAGAGACAACCACAACCTTGCTTTATTACCTTCTGCATCTCGCACAGTAGCTGCTACCCTACCAGAGATGCAAATATGCTTAAGTAAAGGTCCCACCACGGGACCAGAAGTTCCCTCAGCAGAAGAATCTGTTTCTTCCTGTCAATCTGGTTTTTGTCTTATAGCACCTGCAAAACTTCTTAAACATACACGCCAACAAAACACCAGTCAACATTATCACAATTGTAACAGAGCTAATTTCCCATCCAATCAGGTTATTAGAATTTTGTGCTCCTGCGCTCAGTAAAGTTCCTTAACCGTAGCAGTCACAGATTAAAAAAAATTATAACACTCAGTATCACTATAAAACTATACTTAAAGCAATGTTCAACAAATTTCACCAGAAATTTTGAAAGTCAAGGGGGTTTTCCAACTGGACTTTGGAAGTAGTTTCCCAGTTTGTATCCAATGAAACATTTAGATGCGGAATAGCTGAAGGCCTGTCTTATGCCAAGCAATCATTCAGTAATGGAAATACAGTTTGTAATGAAGAGAGATCAGGTGAAAAATGTACCTTTTTAACCTTTGACCATGTAGCCAGTATTACACGTATCACTTCAAATTTTGATTTTGAATTAAAGTTGTAAGAACACATTTCATTAATTCATACCTCACCATTTAAATACAGTCTACACTCGCAAGGTACTATTAAATCAATAGCACCAGGATGGCTTTCATTACCTAATAGTTGAGTGTCATTTTTTGCTCAATGTACAAATCAGTTTTAATTTTCCCATAGCATTTGTAAGAAAATATATCTCGGGGTCCAACCTAAGTAATTATTAATTGAGAGCCATTCTGGCAACTAAAGGCACATACACTGAAGAGCCAAAAAAAACTGGTACACCTGCCTAATATCATGTAGCNGCCCCCCGCGAGCATGCAGAAGTGCCGCAAGACGACATGGCATGGAATCGACTAATGTCTGAAGGTATGCAGGAGGCAATTCACACCATGAATCCTGCAGGGCAGTCCACAAATCCATAGGAGTGTAAGGTGGTGGAGATCTCTTCTGAACAGAACGTTGCAAGGCATCCCAGATATGCTGAATAATGTTCATGTCTGGTGATTTAGGTGGCCAATAGAAGTATCTAATGTCAGAAGAGAGTTCCTGGAGCCACTCGGTAGCAACTGTCAACATGTGGGGTGTCGCATTGTCCTGCTGGAATTGTCCACGTCCGTTGGAATGCACAATGGACATGAATGGGTGCAGGTGATCGGACAGAATGCTTACGTATCTGTCACCTGTCAGAGTTGTATCTAGACGTATCAAGGGTCCCATTTCATGCCAACTGCACACGCCCCATACCATGACAGTGCCTTCACCAGCTTGAACAGTCCCCTGTTGACATGTAGGGTCCATGGATTCATGAGGATGTCTCCATACCCGTACACATCCATCCGCCCAATACAATTGGAAACGAGACTCGTCAGACCAGGCAACATGTTTCCAGTTATAAACAGTCCAATGGCGCTGTTGGCGGACCCAGGTCAGGCGTAAAGCTTTGCGTCTTGCAGTCAACAACGGTACACAAGTGGGCCTTCAGCTCCGAAATCCCATATCATTGATGGTCCGTTGCATAGTTCGCATGCTGGCACTTGTTGATGCCCCAGCATTGAAATCTGCTCCAATTTGAGAAAGGGTTGCACGTCTGTCACGTTTAATGATTCTTGTCAGTCGTCGTTTGTGCCGTTCATTCACAATCTTTTTCCGGCCGCAGCAATGTCGAAGATTTGATGTTTTACCAGATTCCAGATATTCACGGTACACTCGTAAAATGGTCATACGCGAAAATCCAAATTTTATCGCTACCTTGGTGATGCTATGTCCCATCTCTCGTTCGCAGACTATAACACAACATTCAAACTCACTTAAATCTTGATAACCTGCCATTATAGCAGCAGTAACCGATCTAGCAACTTTGCCAGACGCTTGTTGTCTTATATAGGCACTGCCGGCCGCACCGCTTTACTCTGATTGGTTCCATAGCTCCTATACCAGTTTTTTCGCTCTCTAGTGTATACACATGTAATAAAAGGGGTTTGTTCCAAAGTTACAAGAAAAAAAATTAATTTTGGTAGAAAGATAATATATTTAATAGTTAAACATGTTATTTTTAACAAGTATTTAATTGAAAATCATGAATAAATAAACATGTGCAATACTTTCTTACCTGAAATGTTAATTTTCAATACCTGTATATGTATTTGATTGTAGGTACTATGTGAAAAAATAAGGTAATTAAATTTCCTACTTTCTGTATAATTGTTGTGCAAATGTAACATTTTATTTTGTATGTTGTAAAAATATGTAAAAGATTCTCAGAGATTCGTATACTGTATTAATTTAACAGATACATTCATTTGTATTGTGCCAATATGACGGCCATATCCAAACATTCATAACATATGATCCACGAAGGCTGGAAAACATTGCAGGCAGTGTTAGATGACAACTAACAGTGCTATATCAATATGTTGGTAGATTGGTGGATGTATGAAAGACTAAATCGGTCGTATGAAAGTTGATTTAGAGGTGATAATATGTCATATATGAAAGAGCGAGTTGTACGAATCTTGAATGTATGAAAGTCGAGGACTGCCTGTACTGTTTTTCCATTTGAACGGTATAGCCACAAAATCATAAAGTTTCCAATTAGCATCCTTGTGGACAATAGGTATCTTAATTTTTACATAGAGCTGATCCTTAAAAATTGTACATTTACCAATCGTTAGGTGACAGTAAATTTGCACATCTTGTGCTGGAATTGCCAATTGAAACCCGTCTCTAGAAATAATATGTTATAGTTATTCCAATTTAGTTTTTAATTATAACTGTTGGAACCTTATAAATTTTGATTCAATAAAAGGTATGAGATTGTTTGGTAATAAGGGCTGCGAAAAAGAGTTATACATCCTGTAATTTGGAAATTTTCTCAATGATTCCAAAAAAATGATTATCCAGGGCATCTTGAAATTTAGTAAAGAAATTTGAGAAGGTTCTGAATTTAGTCTGAATCTTACTGGAAACACCTTTTTCAGCTGTACCTATTACTTAACCTGATTGGCAAAATTAGGAAGAGCTAAATGAATAGCCTGTATCTGTTTACTGGTTTTCTCAAAATTTAGGTTAAGTTTGTTTTCAATTTTGAATAATACCTTTACCTGGTGGAATATAGCAATGTTACAACACCAGTTAAAGTCCCCAATCAGAACCAATTTCTTGGTTCTTACCCATGTATCACCACCACTTAAATCCTCTTTAGCGGCCTGATTCAAATTTCCTAAAATTATGTTGGCTAACATCATTTGACTTTTAGTTTCTTTTAGTAAAGTACACTGCTCATGGGGGTTCGTAGTGGGACATATAAATGCAGGTTTAGATTTTTTTACATCATCTTGCAATTTTTAGAGCCATGCGTCTTGGAAGTGTAGTGGAATAGATGAAGTGTATATAGTCACTTGATCCAAAGGTTGAAAGTTGGCTCTAGTGATGACACCCACGGCCACCTCAGGCACATAAGCTCACGCCATTGCCTCGAAAGAAACATGCCAGCCACAGCAGCAACATTCTCACTATCTCAAAATACGGTCTCTTTCTTAGCTCCAGTTCTCTGCAATGTTTCAGCTAAACCTTCAACCAACCTACCCAAATGCAACATTATACAAAAGTTTTTTTTCTTCTTTTTTTTTTCTTTTTCCTTTTTTTTTTTTTCTCCTTTTTTCTTTTTTACTAAAATATTATTTATTCTCAGTTTTCATAAAATAATTTTTTGCGTCTCGGCTTAATTTTGAACGCACTTTGCAAGGATTTTCTAGTTTCCAGATTAAGGGACCCAATTCTGGGTCGTTTGGATTGCATTTTTGCTAGATCAAGTTCTGGCAGAGATAATACAGGCAACCCCAATGAATTTTCCTTGCGCCCTTCTCAACAACATTTCTGCTCAATTGGTCTAACGCATACACCAAGGCTAAATATTCCAAATGAGTAATCAGATACCTTCTTTCAGCAGGGGTCAGTGTATGGCTCTCATATGCTACAGGATGTTATTTATCCTCCCATTTTTGCATTGAAATTGCACTAATACCTTGTGAGTTGGCATCTGTAGGAATTTTAATCAGATCATTTTCCTTGAAGTTTATCAAAGCAGGGGAGGAGATTAAGTTATGTTTCAAATTGAGGAATGGTTTTTCCCTGGGCTTTGCTCACACAAAGGCCTGAGTTTTATTCAACAGTAGAGAGAGAGGTTTTGCTATTTGAGAAAAATGTTGCACACATTTCCTACAGAAAGATGCTAATCCTAGAAAACTTCTGCCTCTTCTCTGATCCGTAGGGTTACGGAATTCCTCCAAAGCTTTTACTTTACTGGGTTGGGGCTTAATACCTTAATTTGTAACCAAATGTCCTAATATTTCAGTTTCTTCATAACCAAATGAGCACTTAGCGGGTTTATGGGTTAGATTTTCTTATTGAAACCTCCACAGCACTTGTTCTAGCCTTTCCAGATGCTGCTCAAAAGTATTTCCAGCTACCAAGATGTTATATAGGTATACTTAACAGGTTCCCTCCCCACTTTAATATAACTAAAGTTTTGTTCATATACTGCTAAAAGATGGATGGAGCATTTTTTAATTCAAAGTGCAAGGTTTGGTAAAAATATGTCCCCTCGGGGACAACGAAAGCAGTTTTTTCCTGATCCTTCTCTACTACCCTTAGTTGGTGATACCCAGAGTTCATGTCAAGGTGGGAAAAATACCTTACTCCTGTGAGATAACTCAGAAAGTCATAAATTCTGGCTAACAGGTATTTATCATTGTATTTATAATTCTTAAGGATCTCGTTCACGTGCCGATAATGAACACATAGGCGGTACCCAGCATATTTTTTCCTTACCAGTACAACAGGAGAACATCAGCTTGTTTTACATGGCCTTACAATGCCATTTTTAACATGTTCCTCCACAATATCATGAATTACTTCCCACTTCCCAGGGGAGACACAATATGGAACTGAAGAAATAGTAGGATCATCACATGTGTCAAGCATTACTACATTCTTTTAGTTCTACCAATTTGATCTGTTTGCTAGGAAAAACATTTATAATACTTGTACAATTGATCCTGCAATTTTGTTTTCTGTTCATGCAGCAAATGTGGGTTGATATCAGGCTTACTTTCATCAGAAAGGTCCCGCTCCTTAGAACACATGGCAATGTGTTCTGCTTCACTATCTTGGATGACATACTCAAAAGGATAAAAAGAAACAAGCTTCATATTTCTGTGCAAAGTCACTTTATAGTTATCAGTGTTAATGACCCCTATATGTTGGCTTTCTACTGACAACACATTACAAGGGATTGAGGAAATTTGTGACAAAAATTCAGTATTGAACAGTTCCAATGTAACCCCACTGGGTAGAATTTGGGCCTGATATTCAATATCAATTAGTTTATGCATTCGCATAGCTAACCTCACATTTCTTAACAGTTACAGACAGTACTCTTATTTCACCATCCTCATGATGTACTTCTAAAGGTAATGGGTTTTCCTCCAAAAAGAGTTTGGACTCTGCCTCAAGCAAAATTTTTTTAGGTACCAACCTATCGTCAACAAGTGAAACTGCTGCCCCAACTGCTTTTCCAAAAATATTTGAAGGTGTGCTGATAATTCCTGAGCTCAAAAAGAGGGGTACTCGATTTACATTAGACGAACCATACCCTCTCTCATGCTTGGTTTTTAAGAATTTTCCACATTCTTGTTTTCTGAAGCGTTGCCATTGCCAAAATTATTTTGCCGTTTCTTCTAATATGTCCTGCCTTTCCACATCCAAAACAAATAGGTTTCCCATCTGGTGTTCTGTTAGGCTTATAAAACTCAGGTTTTCTATCCTCAGCATTACCAAGTTTAGAGGTATAAAAAGAATTTCCCTTCTTACCAAAATACCTAGATTGGTAACATGATGTACTAGCTTGGTGTTTCAGGGACTTCATTTGTCCTATTAGTGAGTGCATCTATTAGCCTAACTGCTCTATTGTTTTTTGTAGTAACTGAACCTCATGTGGGCTTGTTGTAGCTGTCTCTTAGTTATCTGTGCTACTTTGGCACTAGCACCCTCAAAATCGTCAGAACAGGCCTGCATCAACAGCCTGTTATGAGTGTAATACCAACCAGCTTCAATATTTCACAAATTCTCCATAAGTTGTTGGACTGTAGAGTTTTCCAGTAACATAACTTTTTCTACTACTAGCCTAAGACCCCTCAAAATATACCTGATTTTGTTGCCCTCAGACATTTCAGCGTCCAGTTTGCTACACATACTGAGATATTATAGTAAAACTTCTCAACTATCTCTGTTTCTCCTTGAACTCTAATTTACAGTCTCAATTCCAAATCTTAAATTTCCTCTAATCTAGCAAATACTTTTTTTAGCACTGCTGTAAATCCTCAAAATTATTAATACCATTCAGCTGTGCTCCTAGGCTGTCAAACCAAGAAGCGGCAGCAGCACCTCTTAAAAAGCGCGGTAAAAATATTAGACATATCCTGTCATCCCATTGGTTAACCACTGCTGCTCGTCTAAAATTCTAAATAAACTGAAACGTGCTCAGTATTTTTTCCATTGAAAAAACCTGGATCAATATAGAATCTACTTTGCTCTGTGTTTTCGAGTAGGTCAATATCGTCTGGAATACGCTGGGACTGTCTCACTATTGCTGTACCTGTTATGAACTTTGGTATCTGCAAGTCGAAGGTATCACTTCTTTGTGTTTCAGTGAATTCCTCTATAAGGGAGGTAAGACGACCACTTTCTGAATCACTGTTACCCAAATCACCGTCTACCCAAATCACCATCTACCCTTTCCCCTGATTTCAGCCTGACCTGTAAGTCAGAGTTCTTATCTTGGCTGTCTCTAGAGCAGAGCTTGCGCTCAGGGAACATAACCTCAATTAATTTCTGCTAATAAACAAATTAACATGGTACCTAATAAACACAACATAAGAAACTTAATAGTACAACTTAATAAATAACATAACTAAGTACCTTAACAATGACTTAACAATTACTTATCAGAAACACACACATAATGTAAAGTCTTACACAATAACATGACTATAAATTAAGTAAAAAAAAACATTCACACTAAATTTTCCCAACCCTCAATTACACCACTGCATTACTGTCCCAGAGGCATGCCAAGCTGTCAGCTGCCACAGACAAACATAACCCTAACCACTAATTAATAAGTGTTGTTAGTAGTTAGAAATGGTGTATTGTAGGACAGGGGCGTGGGACTGGAGGACTGGCGGCAGCCATTTTGGATGACATGAGTCAAACCTCCTGCTCTTGCTTTCCTTCCCGACGGTGGCCATTTTGTCAGCCAGGACCGACAGCATCAATTTTGGTAGTCAGTATCTATGGTGGCCATATTGTCAGCCAGTGCCGACCATCCTGCTTGGTCTTTCCTGGCCGGTAGCATCCATACTTATCCTTACTTCATGCTCTTGCATTCCAAGCGAGGGGGTTTTCCTCAGAGTCTTCCCAAATCCGAATACCTTGTTCATTCTCTTACATTCCGATTTTTTCATTCCTTTCTCCTGCAAGTCCCTGCCACGATGCCCTGACTGGTCGGCGACCATTTTGTCAGCCAGTACCAGCAGCAGTCATTTTTCCCCTGCAAGTCCCTGCCACGATGCTCAAACTGGTTGGCGGCCATTTTGTTAGCCAGTACCAACATAGGTTTTCTCCCTGCCAGGACACCCTGGCTTGCGTCACGCACATCCCCTCGTCCCTGCAAGTCCCTGCCACAAAGCCCCAACTACTGTCGAAAGGATCTCTTCTCTGATTGGCTACGCGAGGCTCTCGAAAGGGTCTTGCCTCTACCAGTCCCTGCCAGTACGCCGTGACTCGCGACATGCACATCCCCTCGCCCCTGCCAGTCCCTGCCACGATGCCCCGACTGTGGACCCTATGTCACACACACACACACACACACACACACACACACACACCTAGCTACACCACTTACATACACCTCGCAGCGTTGCCCTCACACTTACTGTCCACATGGCATGACCATGTGGACCGCTCCCGGGCTTGGGACCAGGGCAGTACACTATGCTAGCAAAAAAAAGTCACCGGTGTTTCCTTAGGCGCACACAATATGTGTGTGTGAGTATAAGGAAACATCAGTAACGTCGCAAGCATAGTGTACAGGCGGCTTACAATGCCGCAAGTGAAAGTCGACCCACCTAAAAAAACAAAGCGGTTAAAGGAACGCACAGACAAGTTACAGCAAAGGGGAAGAGTAAAGAAGAGAGAGAAGAAGAGAGAATGGGGATAGCACAGTAAATAGTGAATAAAAGCAAGTACAATACAAGTAATAGTTACTACAGTGCTAGGTATACGATTTCACATTTTCAACCCCCCTTGCATTAGTTTGTGCATGAATGATTGTAGAATGTGAAATGATATACACATTGATAACATGCCTGACAAGATAAGAATATATCTTGCTCGGGCTACAGCATGTCACCATTCACCAACACAGTACTATGGAAGAAACAATACATACTAGTTACATGCCTGACAAGATAAGGATATCTCTTGCATGGGCTACAGCATGCAACCAGCCAGCATACCTGACAAGATGAATATGACTCTTGCACTTGCTACAGTATACCGCTGGAAAAGAAAAAGTACACATAGCAGAACATACTGATAGCATGCCTGACAGGATATGAAATACCTCTTGCACGGCATGCTACCAGCCAGCATACCTGACAAGAAGAATACGACTCTTGCATGTGCTACAGTATGCTGGAACAGAAAGTGCAGAACAACAGCAGTATACTGAAATATATATACAGCAGGACATACTGGTAACATACCTGACAAGATAAGAGTGTATCTTGCATGAGCTACAGCATACTACCAGCAAGCATACCTGGCAAGAAGAATATGGCTCTTGCATGTACTACAGTATGCTAAACAGGACAAATGGCTACCAAATCCTCAACAATATACCTGACAAGATGAGTATGGATCTTGCATGTGCTCTAGTGTACTGCTGGAAAACACACACATTTTACTCGTTGTGGGAGAGGGGAATGAAAGTGCTTCTGCTTCGACAAACCCGGGGCAAGGAACTGCCATCTATTAGGCATCCCGACCCCATTCACAACCCTGGGGACAGACACATATATGATGATACGCGCCTGCCCCAGAGGTGTTTTTGATTTAGGTATGGTAACCATAGGGGGCTGTATGAATGAAATTGTCCAGGATCTTCTGCTTGCCGTCCATCCACGAAAGAGCGAGCTTGTTGGAACATTCGCTATATATGTTGTGATAGTGCGACCTAATGCTACTGAACTGTACACGCATTACTTGCTGGTTCATTAAAATGCGTTTGTAATCTTCTACTGTAATAAAGTTCCGTACAACGCTCTTCTGTATGCCTTTTGCATGCTTTACCACCTTACTGTTACAGCGATAAGCATACAGCTTCGCTCTCAGCCCGACAAACTCAATCATGTCATTAACTCCACACTCATCCTTGAATTTACCAATCACCCTTGTGGTGGGAGGGTAGCCGCTGGTGTCGAACTCGGCCATAAGTGTTGGGTCTGAGGCGAGGTCACTGTAGAAGTCGAGGCAGTCAATCTTCATCACAAAGGAGTCCATGTCAGTATAGACGAGACTAACACGACTCCCATACCATACCCTCATCACATCCTAAACAGTGCGTTCAGGCACGGGCATGACCGGTCTAGTCTGCGTGCATTACACTCATGTTCGATTTTTTTTCACGTACCATGCCTTCAATTTTCTTAAAGATGGGCAGTCATACTCTGTCTGTAGGTCACATAGTTTTACGTTTGCAGCTCAATAGACGCTTAACCACCTCTTCTGCTCCAGATCTGCCACGAAGACCACGCCATCCCCATTTAACATTGAGGTAAGTACATTGTGTACTTTATCATATTCTACATCACCCTCGTCCCAATTGAGACTCTGATAGTATTTTTCCAGCCATATATTTGTTGCTATACGGCCATCAACATATGCTATACAAACACGTTTAATAATGAAACTACGCTGTGGCACGCAGCCCTGAATGTTCGCGTACATTATGATGGTTGTATGATGAATGAACTATAGTTGTGAATTATGTTAGTATTTTAACTACTCTGTCACACACATTGTATGTGACCAGTCTGTCGTTGAATTATTAAAGCGTAGGCTTGAGTGAAAGCCAGGAAATTCTCTGAGGTGGTCATTTCAATCATACAGTCTACTACGCCTGACTTTATTCGATCATCCTGTTTACTGACGTCAAACACTAGTAGGGGAGCAGTGTTCATAAACACGTTCAGTTCAAGTGCTGGTGACTGTGTTTGTCCTTAGTAGGACCTCTGAAAGTCAGCGTACATTTGATACGGTACCATATACATACCGTTTGCAAAATCAATGTTTAAATCTTCATATGGGTAAGACTCAGAGTTTAGGAAAATTTTAACGTGCTTAATATTTACATGATCAAGTTTCGAACAGTCCATATTGACAGCATTATGTTTGCCTGTCGGAAACGCGACTATTATATAGCGTGGTTTTTCACTCGTGAAACTAGTTTTAACATTCCAGTTTACGCTCACGGAGCGTGGTACGCTTGGGTACGTCTCTAAACTCCATGTACGAAACGCAATATCAATGTTCCTTCCTTTCTTCGCATATTTCAAAAATTTCACACGCTCTGACATTTTTACCTGCACATGGGAAGCAGCCACTCTATGGATCGTATAGCCAGTGCTGTGGCTTCTGGCGTGGCGGCAGTATTCAGGAGTGCGTTCTCTTGCGTGTTGGCCATGAGAATAACTAACTCCTGCTTAGAATTAATAATTACATGCTTATAGTCTTCAGTGAACCCTTACAGCATGGCTAGCAGAATACATACTTTGAATTTGCCATTAGCATAGACGGGGACCGTAAAGTTCTCTTCAATCCCCCAGCCTGCAATTTTAGCCGCTGGCAGTTAGTTATGCGTCAGCGATAGATAGTTCTTTATGGTTTGCGTGAAGTGTATCTGTGCAGTACAATACATCTCACTATGTAGTGTATTTGCCTTACCTCACAACACCAACGTTACATCCAGCACCAGCTTACGCTTAAGGTACTCGTCTATGTCTTCAATCTCATACAAACCTGTGGGTATACGTACCTCTCTTCTCTTACCCTTCTTGATGTAACGAAACATGCAATTGCATTCATCTATGTTCGGTACAGAGAAGTATGTTTGAAAATATATCACTGCAACGGACCACACACCGTCCAGGTTGAGTGGGGGGAAGTGCGTGGAAAGCAATTCCGAACTATTACCCGGCATGATCAGGGTTACAGACATGACTGATGCTTACATGTAGTGCATCCCCGTTAAGTATGTATCTATCTTGAAAGGAAGCTCAGACATACGTGTGCACAATTTCATTCTCGCGGCAGTTGCTCTGCCTCGTAGTTGTAGTGTAATCTTGTCCCTCTCAAATAAGTTTTCAATTCCGGCAGGTCCCATAAGTTGCCATAACTGTCAAAGTATTCTACCATATCGCCATGCTTTTTATATGCAGTCCAATGGGTTCCCGGTTCGAGGCTAGTATCTATGTTTACTATACCACACTCAATCCTCTTCGCGTGGTGCGGTAGGCGGTCATGCATGAACACGCCACGGAAATGGTCTGTTTTTAATTTGCGAGCAAACTTTTGTATGTCTATGTTGGTGAGTGGGTGGTTGGGCAGGGACCTTAAGATTGCTTCTTTCGCCCGACTCTCCAACGTAATTGCTTCCTCCTGCTGCCGCCCCCTACCGCACGTAGGGATAAAGATACAGTTCGCTGCCATTTTTTTTTTACCTCTAGCAAGCGCTTCCATATTCCTATTATGTATCATTGCCTCCAGTAATTGTTTGTTTTCCTCCTTCGCCATGTTCACTGCTCATGCAATACCACTTGCACCTCCGATAAGATTACCGAGAACGCCTAGCGATGGCAAGATGAAGGGCAAAATGCCTCCATGCTTACTTCCCTACTTTGCATGGTTTCCTACTCCCGATATTTTGTTTCTTCTGCCTTCCAAACTTCTAACCCATTCCCCTCTTGACTTTAGTTTTCATAATCTTGGACACGCCCCAAGCAACTAAACGTTTGCCAAGTTTGGTCTTGTGCGATCTAACTATTGACTTGGCTTTATCTGCAAGAACGGTGTCGGCCACATGCCTATCTTCCAACTTGCTACTGTTTGAGTAGGCAATATCGTGTTCCTTGCAAGCTTCGTCCTACGAATTGACACGGACTTCACCTCACTTCGATCTTCGTGCTAGTCGCGTACCGGGACCACAATATTTATGGTCTGGAATGTGCGCTTCGAAAGGGAGGTTGTTGATCAACATACTTTATACAATTTGTGGCCAACTGCATCACCCGACCTCGAACTTGATCGCTCATGTCTGATGACTGACATAAGTATCGTGGGTTAACCATTTACAACTATATTTTTCCAATTTACAAAATTTTCCCAAATTTTAATTTGTCAAGGTTAAATTTGTTGGTGGTGGTCATTTTGTAAGCCAGTACCCAAACTTCATGCTCTTGCATTCCAATGGATTTCTCAATGACGCCCCAAACCCCGGATCCCCGTCACGACGCCCTGGCGAATCCCTGCGACGACGCCCCCGACCCCAGATCCTTGCCACAATACCCCAGCGGGGTTTATTCCGTTTCGATGGAGGCCATTTTGTCAGCCAGTACCGATGGCGGGCATTTTGTCAGTCAGTACCGATCCAAGGTCAGGTCAAGGCCGTTTAACATAATTCAATGTCATGGTCATGGTTGCCTGTTAACATGGTTTCTACTGTTGCGAGTGGGTCAAATGGATTTTCTCCGAGTGATTCCATGATAGTTCGAGACTTGACACTATACAAAAACTAATAATTCTCTTTCAGACTTAGACAATATCTGTTTTTTTCCTCTAGTGATGGAGGTGAACTTAATATCAGTGTGGGTTAGGATAAATGTATAACACATAAATAATTTATATACTTTTACCTTTATTTATAGACTAATCATAACTTGATACATGCTCAATATATTCTTAATTCAAACAATACATTCATGGTAAGCGGTTTTTGCAAAAACAATTCCTGCTGTGAGCATTCAGACTACTCTTATTCGCATATACCGCACAGCAGTTGACGCACGCGTAGATCTTCTAGACTGTGGCAAATTTGCAGTTGCTACCTTCATGACCTTTGGCAGTGATACGATTCGTGAATATCTTACCGCAATACATACACTTGCTTCCTGATGAACTACAAACATGACCTTTGCACTTCTTGTTATGTCTATACAGATTATCACTGAGGGTAAACACAGCATCACAGTTATCACAGTGGAACCCTTTGTATGCTGGGTTGAACATGCAATGTGCACTTTCATGTCAGTGTGCATTACAACTGTTACCAAAAGTGTTTTCGCAATAGTCACATTGATATTGTAATGATTGTATCAACTCTTCAGGGTCCCTTGCTGTTGACCATGTTACAGTTGGTAAGTTTTCATCCTCTTCATATTGTAGCAGCTTACACAATCGTAGTAGTTACAATGACGGTGTAATGTCTGTAGCAGCTCTTCAGGGCACCTTTCTGTTGACGATATCGACTGTGTTAGAGATGGTAAGTCTTCAGCCATTGATTCAGTCTTCATTTTGTAGTAGTAGATGTAGCTGAATGTGGTAGTATAAGTCTGCTTTCCACCACCATGCTCGACAACAGAATGACGTTCACTTTACGTTATGCTTGCTTGTATACTGTTCGTCTCGGGTTGCCTCAGTGGACGACTGCTACTGGGTGTGATACAAATGGTAGCATGGTTGCTGGACTGAAATAGATTACCTTAACAGCTCGATCGCCGTCTAGCCTGAGAAGTTGCCAATGTAACCTCTCAACTTCTTTACATTCGTTCATCTTTCAGTGTTGGTGGTGCCTTGTTGTTTTTATTTTGCTGCTGCTCGCTCCCGATGTGTCTTACACCAGCTCCTGGGATGTGGCGTTTCTGTAACGATAGCACTATCGGGAAAACATTGTAGGCGTGGGAGAACAGTCGAGAATCTCTTCGTCCTGTTGCAGTTAGACAGATAGGTGTTTGTCGACGGATTTTATTTAATGTCGTGTATATGCGAGATGGCATTTTTTAGGTAAGTATGCGACCTCAGTATCTTTGCCATGTGCTGTAAGTGATTTAATCTTTCCATATGTTATGATAGACCCTAAACTTTTCTAGCTACTCAAACATCATCTCGAAAAAAAAATTTCATTATGACCACTTAACGAGAGAAAGATGTTCTGAACTATGTGTAGTGTCAGCCCAAATTGCTTTTATATGCCTAAAAGTGTGTGGGGATGAAATCCACTACAAACAACAGTTTATACGAAGCGTTATTTTAAAGAGTCATTCTAATATTTACTGCTTCATGTATTTGAATGGAATAAATTGTTACCTTGTTCTGTATAACTGAATTCCTCTCGTAAGGGTCATGTATGTGTATAATCCATTCACGGTATCTTCGATACTTTTGAAAAGAACCTTTGAAAAATCACCCTAGGAGTTACATGTTCAATTGGTTATAAAAAAATTATATATGGAAAAAGGTTTTGTCTTGCTTTTAGCACTGAAGCACTATATAAATTGGTTGTTTTTTAAGTTTTAAGTATATTTTTTCAATCAATTATAATAATTTGTTAAAAGTCCGTACAAATTAACAACGGATTTTGAAGGGACATGTTGGTTATAGCTGAAAAGAAATAGTTCGAGGGTTAAATATTAATATGTATAAATTTAATGCCCTAATTGTAAAGTTAATATTGCTAAACTATATATTTACATTTTTACGTAGCACTCATGGGTAAAGATTTCACTGTTATTAATTGAAATTAAATAAATTTCAGTGTCTGTCCAGCGGACTCATACACTCCATCTTGTCCGTTTGGGCACGTTTTTTTCAGAAGTATAACCACGCCATATTGGATATTGGAGACGCTGAATTGTGGTTATAAAACTAACGTAACACATTCTTTCTACTTATAAGATAATTCTAGGTTAAGATGTAATTTTAGTATTAGCGTTGTTATTTCTGCAGTTTATCTTTGTAAGTTTTAAATAAACGTGCAAAATATAGAAAGGCATTTGAATATTTCCGTTACGTAATTCCCTTCGCAATCCTTAACAGAAAAAAATATTTTAAAAGAATGAAAAGGAATCGATTTTTGGTCAATAACTGATAATCGATTATTTTCGAAAGCTTTTTGTGGAGCGTAAGAGATAGCAGCACATTAGCGTTGGTTCTTGAGTACCAAATGTAGCCGTGACTTACACGTCTTTGCGCCGCACGTAGTGTTGTTTTAATTTTGTTGCAGTGAAGAAGTGCGACAGTTTCTTGATGGAAAAGCGATGTACCTACATTGCAGGTTTCAAAATGAAAGTGATTTTGTTCGCTGAAGAGTTTGGAAATCGAGCCGCAGGCCGTGAATTCGTAGTAAATGAAACGTTAGTGCGGGGCTGGAGGAATTTTTCTCACTTATAAGTCGCACCCCGAGTTTTCAATAAAAAATTTTAAATAAAATGTGCAACTTATATGCGATACAATACGGTACCATTTATCACAGTGAAATTTTTAACCTGAGTGCTACTTCCAAAAGTTTATTATGTAAAATTTAACTTTTTCCTTACACCAAATATGTAAATAAATCTTAATACAATAAGTAAACTTTAATTAAATTATATAATTAACAGTTCCGATATATACTTCAATCTACCTTTTTGTATGTATTACAATATTTTGCTAAATTGATTAGCATATTTTAGACATTTGGAGAATTTTATTAAAGTATATGACAGTTAAGATTACATGGCATTGTTTCTCTTCAAAAATAAATTTTGGTAGTTCCCACATGGACACCGTTAACAAAATATTTGACAGTTCCCACATGGCTCTGTTTTTGTTTACAAAACGTTTGACAGGTGTCTCATGGCAATGTTTTGTTTACATACTGCGGAAGGATACATAATCGGCTCCCTGAAAGTAGATCTTTAGCAGGGCTTCAGAAAATATTGAAGTTACCGTTAATACATTATACTATATGATGATTGCGATGGTTGGTGAGTGCTTATAACTATTATCCTTTAAACTTTTTTTTGTTTTTATATTAATTTACATCAGTGTGCATGGCAGTGTTGTCCATACCATTCCACGCTTCCCAATGGAATTTATTTTCGCCTAACATAATGTACGTGTCGTCCACCTCGGGTTATCACGACGTGACCTGCTTGTTACCTACTTATAAATGTAGCACATGATGCTCGTGCTATATATAGATGTTGTTAAAATGTTATAACTATTTACATTAATAATTTTGATATCTGTTTGCATCAGCACGCTACCTTGAAAAGCATCCTAGGCATGAGCGACAGCTAAGAATCTCTTCGTCCTGCTGCAGATAGGTAGGTGGCTGTTTGTAGACGGATTTTATCTCGTGCTGTCCATTTGTGAGAAGGAATTCTTTAGATAGGTATGCTAGCTAGGTATCTGAGTACTGCAAGTGATTTAATCTTTCTGTTTGTCGTAATATCTAATAAAATTATCTGACCACTATAACAGCGTTCTATCATTTGCACACAGTGTCCCACACTTCACAGCGGAAATTTCTTCGCCTATCATAACGTACGGTACATGATGCTCACACACACATGTATTTGTCGCCAAATGCGAATAACAATGTACTTTGGTGTGTGTGTATATATATATATATATATTTAAAATATGTTTGTCTCAGTGCGTCGCTGTTATCTCTCTCTCTTACTAATGGTTTAAATGCTTGTTGTTTCGTATGTGCTTACAGTTCTGCTAATATATATAAATATAAATTATATGTATTGACAATACGTACATATAAATACATATAGTATTTAAAACATGATAAATTGATAGTTTGTAGTGTATAACTGAATTCCTCTCGTAAAGGAATGTATAATGTGTGAGACTCGGGTGGTGTGTGGGACACTAGAGTCTGATGCGACTTTCTCTTGTCTTGTGTTCTGGGTAATCTCCCCTTCACTTGTCGAGACATGCACGGTGTTTGCGCTGGACGTCGGCTTACTTCGGAAGGTCCTACAGCTTCTCATGACGTTACTTGATTGGTTGATGTTGGTCGGGTCGTATGTGTGTTCCTCTGCTAGTGATGTTGTGACTGTCAGTCGTTCACTAGATGCGAGGGTTTCGTTTCAGTCTATTTGATATTCTGTTGTAGTGGTCAGGACAGTCTGGTATTGTATAACATCATTTAAAAAACTGCGTACAGTACTCAACGTCTGTGTAATACGTAATTGCGCCGGTTAGTAAGTGCTTATAACTATTTTTCATTTACATTTTGTTGTTTTAATATCTATTTGCATCATTGTGTGGCAGTGATGTCTCTTTTGTGTGACTAATTGTTTAAATGAATGTTGTTGTTTGGTGACAAGCAAAGGAAAGCCGACTTTACAAGTTGTATAATGCATATTGTAATTGTATTGTATTCATTTTTAGTGGTTGGTACTTGTAATCATTCGTTCTTTCTCATGTCGACATGCATTCTAGCTTTTTACTGAACTTCTTGGTATGATATTGTCATTGATATAACTATTATGGTATGTAACGGTTCAGAAATTACATCCAACTATGCTTATAAGTGCGCTGAGGTCATATTTGACACTGCAGTAATTTTCCTTGTTGCAGGCGTGAGAAGTTTTCTCGGTTTCCGCGGGATTTGTAATTTGCTCATGGCCGGTGTGGGAGGGCGGTAGTGTGTTCCCGTTGTCGGACGCTGCTCAAGAAAGTTTTTGAATAATAATAATAATAATGTGTGTGTGGTCCCCTGGGCGCTGGCCGAGAAAACGTTTTCTTATATTTGATTGTTAGCTGAGTTCTGTCGTCATTCATAGTTTGTGTGTGCAGACGTTTAGGGCAACACTGCGAGGTGTAGGTAAGTGTATGTATGTGTGTGTGTGTGTATGAAATAGGGGGCCTCGCTGTCGGTGGTGCCGTGGCAGGGGGGCGGCGGGCCACCTTTTGAGAGCCTTGCATAGCCACTCAGAGACGGGAGCTTCGCGTTTTATGTTAGGCCCCTTTATTGATGTGTGCAGCTGTGTTCTTTATGATAGGTCACTAGCTTCGTCGAAGTTGCATGACGGAGAGAGACGAGATCCTTTCGAAGGCCTCGCGTAACACGTTAGGCCTCTTTATTGTTGTGTGCAGCAGCGTCCTTTATGATAGGCTGCCAGCTTCATCCGAGACACTTTCGAGAGTCTCGCATAACATGTTAGGCCCCTTTATCGTCGTGTGCGGCACAGATGGGAGCCTCGTGTAACATGTTAGGCCCCCAGCTTCGTCAGTGACAAGATTTTCGAGAGCCTCACGTAACATGTTAGATCCCTTTATCGTCATGTGCGGTAGAGACGGGAGCCTTGCATAACATGTTAGGCCCCTTTATCGTCATGTGCCGTAGAGACGGAAGCCTCGCGCAACATGTTCGGCCCCTTTATCGTTTTGTGTGGCAGCGTCCTTTATGATAGGCCACCAGCTTCGTCCGAGAGCCTCGTGTAACATGTTAGGCATGACCTTGACAATTATCTCAAAGGATGACATATGGCCTTGACCTTTGACCACAATCTCCCTCACGTAACGTGTTAGACACCTTTATCGTTGTGTATGGCAGCGTCCTTTATGATAAGCCGCTCGCTTAGACGAAGTTGTATGACGGGGCAATGAACACGAACATTCTTCAGCCTAGATGGCTGGTGATGGCTTGTCATTGACGGGACCCTTTCGAGAGCCTCGCGTATCCAATCAGAGATATGCCCCTTTCGATATGTTGGGAGTGATGTCTATGTTATGAATTTGACGGCTGTATCTTAAACAGGTCGGAAATTACAGTCAACTATGCTTATAGGTACGTATGGAGCATAAATGACTCTGTGATAATTTTCGTTGTCTGGAATGATGCCTTTGTTATGAGTAGGTGATGTCTATGTTACAATTTTTGGTAGCTGTATCTTAAACGGTTCGTAAATTATGTTCGACTATGCTTATAAGTAAGCTTAGAATATAAATGACCATGCAGTCATTTTAGTTGTCTGGGGTGATACATATGTTATGAATTTGATAGCTGTATCTTCAACAGGTCGGAAATTATTATGTACAACTATGCCTGTAAGTACGTATAGAGCCTAAATTACTCTGTCATAATTTTCGTTGTCGGGGGTGATGCGTATTTTATGAATTTGACTGCTGTAACTTAAGCAGTTCGGAAATTATAGTCAACTATGCTTATAAGTATGCATAGGGTATAAATGACCCTGTAATAATTTTCGTTGTCGGTGCGCTGCCTATGTTATGAATTTGGCAGTTGTACCTTAAATGGTTTGGGAATTACGGTCAACTATGCTTATAAATACCTATAGGGCATAAATGACTGTGATAATTTTCGTTGTTGGGGGTGATGCGCATGTTACAAATTTTGTGACTATGTCTTAAAAGATTCGTAATTTGGGTTAACTATGCTTATACGATGTGAGAAGTTGCAGGACTGGAGGACAATGAACACGAACGTTCTTCAGCTAAGATGAATGGTACTAGCTTGTCAGTGACGAGACCCTTCGAGAGCCTCGCATAGCCAATCAGAGATGAGACCCTTTCGAGAACCTCGCATAGCCAATCAGAGACGTGGCTTTCGAGAGCCTCGCTTAGCCAATCGGAGATACCTCGCTTGGAATGCACGAGCATGAAGTAGAGATCAGTCGGGGCATCGTTGCAGGGACAGTAGGAAGGCAATACTTAGTATTCTAATTTAGCAGTTTGCAGCACACTGAGAATACCTTGCCGAGGCTTCGTGGCAGGGCCAACTCGGATAAAGTCCCCTCACAGGGACAAGTTGTCGTGGCATTATGGCGGGGACGTCGGAATGCACGTGCATGTTTTAGGGTACTGGCTGACAACATGGCCACCATCGGTACTGGCTGGGCGTATGGGAAGACTCGGAGACCACTCCCCTCGCTTGGAATGCTAGAGCATGACGTACAAGTTCTAGTAGGAAGGAATTACTTAGTATTCTAATTTAGCAGATAGCACACGGAGAAAACCTCATCGGCTTTTTACATCTCTGTTAACATGATAAAAGTATCTTATTTTTTGTTTAATTGGAGTTTAACTATATTTTATTTATAAGTTGTAATATTTCATTTATATTAGATATGTACTAAACCTTTTTTGGATGGTATGCTAGTTTTTGCTTTATATACGATTGTTGCTGGGTTACAGCGTCATTCTGTATGTGAGGGCAACACTGCTGCTGCGAGGTGTAGGTAAGTGTGTGTGTGCGCGCATATGCATGTGTGTGAAAGAGCAGCACTGCTGATGTGAGGTGTGTGTGTGTGTGACATAGGGATGTGACCGGAGACTGTCGGTGGGGGGACCTTTGCATAGCTAATCAGTAAGTATAGAGGTATTAGTAGCATTTAACAGCATGCAGAGCAAAAACCCTTGCTAAGGTATTGTGGCAGGGACGACATGGAGACTACATGGCGTAGGGTACTAGCTGGCAACATGGCCTCCATCGGTACTGGCT
The DNA here is from genome assembly GCA_002778355.1 of Clitarchus hookeri. Classification (NCBI taxonomy): domain Eukaryota; kingdom Metazoa; phylum Arthropoda; class Insecta; order Phasmatodea; family Phasmatidae; genus Clitarchus; species Clitarchus hookeri. Next base: position 243,064 of record NQII01002024.1, on the reverse strand, counting down.
GACAAAATTGATGCTATCAGTACTGGATGACAAAATTACTGCTATCGGTAATCGATGACCACCGTGAGCACGCAGCACATGGGTAAAAATCTCCCCTGGGGCATTGTGATGGTCAAGGAGTCGTCTTGGGGAGCCACGAACCACCGGGGACGTTGTGGTGGGCTAGGAGCATTGTCATGTGGAGCCCCCAGCTTGGAATGTGTGAGCATGAGGTACTGGCTGACAAAATGGTCATAATGGGCATGCAGCACACGTAGAAAATCTCCCCCGGAGCGGTGTGACAGGGTCAGGGCGTCGTCGTAGGGCGCCCCGAACCGCCAGGGGTATTGTGGTGAGGTTGGGGCATTGTCATGGGGAGAGGGTGGCGTTGTCGCAGGGACGACGGTGGTGATAAACAAATGACCCGCCATGTAATGTTAGAGAAAATTTTTGTTTAATTAAAAATTTTAGGGAAATTTTGTAAACAAAATGGCCTCCATCTATGTGGAGTGCATGAGCATGAAGTTTGGATACTGGCTGACAACATGGCCACCATTGAATGTTCTAAAAACAGTCTAACAAATATTTCAAAATTTTGAAAATTTGACCTTGACCTTTGCTACCCATTCCCAATCCCTTGTCCCAGAACTGTCAATTTCTAACTGCTTTAAGCATATGTGTAAGTATTTGGAAAAACTCCCTGGTCATTCATATCTGTATATATTTAAGACACTGACTAGCATGCTCACTGTAAAGTTTGCATAAATGTAGGAAAAATACACTACCAGACAATAAAAATAGTGCACGCAGAAGGATGCCTTCGATGGTAAACTTTATAAATATAGTGATACAGATGATTAATACTCGGGATCACAAAAACAGAGCAGCAGGACAATTACATACGGATCTGTGGTACGCCATCCAATCATCTTCAATCGTGTCTCACATCCCCTCACACTGTGATACATGCTGCAACACTGTTCTGGAATGGAGTTCAGCAGACACCGGATGTTGTCCTGAGTAAAATGTGCGCATAATTCTTGGATGCTATGTTCCAAATCCCGGATACTCTGGCACTGGCAACCAGCATTTCAACTGATCGCACACGTGCTTAAATGAGGAGATTTTAAGGGAACAGACAGGTCATGGTAGTGTTTTTTGGCATGACGAAGTTCTGGGCGACCTGTGCCGTGTGCTGTTGGGCATTATCCAACTGGAATATTGCACCTGGAATCCTGGCCTGAAATGGAAGTAGATGAGGACATAGAATCTCATCCACATACTGTTGGACCATCAGTGTTCCACGTAATATGACCAGAGTCGATTGGGTATCGTAGGCCAGACCATAATGCCGGTCATGGCGGAAGTGTGCAGCTTGACAGTGAGGTTTGGATTGTGTCATCACCAGTGGTCTCCACACCCGGGCACAATGATAATCAGACACATAACAAAGCGGCACTCATCACTAAACACCACAAATCGCTAGTCTGTGGTGTTCCATATTGCTCTGCCCTGGCACCACTCCAAACGGAGCTGCTGCTGTTGCAGAGTTAATTGCAGTACATGTAATGGGTGCTGGAGTCACAGATTTGCCTCTGCAAGGCATTGAGAAATGTTTCGTGAGCACATACGAGCCCTAACACTGGCCAGTATCTTGGACTGGGATGCTATGTAATCCCTCTTTGCCTGACGTACAATCCATCGATCCTCTGTACTGGTAGTCAACCTCGTCCATCCTGAGCTGGTCGTCCATGTATGGGTGCCTTCACGTATACACTGCTCCTGACAGCATCAGACATTATGGTCTGAACGATCCATGTAGTGGGCCATACAACTATACAAACACATTGCAGATATCAGCCCAACTATGAATCCTTTCTTAAAATCCATGAATAGCATAAAGCGATGTCTTTGGGGTTTTCCCAGCATTCATCTTCACTCTGTATGCTTGCTTGTTATTGCCTGGTGTTTCTCACATTATTGCGGTTTCAACTATATGCCAGTGTATATTATAGTTGGTTGATGCTTGCAGTGCCACTGCCAGGTGTGCAGTCAAATGAAAATGCACCAACATGGGACTGTATGCACACCAGCCTATACTCTTACTATTTACATTGTTTTGCAGTTGTCAAATGGTTTCTTCATGGTCCACTCTTTCATTGTCTGGCACCATAGTTTCCTTTGGTAATGCTGTATCAAAATTGAATAATCTCTAAGTTTGTGTTCACTGAAAAACTCTTTTGGTTTCTGCTTGTTTAATGCTTATGAACATAAGAACCTTCATATCAGTAACATGTAAAATTTTGTAACAAATTACCAATTTGTCTTGATTTTTGCGTGAATAGTAATTATTGGTTTCATGCTAGAGTTAATTTAACATCAGGTAGAAGGATACAATATAGGAGAAAAATAAAGTCTAAGTAAAGTTTTCAAATAGAAATTGGTGTCTTTTGACTGTAATGGCAATTATATGTTTATATGTAATTACAAAACAGAATCTTACAATAAATTTCCAAATAATGGCTAGTACTGTTACATTAAAATTAAATTATTATCTCTCATATACAGTAAATTAACCTATTTACAAATTTCTGTTCCCGTGCACTTACTAGAGGCCAGATTTAATGTCGTTGACAGATTGTCATAATTTATACAACATATTTTCTGCCAGATTACATATATAATCTGCACTTGAAATTTTGCAACTTCATCATGTGTTTTTTGTTCATAACATGTGTGTTCTGGATGTATAATTCTCATGACTGCATTTTTTTTTTTTTTTACAGGCCTTGTTCAATGGATATTGAAACAGCAATGGAAGAAGCTAGATCAGCGGTGCATTATTTTTTCAATAACAAATTTCAAGAGGCAAGAGACATTTTAAAACCCTGGTAAGTAAAACAAAGTAATCAGTTTTAAATATGTGTAAATCTGTATTATGTATTATGTTTATAACAGTGGCTGTAAGGAGGGACTGTAGGTACTGCATATAATAATGGTGGTGGTGGTGGTGGTAACAAGGATGATGACAATGACGTTCCCATCCCTCATAGTTCTCACCAGTATGGACTGCCTTCCCCTTCTAATCCACTTCTATAACCTCTGAAACTTTCTGTTGTTCGTACTTCTCCCCCTGTACAGTCCCTTAGATAAATATCTACATAACTTCCTCCATCGTCCCCCTCCATTCACCAGCCTGTACATCCTAACCAGTCTCTCCTCTCTTTGCCTGTCACTTTGGGACAGCACCCCAACTCCTTAATCATTAAGAATGGCCTAAAATTCCTTTCATCCTCACCTTCTCACCTCTACCATCCCCATTTACCCTTAACCTACCTCATTGCCCTTCTTTGCACCTTCTCCAGCTCCAGTACCTCCTCTTCCACATATGGGTACCAGACTGTGACTGTATATTCTATTATCAGCCTAATCATAGCTTTATAAAGGCTTCTACTTCACCTCCCCACTAACCCTTTTCAAGACCCTTCCCAACTTTCCCATAGCCCTTCTTTCCTGTGATACCACTCTCTGCACTTGCTGTTTCCACCTGAGATCATTCTGAATCACCACCCTCAGGTACTTATACTCTGAAGGTTCTCCTATCCCCTGCCCTTGCCATTTATAGGTGCCTTCCTACCTCCCCCTCTGCCTCTTGAACCTTACAATCTTGGTTTTCTGTAAATTAATCTTCATTTTATTCCTTTCTGTTCACCTCCTTAGTTGTTCTATGTCCTCCTGCAAATTATTTTCCCCACCCATCTCTGCACACCCCACATAATTATCCCCGCAAACAGCCTCGCTTTGCCACACACCATTATCCCCATGTCATTAACCATAATGGTGAAAAACAAGTACCCAGTCCACTACCTTGCAGAACTCCTGATATAACCCCACTTTCTTCAGACTCAAATCAGAACTCCCTCACTTTCACCCTCTATTTTATCCCGCTCAGGAACTCCCCCATCAAATCATCCATCCACTTATCATCCAGTAGTTGGTCCACTTTTTGCATCAAAATCTTGTGGAGTACCTTATCAAAAGCCTTCTCAAAATTTATGAAGAATGCATCTACCTGCTTCCACTCATCTACTACCTGCACCAAATCCTCCAGCAGTCCAGCCAGTTGCATCTCCATGAAAATTTACCCTAAAACCATTTTGGTACTGCTGCAGCCAGTTCTTTTCATTCATAACCTCTAACACCTAAAGTAATACAAGCCGGTCCATCACATTTCCTGTACTTGATGTGAGACTCACAGGCCTGTCCCTGCCAAGATATTTCCTTTCTTCCCCTTGTTTGTATACTGGAACCACCAATGTCTCCTTCCAACCTTGTGCCAACTTTCCTTCCTCCAAAGATCTTCTAAACATAATTTCAAGATATCTATAGTCGGTTCACGACTGGAAGAGACTTTCTTGAAGCCCTGCTAAAGATCTACTTTCAAGCCCATTTTGTATCCTTCTGCCAAAGGTAAACAAACATTGCCATGTGGTAGTCACATGGCAATGTTTACATGCAATGTTTACATTCCACACTGTGTGTGTGTGTACATGTGTTCGTACATGCACGTACCCATTATAAAAGTAATGTATATATTATTAATAGATATTCCACAAGCATAAAGTTTTTAATCTTGAGAATTTCACACAAAAGAATATGCGATGCAAGTGAAAAACATTTCATTCTATAAACCCAAAAATGTGAGTATTAAAAATTAATGTTTCGCGTGTGTGTGCGTAGGTTTGATTTTGACTGGGGGGTTGGGTGGGGGAGAAAAACTTTCACTTTGATTACATATTATAGATGTGGCACAATACTTTGCATTGAAATGTGTCAACATTCAAGGAGTCCATCCAACAACATAAACATGGCACCGCCAATCTCTCATAAGCCCCCGGATGGCCGTGCTGTCACGAGGTCAGGAACCGAAGTTCCCATAACTCTTATAGTGGGTTTGCAATAAAAATGCAACCCGACAGACTTTGTTTAAATAATTGAGCCGGCGGTAGGCCACTGTGTTTATGTTTTAGTTGGGCTCCGGGCCCGTATTTAATGCTGTTAACCTCTGTTGCTATCTTAAAATATTTTTCCAAACAAAAATCTAACTTAAAACTAATACGAAAAGACATTGGTTTCACTAATGTCTAATATTTAAACAATTAATTTGAAACATGTTGCTAAGTAAATTCTTAGAGGAGGAACAAAATAAGTGTGCCACAGATTTTGTAAAGAAATAACAATAACAATTTAAACATAACTAAAAAATGTGGCTCCAGTAAACAAAATATTAGAGAGAACTATTGTTTACAATAATTAAAGAAGCTGACAATGGTGTATTCTAACATCTCCAGTTTGCATTAAGTTAAAACCTCCTAAAGGTATAAGCCGTAGTACTTATAAATACTGTTTATTTATTTATTAGTTAGTTAGAAGTACCGGTAATAACTAATGGATTGTAGTGATTCCTTTTGCTACAGAATTACCATAGATCAAAACAAAAAAGTACATTAACAATTCAACACAGCAGCAACTATAAAAAAAAATGAATACATCCATCTCCACTCCAAAAATTAGAAACCAATTATTCAAAAAAATTACATAATTCAATAGCTGCTCTTTGATGTAGACTGCTACTTTATATATAATGCTATAAAGCAATGCTCAACAACATTACCCTACAATTTAACACTACACAAAAAGATTTTGCAAAAAAAGGATACAGCAAACGGAATGTGCTCCTGCAGCCAATTGATGATGGCATCCTTCCTCCAGCTACTGTTGGGGAACTTCTCCTGCTGAAATCACCACACGATACAACACTGATAATTTACAATAAATAAAAGACAATGGCTGTAGAACAGCAGTGGTGGGGAAATGCATTAATACAAAATTGTTTTCTTAAAAGATTATGACTGCAATTTCATCGATTACGATGTCCTCTCGTGTTTAGTGAAGTGATAAAGATATGTTTAATAGTAGGGGAAGTTCCAGTTTTATTGACTGTAATTTTTTATTTGTTAATTTGTAAAAATTATTTTTTTATTTTTGCAATTCAGTAACATGGCATCCAATGATGCAACTTGTTGTGCAATACATAATACCTTTGTTGATAGCGGTATGTCATTGATGCATCATTCTTGTCCACAGTTTACCAAAAATTATTGGACAGTGTCAAATTACCCATCTTAGGACCACCAAATGTCTTTCTTTTAGGCCACTGAAGAACATCTTTTTTGTAAATAAGTTGCCACACCTTTTGATTTCTCAGCAAAATTAATTACTGAGAGTTTAACTTAGCATAATAGGAATTTATATTATTTGGTAGAACGTTAGTTTTGGCTCATATTTATATGCTCAGTCATTTAGTACAAGGAAAAAATTCTTTGTACTATTTTACTTCAGATATAAACTTACAAGAGGAAATATCAGATTAAAAGCTAGGTATGGCGGAATGTTTTATGGCAAGTCACACAGAGATGGCACTGCTGTTCGTCAAATCTCCACTACTGATTAAGTGCACAGAATACAGCTGAAATATATGTAAAACAATTTTTGGTCCTTATGTGCATTTAAAACTGCATGCCACAGTCTGCTACCAAAATGTCCTATGGTGGTTAAAATTAGGTATCCAAAAACTTTTCACAGCAAAATGTGATTTATAACTAAATTCCCAAATACAAAAAAATTAGAAATTTTCTGTTTATTATGTGTGTTGATAACTCTGCATTCACAACAAATTACTTTATATTTGATTCATAGTCAAAAATATTATTAAATTTATAATCTTATGCCAAATATTTGTACATATTATTACATATCAGTACTTGTGTGAACTATGCATAAATTGTGAAAATACTCACTGCAAAATGTGATAGCAATCATGCTTGTTTACAGGTATTTTGGATATTGTATTAAATGACCATTTTTAGTTTTACTTTTGTATCAAAATTCACCAGCCTATGCTTAGTTAAATATTGTATGTATTTGACAATTAGCACAATGTACTCGCAGCAAATAAATATTTGTCTTGAAAGGCCTTACTAGTCGCTGTGTCCACTTTTGTAGGCATCAGCTTTCTTTTGGGCTCTGCCCCTTTCCTGGCGTGGCATGGCTATGTTGGCTTGTAACCAGAATGGAAACATCTTCTGATAAGTTTATTATTTGTAAAATTATAAAAATTACCAATTACATATATGCTGGATTACATTACCAAAATTAATTACTGTTACAGGAATCAAACATGATCATATTTTCCATACAATATCACAAATTTGTTGTGATGTATGAACACATTAGAAAACACAACTGAATACATAATCATCTAATGAACTGCAATGGCATATTTCATGGGATACATTTGGCAGTTAACATATTGATACAAAGAGCATTTGCTTTTAATATCCAAGCCAAAAAAAAATATTTTTGTACATCTACATATTCTTAACAATAGTTGAATGATTTCATTTTTCTTTCTCCATACATTACAATGATTCATTGACTTTCTTAACTTAGCAATATAAGCCAAATATACAACATTCATACCACTCAGATGTATTTTACGAAAGCAGTGATTCTTCACAATTACCACTAGGCCTACAATTTTGAGAAGCAATTTGTAGGTTATAATTTATTGTCAATATTATTATTTTATTTAAAGATTAATATAGCAACATCACTTCTTTGAAACAAAAACTTTTGAACTAAACCAATATTGGCAAATGCACCTTAAGAAAGAAATAAATATATAAGAATGCATATTATCTCTTGATTGCCTGTAAAAACCAAGGTAAAGTAATGCAACCTCTCATAAAATAAGTGTGATAATTAGTTTTAAATTTTATGCGTAGTGTTGGGAAAAACTGCCAACATTTTATGAAGTATACATTTAAATAATAGGTAATTGTGAATAATAGGGCTGATCTGAAGGGAACGTTTTAGTGGAGTGGACTTAATATGGTATAATTGGCTTTTGCTAAGCTTACTATGTTGTAAAAGTTTGATCATGTGTTGTTATATGTCATGGTTCGTGTAGAAAAATGTAGTGCTGTCTGAGGTGTTAACTCCTCTTGTTTACATAAATTGCCATCTTCATTCCATCCTTTAATGGCCAATTGCTCTGAACAAGAGTGAAGCAAAACCTCACATTCATAGTTTCTGTTCAGGTTCAGGTAACTTCTGGATGCAAAGTAGTGTGATACACGGAGATTGGAATGTTGCTGCATTTACCAGTGATGCATTTGTAATCTTATCATGTGAAGACATAGGTTTTATGAACATATATTGGTCATAAATAATACATTAAAACAGAAGTGATGTAATTTTAAGAATTCTTAGCAAGATACATAGATCGAAAAGTAACATCTCCTCAATTGTTAATTGCAAATTGACACAGCTTACAGTTTTATTGTCACACCAATACACACACCAGGTATTGAAGCAGACTACTTCCTTTCTTGCTGCCATAGAGTAAATATCCACCATCTACATTGGTGAGTATAATGAATGCACTTGTGTTACAAAATGTTGGTGGCTGCAGAATTTCCACATGTCCTCCCTCCCCCCTTCTCAAATTGGCCTTGAATGCTGTGTATAGGACAGATATTATAGCTACGGGACTGTGAATTAATGCAAAATCTGCCCCACTCTATTGCCCAGAGCACAAGTGCACCTATTTAGTTAGCTCCTTCTCACATATTTATTTGTTTCTTACATAGAAGGCACATATGATTCTAGATAAAAATGCAGAAACAGTTAATTGGCAAGACCATCTGCACTCACTATTGCTTGCTTTCTGGGAAGCAGAATGGCACAGATTTTGTGTGAATTCATGTTCTGTACCCATTTGTGGATGTTATTTTTTTGTAATTTTTGCATCTTATGGGATTTGTGTTATTTTCCCCTTTTTTATGTTTATCCACACATTTCCCAGATCTTCATAGCCCTCCCCACTATTGTGATTCATAGTAGGCCTTGTCATGCAAATATACCAATCTGCCTATGGGATCATAGTTATCTGTATTTATTACACTGCTGAAATATATTTAAAATATTTACAATAACTTAACCATAATTGTTATGGCAAATTATAAATAATACAATTTTTATTGGTAAATGGTGTAAATACACAAAACTTTATGTAGCTAATATGTAACAGCAATATAATTTGCAATAGGCCCTACATGTTTCCTTGGCATCAATTTGTATGTTTGGTATCAATTTAATATTTAAGCCTATAATTGTCAGGAAATACAAAATTTTTCTTTGTCAGGAAATACTATTATATTATATGTTTATATATTATACATTATATACTATTATATTATTATACTTTGTCAAATATACTATTAAAAGCTGAAAAGTTATCTAAGAGCTCTTTTCTCATCACACCAAGGGTAAATGAAATATATGCAAGGGTGCAAGTACACGAGTTTGTGCCTAATCATACATGGTCTAGGTGCTTGATTTTAGATCCCTAACTTAAGGGCTACTTCAGGCAATTTAGAGTACACCTAAAGATGGCAAAACGGCTTCAGGCATTAAGTGACGTTAGGTGCGCATTTAGGTGGCCCTTAAAATATGTTTGCCAGTAAACCAGCTATGGGAATGGTATCAACACCTGGCCTTGTGAAAATAACTAATAATTGGAAGCCATAACCACGTAAGCTACACTTTTAAAAACTAGTTAAAATGATCATATTTAGGCTGATATATTTATGAAGTGAAACATTTGATGAATGTTTAACCATAAGCGTTCAAAATTCCAGAATAATTACCCTAAGTGTTTCAAAAGAGTAATACAGTGAAACATATCTGAACTACTCAAGATGATGGATTTTTAATAACCTTCTTTAACCCAATGAATTCTCCAAAAAATCAACTTCTGTGGAATAGGGTGTCTGTTCAGCATCACAATCTAAATTTGGAGTGAGTGTGTGAAGAGATTTAAGAAGCTCTTAACAATGAGGTCTTGAGAGCCAATCTAAATTTGGAGTTCAGTATACAAATTTCAACAGCACAATGCGCTTTTCATTGTCACCTAAATATTTAACATACACAGACATCTTAACCATGTCTTCTTGTAAAACATAGCAGTACAATTTAATGTTTATTCTTATATGTTTATTTTTTGATCCACTACTAACAATATAACTATGGTAGATGATGTCAGAAAATTGGTTGTTACCAAAAGAAATAATCTGTCTTCCGGTGCACGCCAAGAATTTTCAATTTAAAAATTTTTGAAAGTCACGACTGCAGTAGATACCTGTGCCTCTAATATTGAATAGAAGTAGTAAAGAAAAAGCGGTAGAGGGCTTAAACAAGCAAATCTAACAAAATAGAATTTCTATTCGAAGGAAATGAAAAATTTGAGCTTGCTGAAGCAATTGTCCAAGTATGTACTATATGTTTTCTCTGCCACCTCTCATATTATTTACTTAAATCAGTTGTAAAAAGCTATGCACGTGTATTTGGAAATTTTATAGAGTTTTTTATTTCACAGCCACTTGCAGCATCAGCGGTGGTACAACTTAAATAAATGCATATTTAATTATAATTTTTTTTTACTTGAGTTATTGTGTTTTTGGACTGCACAATCAATAGTTTCTTTAAGCAAACAAAAACGTACAATGGTAAGCATATTAAAAAAATTTAAAACTTTCAGATTATTCTGGGTGTTTAAAATCTTAAAGTAGGTATTCACCAGCTATCTAAGTTAAGTTTAACGCCCACTTCCTTGCAGGTGGGAATCGTGCCGGACGATGTAGCTGGTCGGCTGGTTTTCTTAGGTATCTCCCATTTCCCATGCCCTTGCATTCCAGCGATGCTCCATTCTCACCTCATTTCACCCTCATCGGCGCTCAAGACCTGGTTAAGAGCTGCCCAAATCTCTTAACCCAACAACACTCACTTTCAGGGTTAGGTTAGGATGGCATGTTAAACGAATGTAAGATAATTGTGAAACTGTTGTTTTCTCTTCATTTTGTTTGCTTATGGTATTTGTATATTATTTCTGTAATTATTAGGTTTTTTTTTTTGCCATTTCTATAATGTAAATTTTTTTATTTTTCAGTCTTCATTTTGCAGCCCTTCTCTGTAATGTGTTTTTTTTAGAATATAGACTAAATTCAACAATATGCCACTGCTGGAGTAATTCTGTAGGTTATACAAACACTAAAAATACAATTTTCCAAAAAAAAATTCCTTCAGTTTTATGAAAAAATTTTGAGTTTAATTTTTATCATTATATTATGACAGTATTTACTTATTTCCTAGAGGAACACTTTCACATTCCTTTTAGATCCTAAGATACCAAAGAGTGGGGAGGTCTACGAAGAGGTAACATTAACTTTCACCGAGTGCATTTGTTTTCTTTTATGTTCTAATTAATGATTGCTCTGAAAAAGTGCACGAGTGTGGTAATTTTAGCTGCACTATCTCCAGAGTCAGTGCAGCAGTTTGAGTGCAAGTATGGCTGACAAAAAAATGACTCTGAGGGCGGTCCCATGATTATTGCATTTTTCTAGTTTTCAGAGTGCACTGAGTGCGCATCCAGTGCTGTTAATTAAAAGATGCTGTAAGTTTGAAGTATGCGATAAATAACTGTCAATTGTCTGTAATCAAACAGTGACATCAATTTTCGATCTCAATTTCACCTTTGCACAGTTTTCAAATTCTGATGTCATGAATCCTTTCTGTATTCACCATGTAATGTTGTTTTTTATATAGGCCTAACAAAATTTTACCTGTAACATGTAACTGCATCAAATTTGCTATACACTGCTTTTCATTTATTTAATGTTTATATGGTGGTGTGAGTGCCCCTGAACAGCAACAAGGCCGTAGTAAGGGAACACATTATTTGAGGAAGTGGGAAGGAATCTGCCACGGCATGATACTTACGTTTATATACTCACCACCTACTTTCCTTTCATTATGCTATTTTTAATATCATGAAATTTGAATTATATATCATTATTAAAACACCTGTGGGAGAACAGAGTTAATTAAATATTATGGGAATAGGCTGCTAGGCTACTGATTACATTATAAAAAGTAGATACAATGCACAAGTACTTATAGGTTGGTATTTGTGGATAGAGACACACACACACACACACATATACAAGTCGGAGGAACACATTTTTCACGCATGTGAAAAATGTGTTAAACTTTTGTGTGTGTGTGTCTCTCCACAAGTACTGCCCTGTGAGTACTTGTGCATTCTGTCTACATTTTTTATAATGTAACCAGAATGAATTAAATTAATAACTTAGTGAAGAGCAGTAGGCCAATACCCAAAGCCAAGAATCCTTGGAGTGACAGAGTCACAATGTGCCTCTGTACAGTGACTTAGTCCACCTTTTATGCAAATGCACCACTATTACTATGTGTAATGTCATTAAAATAGTTTGTGGTGATCTGGTTGGTCACAACGGGTCCTGTGGTGAACAACAACTCCCCCGCCTCGTCAGCTCACATAATTAGTGCTGTAAGAAAGCTGGCGATATTCAGGATCCACACCCAGGTCGGTGGCTTGCAGAGCAGCGAGCTGATTGGGTTTGTGCAGCAGCGGTGGTTGGCCTCAAGTCGGTACCCCTGCCACAGCTCAGAGGAGCAGCAGGAGTGCAAAGATTGATGGCCCTGTCCGTGGGAGCGAGACAGACAATTTGGAGGGGTTCCCTGGCGAGTGCAGACACTATTGATAAGAGAGAGACAGAGGCACCAGGGTTTCCCCAGTGGCTGCAGACTAGCTGTGGGGGAGAGACAGCGGAGATGGGGGTTCCCTTGGCCGTGTGGACACCCTCCTACTCACACCTTGCCCTCCCTGACGGAGAGTATATAAGGTGGAGCAGCCGGAGGTGCCAGGCAGTTGATTTCCAGCAGTCTTGCGGATAGTTTCTCTCTATAAGTCGGGCAGTTTAGTGAAACAATCTTGAAGCATCTTAGTTATACCAGTAATACAGTAGTAAGCTGTTTGTTGAACTCTGTGAAGCCGGACAGATCGTGTACAAGATTGTAGTAGTATAATTATACTGGTTCGGAACCAGACTTGGGAAGGTTTAGGAGAGACACTCTGCGGCCTGCCAAGGACAGTGTATAGGTTAACTTGGTGCCTTGGCTGGGGGACCTTTCGGAGCATTGAGGACCGTCTGGGCAAAACCGCTTTGTTCTTTTTTCGCTTCTCACCCTCCATACGGCTGACAAACACTTCGGAACTCCTTACGCTGTGCCCAGCCTATGCGCCAGGGTGTGCGGCTGAGGGGGTCTCTAAAGTTAAGGCTCACAGTACAGCTGCTCGGTCTCTTGAAACGTCACTGTGCCATGCCCATCCGTGTGCTAGGGTGTGCGGACGAGAGGGTTTCGTGAGCAAGAGGACTGTCTTTGGTCCAGACACGATCAATTGGCAAGTGTGGCCAACTAGCTCGCCACACCCAATTGTATCGCATACCCGAAACGCCCCTGCGCCATGCCAACCCTTCAGGATGAGGGTGTGCGGACGAGAGGGTTTTGGTTGGCAAATTGGAGTAGGAGCATTTCCCGATCATCCCTCTGAGGGAGAGGGACAGTGTGTGTGGATGACTAGCTTGCCATGCCTAGTTGTACCCTGATGTGGGAAAGCCTCTTCTACCTTTTTTATACCACTACCAACACCTACCACTGACTATGCCCCATGGGAAGAGAGGAGAGTGGCGACTTACAAGGCTGCCTCATTCTGAGCGACAAAAGGCACGCCGCCCAGTCAGGACACCCATAGAGCCCACATCAGAGACAGTAAGCTTCGTCACGTGTCTGTCACCCTTGACCCGGGCCTACTGGGACCTCTTTGAAGTGGGATTCACACCTCCTTCACCTAGGGTGGAGGATCCCAGTGAGAGCAGCTGCACACCGGAACCACCCAGTGTTACTCCCCGATGAAGAGCCCTGCATGACACAGCTGCCCAGCAAAGGCAGGCTTTCTGGTAGGCTGTGGATGCCTCCTTTGCCTGCAAGGGTCATACCATGAACAGCTGGCATAGACTGCGGGTATCCTATATGCCCACTTCGCTTCCCAGTGACGGGGGAAGAGAACCAAGCTCGCCCACCTCACGAACAACCTCAGTATCATCTCCAGCCCATGGAGTATGACCCCAATCGCAGCCCCCTAACTCCGCGGCACCAACTGGGGAGAATCAAGCACCCCAAGTGGGATCTGGCGGATTCCCGAAAGGCCCATTCCTGCCTGAGGACAACGCGACAAGCAAGGTACGACCCACCCCACCCTTAGTTTCTTCACAACCCAGTGAAGAAGGAGGTGAATGAGCCGGCTAAGCATCGACCCGACAAGTTCAAGAGATATCTCTCGTAGACCCTCTTTTTCCCCATTTTTAACATAAAGACATCTGTATTCAAATACAATAGAAAATATGTCGCAATATATGATTATTATAATTTGCAAAACATGAATGCTCTTGTGTATTACAGTAGAGGAGATAGGCTCTGCTATAATGTACATATGGCATAGATTGGTTATTTAATTTATAAGACAACACAAGTGTCAACCCTAAAGAGCCATAACCTGTGAGTGGGTTTATAGTGTAACTAATAAAAACAAAAATATCTGGGAATGTTTAGCCAGTTGGTTTCATGGTTTCAGCAAAAACACAGCAGAATAATAAAATACACTAAGTAAGCCATAGAAAAGTTTATGCTTGTAACGTCGTGCACTGTTTGGTACACAGTCTCATATCAGTGGGTATTCTACTTATTTACCATGTACATAATTCCTTAGTACACTTTGATTTATATTAATGATGCACTTACATGTTATGTAATATTTTTTGGAAGTCATTATTCAGACATTTCTGCTCAATCTGTGAATACATGTAGCCCATTTAAGAATCCGTCTGCATGTTATCATTTGGTAGCTTCAGACATTTCTGCTTAATTTGTGAACACAAGTAACCCATTTAAGCTACCGACTACATGTTATCATTCAATAGCTTCGGACATTTCTGCTTAACTTGTGAATACAAGTAACCCATTTACGCTACCGACTACATGTTATCATTCAATAACTTCGGACATTTCTGCTCATCCTGTGAATACATGCAACACATTTAAGCCTCTGACTGCGTTCTATTATATGATGGCATGAATTTTAGAGAGTCCACATCATTTTTTTTGCCCTAGCAGTCACTCCCTAAAGACTGACAATTGTGACCATTTCAAGCCAATGGTAAATGATTTTCTATCCAAAATTTATAGGTACATGTTTCAACATTTTCAGTTCGCTTTTGACGCAGTCTGGTTTTTTTTTATTTACTTTTTTTTATTTGCATCTTTTTAGTGTGTACATTATGTATTTTAATTTGTGTCTATGAGATTTTCATCAAAGTAAGTATATCACTGTAAGTTTCATAGGCAGTTTAATTCCTCTAGGGAATGTTGATATGTGGTTGATTTGACAACTTTTTAGGGTCCAGTTCAATGGCTAGACCTGAGAGAGACCTGACTCTGCTAAGAGCCATATATGTCTGACCTTTAACATAAAGGTGGCTGCTTAAATCGGCAACAGCTCGGTCTATTTTTTAATTGTAAATGATGAACCGTTACCACCAAGCATAGGATTAAAGGCAGCATACGCAGCTCAATCTTGCCTTGACCACGTACGGCATCAAACTGGGCAGTGGAAGATTTATTCGAGAAATTAATCTTAATTTAATTTAGGATAGACAAGCAAGTTCCTCTGGGATTAGCGAAACAGTCATATTATTCCAAAATGCATTTGAAGTGCATTGGTTCTTTGCTATTTTATTGGTACATCTGTAACAACAAATTATAAGTTCATATGTGTCGGCAGGCAGTACCATTAAATTAGCAGTAACATTAACATTTTGACACTGCTTTGGATAGAGTAATTTTGTGCATACATAGCAAGATACTTCGGCTACTTGGGCAATTGCTTGTTCAAATGCGCTAAACAACTGTCTTTGGACATGAGATCTATCCCTCATGACTGAAAGTCTTCCTTCCCGAGAAACGGGTGACATTTGGGTGTATGTTTCAAAAGCATGACCCCTCATGTCATCTAGTCTAACAGCTCGTGATGAGGGTGATTCATTCTGCCAGCTCGGGGGGAAGCATACTCCTTCATGTGCTATAATCTAGCTGACCATGATGAAGGTGACTCATTATCTCGGCTGCAGGAATCATACTCTCTCCTTTGCTGCAGTTGAGCAGCTAGAGTTGATGGTGATTCGTTCTCACGCGTGATAGAAATATGATTCCTCTTGCGTGTCAACCTCTGCTTTCTTTCAACAATAGATTCATTTGCAAGCCTAACTAATCTATGTGCATTATTTTCTTGTGCCAGTGTTTTTTTTTTTTTTAGTCTGCAGAAAGCTGGCTATAATATTCCATCATCCTTTCTTTCATCTTATTAAGACTTTTTTATGTGACTGAGGAGATTGTGCTTTTAAATTATATTTAGCAGCCATATTTTTTTGTTTTGCGAGACAATAGAAAACTCACCTACCCAACTTTAAATACGTTCTAAAACCACTAAAGTTATTTTATTTTAAAACACAAAATAATATGCAGGAAAAAAGAACACAAATTTCTTCTAATCGCATAGAAAATTTTTCCTATAAAAGACAGCCACCAACGATGTCTGCCCACGTTCTGGTCGCCCACTTGGTGATGTTCCGTCCCCAGCGTGCCGTGCACTGCTCTGCTAGAACACGTGTCCTTCGATACAATCACGGTCTGCCGCTAAAACCTTAACCACATTTAGAATGTTTTCAAATTACGTTCAGTGTGAGATGTACATTGTTACGTAAAGCCAATCATTAGGTTATAGGTAATGTACTTTGACCTGTAATACCATGACACTAGAAATATAATCGTATCCTAATTCTGTTTTTATCAAAGGTGATTTTCACGATGGTCTAACATTATTGTTTGAGTGCAAAGAGTACCAATTATCATTAATATAAACTCTTTAATCCCGAAAGTGATTAAGGTTTTTGTAAGTCGACCATACCTACCTAATATCGTAGTTTACTTATATATTTTGTTCACGATTTTATAGTATATGTTTATAATGTACTCATAAATCTATATATATATATATATATATATTTGCAATCGTCTCATCAAGACCTCTGTTTTGATACCCATGTCGATGTGTTTGAAAAAAAAAAATTATACATACGACAAATATGGCAGCTGGTGGCAGCTATATTTGTTTTCCTATGTCACTGCCAGGACTCAGACAAATCTAACGACACCTCATTTATTAAAAGCCATCTAGATGTTTGAATTCTACGAGGGAATAAAAATCCCACAAACATACGTACTTACATATATAGATATGTGCTAAAAACATATCTCTGCCTTTGCTTTCGAGTAGTCTTGTAATAAATGCGGTGTGCAGTACTAACATTGGGGAATATTTTAAAAGAATGGTGTAAAGAATAGTTTTAAAATATTCTCAGTTTTTAAAGTGATACAGTCAAGTATTCACAAATAAATTGTGTTAAAAGTAGAAATTATTATTTTATAAACTATTTATTAAATTTATAGTTTACATCGTAAAACCCGCAGAATGCATTGTTGAGTGCACTAAAAACAAAATATTTACCTACCAGGAAAACCTATTACAAATATACAATTACTCATTTGTTTGTGTATCAATGCAAAAGTATCAAAACTTTTAATGCAGGGAAACTTCTAAGAAATTTTAGTTAAAGTATATGCCTGTTATAAATCTGCTATTGCTAAACCAGTGGATGACTTGAAATGAGATAGGGCTTAGAAGTTAAAACTGCTCTCAGTAAAGCATTCTAGTGGTACTGTGAGATACAGAAGTAAAAACATGTTTTAATTTATACTGGATTACTGCAACTTTGGAAATTCATGTGTGGACAAAAATACATAGATTTATTGTTCAGTAGATCATTTACGTAATTTTGAACTTGTAAATTCATTACATACAATATATGCATATGCTAACACATATATACATGCATATACAGTGTACACAATCATACATACACACGCGCACATATACACAATACAGATAATACACAGTTTGGGAATAATACAACAAGAGACGCATGAATGACAAAAAGTGGAATGGATTATTTGTGAAATTTTTTCTGATATGCCTGCAAGGACGCACGGGAATGAAGTTGTCCAACGAAAATAGTTATTCCCCAATTACGTATATAATCAAGTTGATCTCCAGTCATGTTGAAGTGACTCATCTAGCTATCTGATTAATTTGCTATACTGAGTGCGTTCTCATCTATGATAGATATGAAACTCCATAATGTAAAGACAGAGACACAGCATCAGAGTTAACATCCATCTGACCCTGGCAAACATGCAGTCTCCAAATTATTCTTGTGTTTACGTGACAGCGATCATCCTCCCCTCCCTTAGGCAGGCCAAGGTCAGTTTATTGACCTCTGGGCAGCTGCCCAGCCTTGATTGAATGCAGCCTCAGTTTTCTGAACAATTTTCAGTAATTGTGGTTGTGTAGACACAAGTTCTTTCACTTAAGCATACAGGGTTTAGTGCATGGTTGGGCATGTGGGATACGTGACCGGCAATACAGTTCACAGGTGTCTGCGTCATGGACCCCCAAACAAGCACGCATACTGTTTGTTTACTAGATAATACTTCTGCCAGTTGGTATTCTGCCCGTTGCTATGATCTTAAGTTTTCTTACTCTGGATGAATCATGTGTATTAAAATTACTGTACAAAATAAAATATAATACAAGCTACACCTAACTTAAGCAAAAATTAGTATTCAATGTAATGTATTCTATAAACATAGCTTGCTGTGATACAACAGATGCCATCTTAAAACTTAGCTCACCAGTCATCTCTATTCCAGAAAATAACAGGAAATAAAATTTGTTAATAATTTGATTTTGTTACTTACAATGAGGCTATTATTTTTGGTTACGTACAATTTCATTAGTATTACGTAAACTCAGTTACTGTGAAATTATTAAAAATGGGATTTATAACCAAAATGTGTTCATATGTACTACCTAACAATAGTTGTAACTGGAAATTTAATTGGTTTGCTGTATGTTATTTAGTTTTTATGTCACATTGTTCTAAGACATTGTAATACCAATTCAGTGAGCCAAAAATTTTTTGTAAAGCTGAAGTGTGGTTCACAACTGTTGTTATTTGGAACTTGCCACATGAGTTACCTTGTGAACACAATCACTGAGAACTACTTATTTTAGAATAAATTTTTTGTTTTTGTTTCATACAATATTCAAAAACACTAAACTCAGAGGAGATCTCTCATTTGCTATATAAAACTTCTTTTTAACACAGTACCACGCTTTGGTAAACAAACTATTGTCACTTCATCATAATATTTTATAGAAACAGAAGCACTTTTGATATTTTTTGTTGTATCAGTGACAATTTTTGGTGGGCTAACTTCACAGTTGTGTCTGGGAAATTTTTCACACCGTTTGTAAGAAAGTGCATAGATGTCAGTAGTTAAAACTTAAACTGCAAATCTAAATTTGATATTTGGTTTTTCTATGTATATTTAAGTAAATATCAGCATTATGTGTACACATGCATTTCATCTGTGTAGGTTCCATAACAGTTAGAGATATTTGTTGTGTAAAAGTTTTATTTTATTCAAGAAGGTGATACAAAAACCTTAAGGAACTGCATTTATTTATTTATGGCAAAATCAATCCACTGCCCCTTGGAACTGTTATATAATGTGAATTTTGAGGTGCATAAACATACTTACACATAAGATTAAAATCTGACTTTTTCATGTCATGATTGGCTAGGCAAATGTTTGTATTACAGTCTAAATAGTCATGTAGAAATGTGTAAAATGATGCTACAATGAAATATTACTATGTTTGACAGCCGTGTGTTATACTTTTATTAAATGCAATTCAAGTAAGAAGTTACTAATCTATGTATTGACCATATGGCAGCGTTCAGAGAGCACACTTGCTCCCCACAGTTTACCCCATTCACATTGCCGTCATTTGACACTGTAACGTCAGGAGCCGAGGACCTCTATTCGGTCATTCATAAAATCTAAAATGCATGGTTAAATTTTGCAATCTTAAATCTAATTGTTTTGAAACTTTTGGATGTATATTTTCACTAAATAGTTTTAATCCCCGTAATGGAAAAAAAATGTTTAAGCCAATACTGTAAAAACTAGCATTAACAGGTTTTATTATCTGATGCATAAATTGCATGTTATTATCTGCTCTCAAGACCTCAATATTAAGAGCCGCCCAAATCTCCCCACCCACTGCGTGTTATTTTCCATAAATTAATGCCTTGAAATTGCTTATAGGATTTGTTTACCATGTCCATACTAATAACTAAAACATCTTTAACAAAATAGTATTATGAAAGTAAGTATGAAATTTGGGTCATTAATTAAGTTCAATATTTTAAGATTTGGGTCATTTATTATGTTCAAGATTTTATGAAGTGCATGGATAATAGTAAGCTTTAATGGTTATGAAAAAATAATTCCAGTAGGCCTGCTGGAGTCATAAATATGAAAAATGAGAGAAACCATAAACTTATGTTTGAAGGTAGAGATTAATTCAAAAGCATATATTTGACAAAAATATAACATATAATGTGGTGTATCCTTTTGAGTAACTTTTTTTTCTGTACTAAATTTGGAAAAATTTTAGAGGTTAGTGTGAAAATATAGTTTTTATATTGGGGTCTATGGGCTTTGTGGGTAAAAGGTGATTCTGTCTTCCTTTGAAGATAAGAAAATTTGTATTAAGACTAGAAACGGATAAAAATTAAAATTCATTATTTAAACTTCTGCAGAATGAAGAGCCTTGATAACATGTTAGTGTTAAACATTTCACGTAATATTTTTTTAAAATTATAATGTATGCATGAATAACAGTTTCCTTTTGGCAAAGTTTGAAGTTGAATCATAATGTTCTATGATGTTCCCCTAGAACTTTTAACACTTAATTATATACTAATAACAAAATCATTCTAATAATTATAACATACAAATACAATTAAGTTAATTATGATTTTTTTTTTCCAGGGCAGAAACTAGTATGTACCATGCCATTGGTCATAGTGTGTTCCTGTTCCTGGAGGCGATGCTTACTTTTGAGCAGGTATATTTAACATAGCACTTTTTTGCTTATATTTTTATTTATAATTTTTTTATAACTTCTATTGTGCCTTATTCATGCAAATCAACAATTTTTTCATTGTATTACGATTTTTTGTCTTTATGTTTAACATCATTTTTAGTGTACATGAATGTCATAATACTGTAAGCGCCACAAGTGCTGGTGGTTTGCCCTTCTAGATATCTGTGCTTGGGCCGCTGGCACGGCCCAGCTGGCGGCAGCTGATATTAGTGATGGGCTCAGCTGTGTACAGACTGTTACAAAATATTGGGTATGCATCTGCAAATAAGCAACTGATAACACGGAGACTAATGTTTTCAGCATGGCTTCAGACTGCGGCAGGCTGCGCACTCAGCGACCTCTCCCCTCACCAGCTGCACCCTGCTCCCCGTAAATTCACCTGCAAGTAATTGTGGTGCCAACAGTATACAGGTCACTTGCCTAATCATCACAAAGTTTTATAAAGTTAAGGCGAGGCTTCAAGGCAACAGTTGTGTTTCTTTACCGTGTGGAGTGCTGCTCATCTCATTCGTCACTGTCTGCAGCAACGTGTGTAATGTGTTTTGCATGCCTCCCCTCTCTGCAAGGAGAAGGGGAATAGTGCGTGCAGTTGCTGACAGTTTACACATCCAGATTTCACTATTGTTTGGCTAATAGCCCGTGTCCACATGTCACTCTTCACAATCAAAGTTAGAGCATGCACCTTAAGCCTTTATGACCTGAGTGAGAAAATTATTTATATTTATCCATTGGACTGTATGAAAAAAACATTGTTGGGTACATTGGTCAAAAACATGCTACACACACACACACACAGACAGTAAATTCCAGATTATTCAGTTGCACATTATTCTGTTTTTGGTTTATTTTTGCATTACTTATGAATCAAAATAAAATCTTAAGTAGTCATGATTTCACATTTAAAAAAATGTGTGCTTTTGTGTTTTCTTTTTCTGTTATTCACTTTATATAACGCATACTATGTTTGTTTAAACAAACAGCCTTAAGATGACGTGTAAAACAACTTATTCAAGTCAATTTATGATAAAATATTAATTTAAATAAAAAATGTCAATTTTCAGAATTGAGCAAAATTTAATTTTTATTTATTTTAATGTTTTTGGCCAGTGTTCCTTCGTCGGCTGAACCATGCACAACCCCTCACTTAAAATTGCCACAACTTATCTGTTTGAGACCATTTTTGCCAACAATTACTTCTCAAGTAATTTTTAAACTCTTTTAATACTATCCAAACCAGCAACCGGTAGTTTCCAATAATAATCACGACCGTCAAAATACAGCCAAATCTATAACCTCATGCCAAATCCCATTTACAATAACAAGATCATAGATCTTTCGATAGTGTCGGAGATTGTGAGATTATTTCTCATTGTCGCGAACCTACGATGCACTCGTAGGTTCGCGACAATGAAAACTAATCTCACAATCTCCGACACGTAAGAATAAGAGTAGTCAATTGAACACAAAAAACTGCTACGGGATGTAAACAATACAATTGATAGCACCAGTTGTATATTATCTGATTTGTTTCGCATTCACATAATGTTCAAAAACGATTGATGCATGCAATTTTTGGCAAATGTCCCATCTGTTTTAAACGGATGTTACAGGAAAACAAACTATTGGCAATCGTTAAATGGTCTGCAATTAGCATTGTTTATATGACCGTTTTTACGGGACCAAAATAAATAAGCAGGAAACACGATAAAACTTAAATAATAGGAACTAATAATCAAAAATCCACTGTACTTAAACACATGTTTGATCAAATGTGTGTTGCTTATTTTCTGGTAGCCAGCCATATTGCTTATGTTCCTCACTAAAAATATTTTTTTTTTAACCTGGTACAAGATCATTTAACTACCAGGCATGTGATGCTAATTAATTTGAAGTTAGGAAAAAGTTTTGTGTCATTATTTGGATTATTCCAGTTTTTGGTCATAATTCGATTATTCAGGCGTTCAACAATTCCAATTAACACGAATAATCAGGTGTTTACTGTGTGTCTATATATATGTATATGTATTTATATATATATATATATATATATACACACAGCATATACATACACATGCAACATACATACATACATTCATGCATGCATGCATGCACACACACACATACATACATACACATTGCAATGGCATAGTAAATTTATTTGTATATAAAATATGTTATATATAAACAAGTATTACTATGTTATAAATCTGAAAACACACAGCTTATTAAACTAAGCACTTTACCACAAAAATTATATGAATATAGATATACTTATTTGCATTAGTTAGATTGATAATGTTGATAAGGTTAATATTTTATTGTAACTGAATTTAAAATAAAATTAGTTTTCAAAGATAAAAATAATAGCCCAGCTTTGCTCATCACCATGTACATTAAAAGTGTAATTGAAAAGTGACTGTGAAACAACTAAAATAGTCAAATAACAGCCTTGCATAGGTTTTTGACCTAATTTCAAAATTGCTGGAAATGTGATTTTTATCACTCCAGTTTATTGCCTGGCCGCTAGCTACAATGANTTTGACCTAATTTCAAAATTGCTGGAAATGTGATTTTTATCACTCCAGTTTATTGCCTGGCCGCTAGCTACAATGAGATTTCCTTCCTCCTGTGCTTACATTCTGTCTGCCACCTGTACGTAACAATGTTTTGTTTTTAATATGACTACTTGTTAGTTTTCCACCGTGACATGCCCAGAGGCCTGAAGTACAGTGTTTTTTGTATGACTGAGCAGACTAATTGTGAAAGTAATTTTTTTTTCTAAAACATTTAAACATTTTCATTAATATATCCACTTTCAACTATGGAGTCAATCTTCAAAACTCTAAAATTCTTATGTAAATTTGTAAAGCTTGTTTGTCCATTTCAATAACAGCATGTCCAGTATAATTATTAGTTCTACTTACTAACTCCTTTATATAAGACATCACTAGTATTTATTTTGTAAAGCAATTTTTCGAAAATTGTACTTGCATTTTCAGTATTTATGATTCCAGTATATACATTTGCAATGTCAATTTTGGGACGTGCAGCCTTTGATTTTTAAAACTTTGCAAAATCAATCTATAACATAAGTGATTGGAGACGTCTATGGGTCGCGTATTCCTATTTTAATGTGTGATGGGTCTTTTTAATGTGTTGCGATTTGTTTTTTGACCTCGTATTTGATCTTATTTTGTTTGTTTGGTTACTGTCCTTTTGCCTTTTGTGGAGGTTTTTAATCTGTGTTTACCTGATCACCTTTTTGCCTTGTGTGGAGGTTTTTAATCTGTGTTTACCCTATTACCTTTTTGCCTTGTGTGGAGGTTTTCAATGTGTTTTTACCTCTCTTTCTTTTTTGCCTCCTGTGGGTGTTAATGAACCCATTGTCGAGCGCCCCCACAATTCCACTCGCTCACCCGAAATTTTTTTCCATTAATATAACTAGCAAACCAATTAATATTAACAGATATAAACAATAAACTGACAATTTTTGGGTAATGAGTGTGTGTTGACTGTATCAAGAGCCTTGGTAAAATCAAAATAAATAACTATTATTTATCTTTCTTGTTATGACATAATAATGTATTATNTGTATCAAGAGCCTTGGTAAAATCAAAATAAATAACTATTATTTATCTTTCTTGTTATGACATAATAATGTATTATGTTATTAAAATTTAATAAATCGGTTGTAGTGGACCTACTAGAAGCAAAATCATGTTGTGCAGGAGAGAGAAATTTCATAAGGTGAAAGGAAAGCTGTATATATAAAATCTTTTCAAAAACTTTCAAAAATGAGCATAGAAGCAAAAAAGGTCTATAATTATTAGTTAATTGCTTATTACCTTTTTTGTGAATTGGTATAACTATTGGCATTTTCCAGATATCAGAAAAGATACTATTTTGTAAACTTAACTTAAAAAAACCTGTAAATACTGGAGTGAGTATATTTGCACATGCTTCAATGACAAAATGAGGTATTTTATCTATTCACATGGATTTACTGGACTTAAGTATTTTTATGCCCTAAAGAACAAGATTAATTTTGATTGCTGGTACTGTAAAATAATTTGGAACATTAGGGAATTTGTTAATGCATATAATATTATTTAATATCTTTATTTTACTAATACTTTGGAGGAGTAATTACCAAAATGATTAGGAATCAATTTAGGATAAATAAATAACATTCTTACCATTTATTTGCAAACTGATATCTCATTATACCCATTCTTCATTATTTTAACATAATTCGAAAAGGTTTTTGTATCTACCTTAATTTTGTTGTTGATATTGGTTAACCAACTCTTTCTATCTCAATTTAATCTGTTCTTTACCAGTTTCCATTGAGCAGGAAAACAATTATAAAAGTCAGTGGTTTTGTATTTTTTTTTATTTATATATTTTATATAAACAATATAATTTTTCAATAAGTGAATGAAAGCTTTAGAAAACCAAACACAAACAGGATATTTACTTGTTTAATGAAAATTAAATGGAATATATTTATTTATACAATTTTGTACTTAAATAATGTACCATTTTGTTGATGCCATTGCTTTCATTAATTGGATTCCATTCACCAGAATTAAGTTCCAAGTATAAATAATCTCCTTTTGCATAGTTATGATATTGTCACAAATGCGGGCTGCTTCCCCCTAATTTTTAACATATCTGCAACACACGTTGCAACATATATTTGTCAGAAGCATAGCTGTTGACTCGCTTGGCAGAGGTAAACATAATTTCTTCTGTACTTTACTTTCCTACACTTAATTGCGAGAGGCCACTAAAGATTTAGGATTTTAACTTTTAACTATTAATTGTATTTAAAGGCAGTACCTAATTCATAAATAAAGTTAACTACGTAATTTAAAAGACACATTTCTATCCAATAAGGCTTTAAAATGAAAGAGAACACTCAACATTAATGAAATACAACAAATCTTTCCTTGGTTAAAAAAAAAAATCAAGTGAAATTTCTATAAAAAAAAAAAGAACTCTTTACATTACTGAGCTAAACTTTAATTAGATACCAAAACATTATTTATCTGCATAACACGTAGTTTGAGTACCGTTGCCAAGAGGAGCCTGTACCAGAAAATTAACTAAACACCGTAATGAAAATTAGCAAGGAGGTCTTTCAATAATCTAAACTTAATCATGTTCTAAATTACGGTTTTCTACGTCACACGATGACCTTGCATTGCCCCTATTGANTCAATAATCTAAACTTAATCATGTTCTAAATTACGGTTTTCTACGTCACACGATGACCTTGCATTGCCCCTATTGACCCTTCAAGAGGGGGGGGGGCCTCCATGGGCAGGATTCGCCGCACATTGCACTACAACCTACACTGTGATGTCATTGAAGTCGCCATCTCGCGTTCCTGCACCAATTTTTTCGTATTCTTGCAATTGCACTCCACAAACTCCCAAAATACAACTGCGCCCTAGTCTAGGCTAGCACCTAGCCTAGTCTTAAACTGTGTCCCAGACTCAGACCAGCATCCAAGCATCCGTACAGTTTCTAGGCTGGTCAGCGACTCTCTCACAACTCAAAACGACGCCTGTCCCTGTGTTCTGTGACCCACAACTGCTGACTTGCGAGACCCTGGTCTGTAGCCACCCGAGCACACGCCAGCTAACCTGCATGATTTACGGAAGTCAAACATTGAACTCCCAGGCAGCCAACGCCCTCTGCAAACCATCAGCTCAACCCGCATACCAACGCCCCGTCTACTGTAAAATTTCCAGGTCCCACACTTCCTCAGTCGCGACAAAGAAAATCCAACACAGAACGGCAACAAATCTGGATGTTCAAATTTACAGCCTGACAATATGTATACTAATGAGATATATAATTAGAAATCTTATACTTAATAATAAATGTTGGTAACAATGCTGGATGGAAGCTATCCTTATTAACCAACCAATCATCACACTTAAATAATTCATTAAAATATTTATTAGTAAAAGTGAGGTCTAGTAAACTTATATTTTTTTCATGTAAGCAATGTTTGTGCTTTAATTTTATTGTAATAATATGAAATATCTTGTGTGTGTTTAAACAACCAATTAATTCCATGAACGTTAAAATCACCAGTTAGAATTATTTGATTACGATAAAAGATTAATTTTGATTCTAAAAAAAAGTTGTATAAATTTTAAAAATAACGAACGACATTAGACTGTGGGAGGGGGGGGATAGATATATCCAATTAAAATTTTATAACTGGAGGTTATAAAAAGTTCTATCCAAACTGAATCAATATATTTTAAGATGAAATAATTGTTTGGTATTACACAAGGAAAAATGTTTTTATCTATAGGCATAAGGACTCCACCTCCCCTGGTTAATAAGGATGCTTCCATATCACAAAAATTTTGGTAAACCACATAATTAAGGGGAAAGTGGTGTGATTTTTAATAATTGCTATTCAACCACGTCTCAGTAAGACAAATAATCAAATAGTTATTTGTATTGAAATTAGTCAGAAAAGTAGAAGCTTTTTTTCTCAGTCTGCGGACACTTAGGCAGTAGATAAGATGTTCCGTAAAACCGGTTGTCATCACTTACATGGTGCCGCAGCCCCTCCACCGGCCCCAGGAGACTGTCCAGAGGTGGGTGCAGATGATTCAAAATAATGTCACAATATTTTTAGCATCTCCANTGGGTGCAGATGATTCAAAATAATGTCACAATATTTTTAGCATCTCCATCTTATTATTTTAGTAGTATATTCACAGTTTCAAAATAACAAAATTTTAATTATTATCTATAAATTGAGGAAAAAATTTTTGCTAATTATTGGTCTTCGAAAATTCAGGTGTTCAGGAATACTTTTGCCCCCATAATTAACACCATGGAAATTAATTTAACTTTATACACGCATACCTACAGGATTTTCGGAAATTAAATGTCCAAACTACGGGTGGTGATTCCTTATGAAAAATAAAGTCAAAAATATAAAGGACACCTTATACCTAAACGGAATATTAAAGGATATATGAGCATGTGAAAATTGGGTTTTGAAATCACATTTTCACAGAATGCCTTGTGTTTTCTGCCAGTGGTAGGGATGTTGGTTATTTACCTGCAGTACATCCCACACAGTCGAATGAGACATGCCCATTTGGCACGCTATGGAACGTGTTCTAGTGGAGGGCATGTTGTCAATGTGCTGACGTACCGCTTCCTCAAGCCAAACAGTGTGCACGGACCGGAGACGGCCAGCATTGCGCTTGTGTCTTTGTAATATGGAAGTCATAAGTCACCTTTTTGCTGCAGTCTTTGTAGGAATTGTACAAGGCATTCGACGAAAATACGTTTTCAAAACACAATATTGACAGGCTCATATCTCCTTTAGTATTCCGTTGAGGTATATGGTGTCCTTTATATTGTCGACTATTTTTCATAATGAATCATCTCCCATAGTGTAGAACCTCCCATAGTGTAGGAGTTTAATTTCATGTGTGTNTCGACTATTTTTCATAATGAATCATCTCCCATAGTGTAGAACCTCCCATAGTGTAGGAGTTTAATTTCATGTGTGTGTCTCTTTCTCTGTATGTGTATATATATATACACACACATATATATACATACATTCATACATACATACATACATATTGGTGTGTTCTGTTCGCTGGAATAATTATTTGTTACACATTGACCTTAAAAATATATATTGACCAGTTTCATTTGAAAGTTTTAGTTAGAAGATTATTACCTACTGGATGATTATGAAGAAACGTAATTAATTAAATATTTCATTTAATGTTAACGTCTACGGCTGTACTGGAAAAAAAATCCTTCTGACTGTTTAAAAAAATAATGTTAATGAAATTTACAAGTTGCTGTTATAACTGTTTTTCTTCTTCTTCTTCTTCTTGTAGCAGTATAAACGTGACTTGAGTGTGTCACGCTTCCCACTGCATCACCAATATGTGNTCGACTATTTTTCATAATGAATCATCTCCCATAGTGTAGAACCTCCCATAGTGTAGGAGTTTAATTTCATGTGTGTCTCTCTTTCTCTGTATGTGTATATATATATACACACACATATATATACATACATACATACATACATACATATTGGTGTGTTCTGTTCGCTGGAATAATTATTTGTTACACATTGACCTTAAAAATATATATTGACCAGTTTCATTTGAAAGTTTTAGTTAGAAGATTATTACCTACTGGATGATTATGAAGAAACGTAATTAATTAAATATTTCATTTAATGTTAATGTCTACGGCTGTACTGGAAAAAAAATCCTTCTGACTGTTAAAAAAAATAATGTTAATGAAATTTACAAGCTGCTGTTATAACTGTTTTTCTTCTTCTTCTTCTTGTAGCAGTATAAACGTGACTTGAGTGTGTCACGCTTCCCACTGCATCACCAATATGTGACGATAGTTCGGCTTACTTCCCAGTCAGGCAGACTACCCTAAAGATGCTAGCTCAGATAAGTCAGCTACCAGCTCCCCCTACCCCGTACACTTTCAAGCTTTCGCCATGCCACCCTTGACCATGCTACATGTTGCAGTAGGAGTTTTCCATGCAAGTGTTTGGTTACAAATTCTCATGTGTCTCCTTTGTTTAAAGAGCGAGTGTGTGTGCGTCTGGTTGTTTTTTTTTTAAGCAGCTCATCTCAGNTTCGCCATGCCACCCTTGACCATGCTACATGTTGCAGTAGGAGTTTTCCATGCAAGTGTTTGGTTACAAATTCTCATGTGTCTCCTTTGTTTAAAGAGCGAGTGTGTGTGCGTCTGGTTGTTTTTTTTTTAAGCAGCTCATCTCAGGAAAGACTGATATGAGAATGAACATATAGTCTTAAATCTGTGATGTTCNTGTTTTTTTTTTAAGCAGCTCATCTCAGGAAAGACTGATATGAGAATGAACATATAGTCTTAAATCTGTGATGTTCTAAATATTTCCATCCTTTGTATCATAACCTTGAAAACAAAACACATAAAAATTTTGGCGCTGCTGCTTAACAGGATTCTTCAAACTCTGCAAAATGATTTTTATTTTAAATCATTATCACAAAAAGTACAGAAGAAGTGAAATGTTTTATTTTTCAAATAAATGCCTATCCCATGACCGAGGCCATCTAGGATGAAGCATGGCCTTAAGAAAAATTTTGTAACTACAGTTTAGAAAACACAAATATACTATGAGACAGTGGGCACTTAAATTATATATTTCAACAAAGGTGAGGCAAAACTGATTTTTACCAATACAAGTATAAACCGAAACTTTCTTGCAGATATAGCCTCTATCCGATATCAATACACTGGACTTCACAAAGTTGAAAGCGAAAAAATCATTTTTACAACTTTGCAAATCATTTTTACAACCAATGTAATTTTTTTAGGTTGTTTGTGCGGAGAAGGTAAAAGATTGTGTTTCTTTAAATTCTCTTATATAACTTGATCACCACTTTCTGTTTTACGTGAGAGGTTATCACTGATTGCAAAGCTTCTTCTAATTGCCCCAAAACTTCAGATGAAGTTGTTGCATATGTCTTTGGAACACATAGCCCTANGATTGCAAAGCTTCTTCTAATTGCCCCAAAACTTCAGATGAAGTTGTTGCATATGTCTTTGGAACACATAGCCCTAATTTTCAATTTTTTTTTATTTTATAAAAAAATATGACACTTCAAGGTGGCACTACAAATCAGAAGTGAAGAGGCTGACTGTGCTATCTGTAAAGAAATTCCACATATCCTTTTTCCGATTCATGCAGAATTACTTTCCGCTTTGAAATAAGATTGAATCTTGCTCATACGCAATGATTAATTAAAATTAAACTCGACCTAACCATTACGTTATGACATAAATTTCTTCCGAAACATAAACAAAATGGAGGAAACTGCGTGGCCTACAGATAGTAGCACCAGTTTTTATTTGATTTGGAGCATTGTTGTCGTTAAACTTTTAATGATTTTTCAGAGTGATAAACAGTAATGTAAACAAAACATGTATGTGTAATAATTATTTTCGTGGGATAGTAATTTGTAACTAGCATTTTGATAAAAAAAAATGTAATATCAAATAATTACATATTCTGATAAGACAACAGTATAAAATTTAAATACATTGCCAGTAATACAGTTCTTAAAAGAACACAGTGTATATTGCTTGACTCAAATTTTCATCACCACCTTGATAATATATTTATTAACTATTCCAAATAGAACTTTAAGTTTCATAAAATATTTAACACCATCTTCTTCTGGTTTTGATTCCTTACTTTTTCCTTATTATACCTTAGTCAGGTTCAAATTAGAATACTGTTCAGTTTTTTGGAATATAATTACAAATACAGATTCAAACAGAATTGTATAAATTCAACAAAAAATATTCTGTTTTATTAAAAAAAATATATATATTTTTAAAGGTGACGAGAAATTCAACTAAAAACTTTTAATCCAAAAACTTAACACACGTACACTTTGCCTTAGAAGGAAAGTGATTGTCACTGTGTTTCTGATTAACTATATTATAGGCAATGTTAATATTTCTGATATTACACAGTGCGAGTCTGAAAGTCTCACAGTATCATTAAAGATGAACTTCTTTGTTTATAACTACTCATAAGACATTTTATTTAATTAAACAATGTGTAGATAATGTAAATAAGTGTTTAGTTTATATAGATCACTTTGTTAATACAAAATTTTAATAAAAAACAGTCTATCTGAAACCAATAATATACAAGTCCGTAACATTACATTAACTCTATTTGTTTTGTTTATTTAACTTAGATTCCTTATATAGATGCACTTCTCAAAATTATACAGTTTATTATAGATGTTTATATTTTTTAAATTTTGTATGCTAATTGTTTGATTTTGTTAAGTACCTTGATTATCCGCCATAATGCAGGGGACGAGCGAGTCAGATAATCGAAAATCGCAGTTAAGCGAGTCGTGCTTAAATCTCATGGCCGTTAGCTGGGCAGGCAGTTGATGATACGCAGTGTATTTACCGTTTACAAAAGAAAATTAACTTTCTTTATTAGTGAAACGTAAATATTCACAAAGGAAGGTGTGTTCCAATAAATTAATTCTTAAAAAATGCATATATGAATGCTGGTTAACAGTAAAATTAACATAATGGACCTGCAAATCGGCCTAAAAGATGTTGCCCGACAAAACAGTTTATTTACCGTTTACTGTAAAAATAAGACTTTTCTTACTCGTGTAACAATATTTTAAAAAGTATGTGTGTTCCAGTTTAAATTATTCACCGGAATAAAGGTGAAAATTATTATATAAACTGAGCCGCGAATTGGCCTGAAATTCGCTGCCCGACAAGACAGTTTGTTTATTGTTTCTTATAAAAAATAAGACGTTNCTGAGCCGCGAATTGGCCTGAAATTCGCTGCCCGACAAGACAGTTTGTTTATTGTTTCTTATAAAAAATAAGACGTTGTTTTGTACTTACAAAAGAATATTTTTTTATGTGCCTGTGTTACAGTTGAAGTTTCTTAGAAGTGCAGATATAAACACTGATACAATCATCAAAATTAGCATAAAATAGCAGGCCTCGAATCTGTCTAAAACTAGGAACATTTTACATTAAAGCTGTTGTACCATTTAAATTATATGGTTTCAAATTTGTTACGAACTGTGTAGTTAGAGGTGTGTTTACTTCACAGAACGGCAGTATTAATTGTCTGTATTTTGAAACATAAACTGCGTCGAAGGTAGGTTCTGATCAACGACCACTCTGTGTCATGAACAACCAAAGTGTTGTGCTCTTTTTTTCCCGTGGACATCTCCATCTCGCTTTTGCTTATTCTCCCTCCTNCTCATGAACAACCAAAGTGTTGTGCTCTTTTTTTCCCGTGGACATCTCCATCTCGCTTTTGCTTATTCTCCCTCCTTATCGCTCTCTATCTCCCTTCTAGCTTGTAGTGTGCAATCAATACTTCTCCCCTGGCAACTGGAGAATAGCCAACCATGAGCAAGAGGGGAAGTGAAGAGGCGGTACCAAAAAGAAGGGGGAAGAGAGGGGTGAGAGACATCCTCTCCTTTCTAAGTGAAGGAAAACAGAGTAGGCTGTTTACCTACTTTTGATCATTCCGGCGCTGACGTGTTTCCAAACAAAGAAAGACATTTTTAACTGCTGTCGTAAAAAAGCAGACAAGATTAGAAAATCCTACATAGTTAATCAACAAATGGGATGATCGAGTTGCGGATAAGCGGGGTTCTACTTTATTGTATATAGTCCATTTTATTGCATGTTTGTTGTTATATGGTGGTGGTTTTTTTTGCTTGTATAATATGTTACTTTTTCTTTTGTTTAGTGTTACTTGTCAAATGATTTTGTGTTGTCTTGTGTATCAGTGTATCTTAACCAAGGCCTAACAGCCGGTTGGGGGCACTAAAAGAATAAATAAATGAAATGAGATGATTATTATTATTGTTATTATTATTAAGCTTCACAGCAACGATCATACTCTGTACCAATCTCAGACCAGGACTGAGGAAAGTCCTAATCACGCTCCTTATGGTAACCTACAGTCATTTAATTTTCACTCATTAATTACAAATATGCGATCAAAATATCCACTATCATACATTTACATAATGTTCAACACTCATGAAACAAGCCCCACTTTCGTACAGTCCAGCATGTCATTCGCTGTCACTGCTCTCCAGATAGTCGCACACTGTATTCACTGGTCACTATGCTGTTGGCCATCATCTCTCAACTCACCATCGTCACACTCACTCAGTACCAATGACTATTCAAGACTGCCATCATAAAGGCATGCTACAGGTGTGATGTCAGCTAGTTCGTCTGCCCATTTCCCTCTGTCTTCCACCACTGTCGTCATCCTGTGGAGGAGCAACTGCCTTGCCTGCCTAGGGGAAGGAGCAGGGACAAACAAACAGATTGCGCAACATGTGGACTTTAGTAACTGACTTTACTAGAGTAACTGACTTTAGTAGAGTTACAGTTGGTTAGTGTGGACAATTTAAGGTTTCACATGAGAGCCTTGGTGACAAATCTGTGAGACGACATCATTGACTGCTTCAGAATCCTGTATGGGTCTTCCCAATGTTTCTGCAGTTTTGGGCAGTGCCCTTCCTGCCTTTGTGGGTTGTACAGTTACACCAGTCATCCTTCTAGAAATAACTCGCCTAACATTCTCCGGTCTTACCATCTCATCCTTTCACTTTTAATTTTGACGTTCTGATGAGCAAAATCATGAATATTAACAAATCTCTGAGTTAATTCACTGCCATATTTTGGGTTGATAGCTGCTTCTGACATTGTCCGTCCACACAACAGGTCACAGGGGAGGCATAGTTCTCTCCTAAATAGCATCTTTGATGTTGGTACCCTTCTTAACTTATAGACTGCTAAGCAATAGGCAAGATGAAATTATGGCATCTTTGAGTCCCAGTCTTTTCAGTTGTCTGTAACAAATATTGACATGTAGTACTCAAGTGTACGGTTAAGCCTCTTGGCAATTCTAACAGACTGAAAGTGTAATGCTGTGGTTCTAGTCTTCTTCATCCCAAGAATCTTTCTTACCTCTTGTAACACAGCACCTTCAAAATTTTGTCCCTGATACAAATGGAGTTCTATTGTCACCTCAAACCTCGCGAAGACATGCTGTATGAGTGCATTGGCCGCAGTGTTTCTTGGTTTGGGAGGAGAATGACTTTAGGCCACTTAGAGTAATCTTGGGCCACCAGTAGACACCAATTACCTCTCTGTGATAGGCAGAGGGCCTAAAAAATCTACTGCCATCCTCTGGAATGGGGCTCCAACATTGTATTTCTGGAGGTAACCTGGTCCAGAGTCCTTGGTACTTTCCTCATAGTGCAGATGTCACACAATTGGCACCACTCCTCAACATCCTCCCAACAATGTACCCTTTAAAATCTTAGTCAAACCTTTGATCTAAGGTTTTATTAACACCAAAGTGTCTACTGGCTGCATTTTTATGTGGTACTTTTAAGACTTCGGGAGGGAGCTCTACTTCCTAGAAGGATTGGTTGTTAATGCATGTTTTTCCCATTATTACTTTCCCAGTTCCTGTAAAGCACATCATTCTTAATAGTAGAGGGATTGCATTCTGCCCAGTATGCCTTGACTGCCATGCTCAGGATATCTCCTCCAATTTTGGTTGACAGCTAGCTTCTTTACATTATAGTATTGAATGCAAAGTGGGGTCATTTAGCTGATCTTTCCTNCCAATTTTGGTTGACAGCTAGCTTCTTTACATTATAGTATTGAATGCAAAGTGGGGTCATTTAGCTGATCTTTCCTGATTCCCGCATCACTTAATGTAGGTGACCCATCACAAGAAACAGAACATTGAATTCTGGTTCTCTATGCCTTTAGCAATTCACCAGGATTTTTGGGATTCTTGAAATTTGGGAGCCAACTTTGAAGCATAATCAATTCTTAGAATTAAGTGTCTGCCTTCCAAGTAGAGGTGGAAGAGTGAAATTGCCTTTACCACATCCAGAGGCAACTCCCTGCAGTTCACACAGTAATTTCTCTCAGGCTTGTGCATAATCATTTAAAAATATTCCAGTGGCCTCTCCTTACCATCCTGAATATGAGAACACAGCCCCAACACCTACATCATTTACATCGTTTTCCAGAATGAACTTGCATGCACTGCTCAGGAAACCCAGGACATGGGGAGATACCAGATTAATTTAGTATTTACCTCTGTCAGTTCATGCATTGGCTTGGAAATTGTGGTAAACCCAGATACAAATTGACTGGAGTAAACACATAAGTACAGGAAACTTTGCACTTTGGTTTGTCAATTGATGGTCAATCTCTTATTGCTTTGGTCTTCTTGGGGTCTGTTTCAATTCCGTAGGTCGACACTACATGTCCCAAGAAATTTATAAGGTGGCAGGTAAAATGTGTACCCCAAAAGGCATAACTTTGAATTGCCAGGTTGCTTTCCCCTGGACTCAAAAAACAATCTTCTTGTTGTCCTGTGGGGCCACCTTGCATTGCCAGTATCCACTCTTCATGTCCATTGCCAACCGGCTAGGCTGTTCAGTGTGTCATCTGCTCATGGAAGTGGGCTAGAGTCTTTATTTGTCACGTTATTAAGCTAGTTGTAATCCACAAAAAATTTCATAGAATATCTCTTTTTTCTTAACAAGTACAATGCGATAATGCCATGAATTGGTGATATTATCATACCTAACTTCTTTATTTAATTCAGAATACCCTCAAATGCCCCATGTAAGCTAATTGTGGTAGTCTCAATGGGTATTTTATGATCCTGGCATCCCTTGTATCAATGTGATGGTAGGCTACATTTGTTCTTCCAAAGTCATTGGGCCCACAGGATTTCTCTGCAGTAATTTACATACAGTATTTTCCTGTTGCCAGTTTAGGTTTTCTTATGTTCTTGCTAACACTTCATCCAGTGCTTCTGGCAGAGGACGTTCAATAATTTGTGGTCTTTGAAGCTTCACGAATATTTGGAAGTACCAGCAAGACTTGTAAACCTCTATCGTGGACACCTGTCAGACCAATTAGTCATTCTAACTGGTAAACTATCAAAGTTTGAGAAGACCGAAGTGATTTCTGTAATGACACTGTCTAATAGGATGTTGTCTTTCTCTGCTGGTTCAATTAGACCCAAACATCTGGAAAAAATTACTTCACATCTGCCTGCAATGACAATTTCACTAGAAGCGGGCAGCACAGTGGGCTGACAACTTAACTTCAGGGTAACTCATTGGTGAGGACAAGTTTTTCGGTGTTGACACCGTTAGCTCAAATCTGCCTTCCCATTACATTCCCAGTTGATTGTTGATATAGCATTCCAGCCTATGTAGTACATCAGGCTCCGAAAGACTTTTGTCCTCTGTTACTGATACGTAAATAATATTGTGCTCTTAAGCTAAGGTGACCAAGCCTCAAGTGCACCCTTTTCTTACCTGTAACTGGTATGGTTTGCCTGTTACCGGAGACAAATAGTACTGTTCCACACTGTCACTGGTAATCACTGGGGGAAGTCTTGAGTATGTTATAGTAGCTCCTGTATCAATGACCATCAAGCAGGAGCATTATTCAACCTTCCCTACATTGTGCGTATTAGAAAAGGATTGAGTGGGTCCAGCAGGATGGAGGAATTTCAATTTCACTGTCTTTGTGGCAGAGTCCTTTGATAAAACTAAAACAAGCCACCACTGATCTTCATAGCTAAGAGTTACATATCTCATTATTTATTGAAATGTTAGTGTTTGTTTTATATCTTCTTCTTACAAAGAAAACTTATATGATTCATTACTGATTGAAAATACCTTTATCAGTATTCCATTACCTTATTCTGGAAGAAAGGTGTGGAATGTCTGGGTGCCTGGTATATGTTTGGTAGTAAGGAATCACTTTTCAGACAATTTTACTTCTTCTTGGTGGTCTTGACTGGTTAAAAAAAATGAACTGTGTAGATTTAATGTTTGTCTTACACCACATGAATAACTGTAATGGTGTCATTATTTGATCTTCATATGTTCTGTGGAGGCTTGCCTTCGTTGCAAGTCTTTTCACAGTTCCCCCTAAGCCATCACATACCTCTTTACCATGTGCTGTTACAAAGAAATGCTATTCAACCTTGATTCCAAACTTACTTTCATGATGGCATATATTTGAAAAGATTTTTCTGTTTTTGAACTGAGCCACAGAACCATCTGAGAAATGGTAGTTTTTTTCCCAAATCTGTAATCATTCCTGAACCAGAAAAACAAACAATACTTTTGAATTTTATACCAATCTAAGCCTTATACTAGATTGCTATAGCCAGCTTTATGCTTAACTCTTCTTTCAAATTTTCCACACCTGGACTTAGACACTTACTAAGGTGGCATGCTATACCTGGCTCATCATGCATTATCTTGGATAAATAGGACTTTTAATCATTTGAAACTGTGCCATCTTTCAGTGTAAAAGTTTTTAATATAGGACATTGTATCAGTTTGGCATTCTGATGTATTATACAAACATAGACAGAGTGAGTGCCAGTTACTTCAACTAAAATGCAATGCTTGGGGTGCAGTTCAGCAAATTTTGAAAGCCCAATTTTTTCATTTGGAAACTTATTCTTGAATAGATTATACAACTCCTTTAAATTCCCTAAAATGGGCATTTTTGTACATGAATTAGAGCACTGTCATTGGCCTTTACTGAAATGAAGAATTTTTCCCCAGCCATTAAATGACAGACATCATCACTGTTATGAAAATTGATAACTTATGGGATGACATTTTTTATTAAAACCCTGCCATGCTTAGAATCAGGTGGTGTGAAAATGCCATTTTATTTTACTAGAGCTTTTACTTTCCTTGCCATTATATTGCTGTCACCAAACTCCTCTTCTATTTTTTGCAGGTCCAGTTTTTGGTTAGTACTGTAAGAATCTGAATTTTTTTTTACTAAGACTTAGGTTTTCTTCATTAAACTTTTCTTTCAGCTGAGTTAATTTCACACCCAGAACTGTTTTTGTCTTTTTTATGGTTTATTTCTTAATTTACTTGTGTCAGTACTTTTTCAGTTAAAACTTTTTTTTTTTACACTTTTTGTTTACAATGTGAATATGCATGCAATCGTTTCTTTACGATAGATGATTCTTCAAGAGTGCTGAGAGACTTGTTCAAATACTCCAAGCTAGCATCTAACTCTACAAACTCTTCATCTTGTTTACTAGGACCACGCTTGCTACCTTATTCTGCTAATGATTCCTTCAATCTCCATTAATTAATTTCTTTCTTGATTACTTTTTTTTCTACAACTGTCACACATTTTCATTACTTTCTTAATCTTATAAACAATAAAATATATCCACTCTGTTACAGGCCTAAGATTATATTTAAATGTTTTGTGCTTGCTTTGTTAAATGGGTTGCAACAATACATTCTATCTCTTACTTGGTCGGCCATTGTAAGCAAATGCACACACAAAACNACAAAATATATCCACTCTGTTACAGGCCTAAGATTATATTTAAATGTTTTGTGCTTGTCTTTGTTAAATGGGTTGCAACAATACATTCTATCTCTTACTTGGTCGGCCATTGTAAGCAAATGCACACACAAAACACTGAGGTAATGCACAAATTCTGTCCAAACTCATAAAACAACACGTATGTGCACAACAAACTTCTCTCTAAGAGAGATACATGACAACTGAATACTGTGTGCTGCTTCTTCACACAAGCTCCATATGTCACTCAGCATGAGTCACCTAGCTGCCTGTTCATATCTGTAGCTTGGCCTTCCTTCTTTATACCCGTAACCCATCCTGACCTGTTACAATCCATCCATGTTGCAGCTTCTGATGATCAGTCTCTCACAGCCTGCATGTTTAAACCTGCATGTCACTAGTGTTTGGTGACCCCAATTATGGTACTATTGTTACACGTCATAAGAACGTAGAGTGAGGGACTGAATGATTTTGGAGGCCAGCCAGCAAGCAGTTCTTTCTACGGCTAAGTAAATGTTTCATTTCTGAAAATTAGTTTAAATAATAACTTCTCTTGGGGGGAGGGGGGGAGGTAACTAATTACCTAAGTAAAAAGAAAATATTAATTGTTAGGTTTATGGTTGAATTTAAGACACATTAAATCAAAGTTGCAATACCGATCAAACTTGTTTACAATTCTGAACATCTCTGTTGAAATTGTTAATGACATACCAAGATTATCAAAGAGGGAAGATAATCATGGCTGAGGATTCAACAAAAATTAACTCAAAGTAGAATCGTCAAGCTGCCTCGCAGTACCTAAAAAGGTTTAACCATAAATACTGGAACCTTTGCCAAGATATTCATTTACACTAGCATACAGTTCCCATTTAACAAAACCCGGTGTCAGAACTTAATCCTGGTTGTGCTGACCCCAGAACATCTACCAATGAACTCTACCTATATAATAGAAAAGTAAAAGTTGCTATCTACATGGTAATAGACATCTCTCCGCCGTTTTCCTTGAACGAACTCATGCTCTTGCTGCCATCTTCTCATTTGAAGAGAGACCAAGATTAAGAGCTCGAGGAAGCAACATCACCTGATATTAAGTATTTATAAACTTGTGCACACCTGTCATGGGAATAGAAAGAGCTTTCTTTATGTTTTCCCAATCATCCTACTGCTAATTGTTTGAAGGAAGCTGAAACAAATATCGCACTGCGCACATGGAAGTTAAAAAGAATACTTGTGAATTGTCACACTCCAAATCCACGTGCACAGTGCACGTGTACAAATCCATCACTCAGCATTATCACAAACAATCTGTGAAACATTCTACCTGCGGCAAAGTCCCTATCCACTGCAATTAGCATGAAGATAAGCAGATAATTTCTAAAGATCATGGCCAACTGCTGAACTAAAGAGTGTCAACAGATCCTGACAAAAGAATTACCTGAAATTTAGGCTTCACCAGCCATGTCCAACTTGAGTTTTGCATCCGAATAAAAAACCACAAATAAATGTCTAGCTTCAAAAAAATTACAGTAACAGATTTGCCCGTCCTGCAGTAATTTGTCCCCCCACAAATTAACTAATTGTACAAAACAGAAAATACTGTTTAGTAACATTACAATGTTTTAAATTACATTTATGTCTTCATTACAGTATTTACTTCTAGGGAAACACAAATCACCACATCTCCTTACTCCGATCTAATCACTCAAAAATCNACAGTTCCCATTTAACAAAACCCGGTGTCAGAACTTAATCCTGGTTGTGCTGACCCCAGAACATCTACCAATGAACATCTACCAATGAACTCTACCTATATAATAGAAAAGTAAAAGTTGCTATCTACAAGGTAATAGACATCTCTCCGCCGTTTTCCTTGAACGAACTCATGCTCTTGCTGCCATCTTCTTATTTGAAGAGAGACCAAGATTAAGAGCTCGAGGAAGCAACATCACCTGATATTAAGTATTTATAAACTTGTGCACACCTGTCATGGGAATAGAAAGAGCTTTCTTTATGTTTTCCCAATCATCCTACTGCTAATTGTTTGAAGGAAGCTGAAACAAATATTGCACTGCGCACATGGAAGTTAAAAAGAATACTTGTGAATTGTCACACTCCAAATCCACGTGCACAGTGCACGTGTACAAATCCATCACTCAGCATTATCACAAACAATCTGTGAAACATTCTACCTGCGGCAAAGTCCCTACCCACTGCAATTAGCATGAAGATAAGCAGATAATTTCTAAAGATCATGGCCAACTGCTGAACTAAAGAGTGTCAACAGATCCTGACAAAAGAATTACCTGAAATTTAGGCTTCACCAGCCATGTCCAACTTGAGTTTTGCATCCGAATAAAAAACCAGAAATAAATGTCTAGCTTCAAAAAAATTACAGTAACAGATTTGCCCGTCCTGCAGTAATTTGTCCCCCCACAAATTAACTAATTGTACAAAACAGAAAATACTGTTTAGTAACATTACAATGTTTTAAATTACATTTATGACTTCATTACAGTATTTACTTCTAGGGAAACACAAATCACCACATCTCCTTACTCCGATCTAATCACTCAAAAATCCTAATCTCTCAGCGGAAACTATCTCCCTTCCCAATCATTTGAAATCAATGTTTATTGTAAATGGTACACTAAAAGAATTTTCACATTTTTGTTACAATTTTGCGTGGAAGAATAAAAAGAAAATTTTTGCGTTACATTACATAAGTAAAAAGTACATTGCGTTCTCAACAAATAGAAAATGAACATTTTTAGGGTGTGAGTATATCGCACCCCCAGAATAAGACTGTCGTAACTACAAAATCAATGTTTTGGGTAACTCAACTGTAAAGATTTCAAATTGTCATGAAAAATAAGTTTTCAGTATCTCCCATAAATAATTGTTTGAGCATTTGCATGTCTTCGCAATGTTTTTAGATTTAGTCTTGATGTATTTATAAAATTGAAGTACAACTTAAAAACAAAAATTAATAAATGTAATTACAACACTTTAATTGTTGGTGATTAATGCAAATGAGGAATTATTACAACATTGTTATTAATGGTTGTTAATTACAGTCTCTTTATAAGGACTACAACTAAATGTACTAATTGTTAACAGAGTAAACAGCTGTCACAAACACATAGTAGCACATAGAATGATGAAAACAAAGTACAAAAAATTGTTTTTATTGTAGTTACGGCAGTTTATTTGTTATAAAATAGTGAATTTGAAGAATAAGTGTGTGTTTTTATTAATTAATAATAGACTATTAATCAACACGAATACAAGTGGTACTAACTGTTAACATGGTAAATAGCTGTCACAAAATACATTGTGTCACATTAAGTAATTGTGAAATTAAGCATAGGATGCATAACAAAAACAGTATCAACAGTAACAGGAATGTTTCCACCCTATTTTTCATAAAACCAAAATAATACATAATAATTCAAAATAATCCTCACAAGAAATGCATACAGTCTGAAATGTGTATTTTTGCTGCATTCTTAATTGAATAATTGTGTTCATAAGAGTATGCCTTAAATCAATTAACACAAAAGCTTTACAAAGCTTTAACTTTCCAGAGAGTCCACTAAGATTACAAATATATTCAGTAATGCTACACATTATTTCAATAATGCTAATAAGAGTAATTTAAGAGTTTCATCATCAGAAGTAAATACTAACTACTCGTTTTCACATTCAACAGTGTTCTCATTGGGAATGTTGCTTCCTTTGGTCTGAATGATAGGCAGGGATTGGTAAAACTCGTGATACACACTTGGGATTATTCCATCACATAATAATAAAAGGCCTTTCTTCTTTTCAGATGAGATACATGACCTTGTAGTGTATAGGCAGGAGTGAGTGAGAAATTCTCAGATGAGGGGCAACCTCTTCGACATTGCCTAAGATTGATGGTTTTGTAATCATGACTTTAATCTGTTTTTTAAAATAAAATGTGTTTGTGATTCTCTTTGACTTGTAACACACAAATGTCATTCCATGTCACAATATCTCCAATTTCATGTACCATGAAATTGCTTCCCATTTCAGCTGATAATTTCCTGAAGTCATGAAATTGGTTGAAGTTCATTTCTCCCACATGGTAGGGTGTTCCTGGCTTTTTTGCATACTGTAAAATTCCAGTCCACTGTGATAGTAAATAAAGGGCTGCTTTTCAAAGCTCTCTTTTTTTTTTCTATGCAAGAGTGCATTAAATCCCCAGCATTCTGTGTGTGTCCTACAACTAAATATGTGTGTGTGATGGACTCTACCTTCTGGAATGTCTGGGTGGCAAACGGATACATTGTAGCTGGGAATTTGTTCTTGTTTAGAGCAGAACAATTATTGTTGTGAAATATAATATCTTTACAGTCAGTAGACTTTATGTAATCATACACACTTGATGCAATTTCTATTGCTCCTTTGTTTCCAGATGCCTCATTCCAAAGCTAACTATAGCCATTCTTTGATGCATTGTCAAATATCGTAAAATTGCAAACGTTTAGCCTCCTATTAAATTAAAATACTGATAAATCACTGTATGGTGTATGAAGTACTAACTGCAAATCAAAGTTACGTACTCTCATTTGGCAATTTGTGAGTGCAATTTCCACATCAGCCCTTTTCGTTTCTGTTGATATTTGTTTCCTTTTAATGTGGTTTTGATATATACCCTCCAGCTGCACCTTTTGCTCATCAGTGACATTATTATATTGTTTACATAATACACACTTGTCCATTTTAGGTATGAATAATCCTAAATTAAATTCATTATTGAAGATTTATGTGGATGTTCCTTAGCATATGGCTCATTTTTTAAGCTACATTTTTCTGTATACAGCCCGTACATTTGAGACATCAATAGTTTCCCATGTAAATGAAGTCTCCATATCTGAGCATGTAAGTAGTAGCGTTCTATTACAGGGGAGGATTTCATATGACTGCAAATCCCTTCTAATATAAAATGATCTGTTTTTCTGTGATTGTTGTGCTTGCCACAATTGTCTGGACGTACAATGCCTAGTTCATCCAACTTGTCCCATGCTGTATAAGCATACCTCAGTTACAACAGTTTGAAAAATAATTTAACACTGATAGAAAAACTGTGGTATAATAGATACGACAGTCTTTTTGTTTACAACCCATGTAAAGTCATAAATGTCAAAACTGTAGCATCGTGCATAGCAGCTGTAATATATTTCATAGAGATACGACTGTTTTACTGTTCAATAGTTTATGAAATGATAATACTGGATGTGGACTTACCTCAAAATTCAATTTTTGGGAGTTATGAAAGTATTATGCTGGGGGTGTGATATGTCTTTTAATAAATGGATAAACTGGNCAAAATTCAATTTTTGGG
Organism: Clitarchus hookeri; assembly: GCA_002778355.1. Classification (NCBI taxonomy): domain Eukaryota; kingdom Metazoa; phylum Arthropoda; class Insecta; order Phasmatodea; family Phasmatidae; genus Clitarchus; species Clitarchus hookeri. The sequence goes on along the minus strand of NQII01002024.1, from coordinate 198,524 downwards.
AGTTATGAAAGTATTATGCTGGGGGTGTGATATGTCTTTTAATAAATGGATAAACTGGCGAGACTCGAACATGGAAGTTCTGAAGCACGCTGAGGTTGTGGAAGCAGCACCCACAAGCTGACAGATTTCGTTAAATGATTCACCTTCTGATACCCCCAGAACAGCAGTTGCAGCTCCCAGCTGTCACCAGTCGAGTTCCGCCAGGACACCTATCAGTCATACTCCAATTTACCCACATCATAACTAGGCAGCATCAACAAAACATACAGGCACATTACCAATAAACAGGTCACTCACCTAGATGACACAAAAAAATACTTTTGCTTACAACAAAATTTAACAGCCATTTTTGTTTGATGGTGAAAGGATGGTGAAGGACATATTGTACCAATTAAATAAGTAATAAATTTTACACATTCATTACTCCGCAATTTTTTTTACATCTCTCTAGGAAATACCTTTTAAAAAAAAACTATTGTTGCAACTAACCTAACCTTAATCCAGCAGGGCTTCTATCTATGACAATGAGACATGAATCACACTGGAAAANAGATGACACAAAAAAATACTTTTGCTTACAACAAAATTTAACAGCCATTTTTGTTTGATGGTGAAAGGATGGTGAAAGACATATTGTACCAATTAAATAAGTAATAAATTTTACACATTCATTACTCCGCAATTGTTGCAACTAACCTAACCTTAATCCAGCAGGGCTTCTATCTATGACAATGAGACATGAATCACACTGGAAAAACATCAGAATGGGAAAGGATGTACTGTACTTATGCAGGTATTTTGCACACCGCACTGCGAATATGACAGTTCTGACATCACTCTCCACATTTGGCTTCCACAGTGACACTCTTTCAGTCCATCCCTCTAGTGCTCTCTTCAACAGCCAGCCAGTAGGGTAAGGGATTCGAGGATACCATTCCCCAATGACTATACACCTCCACGAGACTCACACTCAACTGCTCACAAAGTCGAGAAGTGCGACCACCTGGAGCAGCAAGTTGTCTCTGCCATCTTCTTTTCAGCCAAGTGGGCAGGTAGGCAGACACAGCAAACAATCCAGGTCTACTACAATAGTTGCAGATGGAAGGACAGGGAAAATCCCAAAAACTCTCCCCTGTTAGCAGCCAAGAGTCGAGCCCCTTCAAAATCTTCCAGACTGCAGAGGAGGCCAATGTCTCCAGAGTCTATCACAGCAAGGTCGGTGCAAGGCTTTCCTCTGAGTGAAAGGGAACTCTAGCCCACCAATACATGGAAGTTCTTCCCACTTGCTCTCTTCCACAAAGACCTTGTACAGCACCAAATTGCACACAGCCCAGGTCATCTTGCATGAACTTCACCGAAAAAGTCTCTGTCTCTTCATCTCCCTCTCTCTTTCTCTCTTCTCTCTCTCTTCCTCTCTCCTCTCTTTCCCCTCCCCACCACACTATCTTTCCACGAGGCACCACTAGCACAAAAAGTTCATTCGATGCACAATAATCGGGACAAGGGATAGGGGAGGAAGGGTTCTGCTTCCTAACCATCCTATCAAAGTCATACAATAAACAGCTATTAACACATTTCAATCATTTTTTCATGTACTCATAACTATGGAATTCTAGGAGGAGGCTGAACACAAAGACCAATGCCGGGTTTTTTAAAGAAAAAAATAAATTCTATCTGCCCATTGCAGCTCCAACCACCACTCCCTTGTGGTGAAAACATGTGGGTGCACCCTTAGGGCCACAACGGCACCTGTGTGCAACAGCTTCCATAGCTGTCCATAAAGTTTGCACTAGTCCCTTGTCAAAAATTTTTACTTCTATTGTAATCCAAGTCACCCAATGTTTTTTGTTTGTTACCAAAACTACAACGTACCTATTCCAATTAATAATAAATTATCATCTGTCTGTTATAAAAACAATAATATATTTTTTTTTAAATTCAAAATGTATAGAAATCTCGCTCTTTTTTTTTTACTTCAAAAGTATAAAAACATAATCTTTCTCAAAAAACACAAAAAGGTAATAATTTTTTTAATTCCTAGTCAAGTTTCATTATCAAAATTAATGCCCATATCATGTGTTTAATAAAAAAAATTGTCAAAAGAGAACAAAAACCGTTTTAAAAAATACCAGTATGAAAAGAATCTCAATCTGAAATCAACTTTTAAAAAAAACATGACACATCCGCAAAGAACACACATCTGCTTTAAACTTTCTGAAAATAATATTCTGTTGCTTTGAACTACCCAGTGTNATTGTTGCAACTAACCTAACCTTAATCCAGCAGGGCTTCTATCTATGACAATGAGACATGAATCACACTGGAAAAACATCAGAATGGGAAAGGATGTACTGTACTTATGCAGGTATTTTGCACACCGCACTGCGAATATGACAGTTCTGACATCACTCTCCACATTTGGCTTCCACAGTGACACTCTTTCAGTCCATCCCTCTAGTGCTCTCTTCAACAGCCAGCCAGTAGGGTAAGGGATTCGAGGATACCATTCCCCAATGACTATACACCTCCACGAGACTCACACTCAACTGCTCACAAAGTCGAGAAGTGCGACCACCTGGAGCAGCAAGTTGTCTCTGCCATCTTCTTTTCAGCCAAGTGGGCAGGTAGGCAGACACAGCAAACAATCCAGGTCTACTACAATAGTTGCAGATGGAAGGACAGGGAAAATCCCAAAAACTCTCCCCTGTTAGCAGCCAAGAGTCGAGCCCCTTCAAAATCTTCCAGACTGCAGAGGAGGCCAATGTCTCCAGAGTCTATCACAGCAAGGTCGGTGCAAGGCTTTCCTCTGAGTGAAAGGGAACTCTAGCCCACCAATACATGGAAGTTCTTCCCACTTGCTCTCTTCCACAAAGACCTTGTACAGCACCAAATTGCACACAGCCCAGGTCATCTTGCATGAACTTCACCGAAAAAGTCTCTNTCCACAAAGACCTTGTACAGCACCAAATTGCACACAGCCCAGGTCATCTTGCATGAACTTCACCGAAAAAGTCTCTATCTCTTCATCTCCCTCTCTCTTTCTCTCTTCTCTCTCTCTTTCTCTCTTCTCTCTCTCTTCCCTCTCTCTTCCTCTCTCCTCTCTTTCCCCTCCCCACCACACTCTCTTTCCACGAGGCACCACTAGCACAAAAAGTTCATTCGATGCACAATAATCGGGACAAGGGATAGGGGAGGAAGGGCNTTTCCCCTCCCCACCACACTATCTTTCCACGAGGCACCACTAGCACAAAAAGTTCATTCGATGCACAATAATCGGGACAAGGGATAGGGGAGGAAGGGTTCTGCTTCCTAACCATCCTATCAAAGTCATACAATAAACAGCTATTAACACATTTCAATCATTTTTTCATGTACTCATAACTATGGAATTCTAGGAGGAGGCTGAACACAAAGACCAATGCCGGGTTTTTTAAAGAAAAAAATAAATTCTATCTGCCCATTGCAGCTCCAACCACCACTCCCTTGTGGTGAAAACATGTGGGTGCACCCTTAGGGCCACAACGGCACCTGTGTGCAACAGCTTCCATAGCTGTCCATAAAGTTTGCACTAGTCCCTTGTCAGAAATTTTTACTTCTATTGTAATCCAAGTCACCCAATGTTTTTTGTTTGTTACCAAAACTACAACGTACCTATTCCAATTAATAATAAATTATCATCTGTCTGTTATAAAAACAATAATATATTTTTTTTTAATTCAAAATGTATAGAAATCTCGCAANTCTCGCTCTTTTTTTTTTACTTCAAAAGTATAAAAACATAATCTTTCTCAAAAAACACAAAAAGGTAATAATTTTTTTAATTCCTAGTCAAGTTTCATTATCAAAATTAATGCCCATATCATGTGTTTAATAAAAAAAATTGTCAAAAGAGAACAAAAACCGTTTTAAAAAATGCCAGTATGAAAAGAATCTCAATCTGAAATCAACTTTTAAAAAAAACATGACACATCCGCAAAGAACACACATCTGCTTTAAACTTTCTGAAAATAATATTCTGTTGCTTTGAACTACCCAGTGTTCCACCAACTCTTCCACTTAAAAACCATTAGGACAGGGGAGTAGCTGATCCATAAAAATAACAATAGACTGCCCTCCTTCTTTGGTCAGCCCTTAAAATAAGTCCATACACTTTGTGTATGCCAACTTACCCTCATGGGGTTAGTAGTTCCCATTGGCCATCCTTTATTGGCGCCTTAGATAGCCAATACCGTACAATACATGCAGTGCTCCCTCCATGGCATCACTTTTACACCACATTAAATACTCAGCACTCTCCTGATTTACCGCTACATTACTGTACTGTCAAAATGCCTCTTACCAAGGTCCAAAACATGTGGGCGTGAACCTGCCATATCAAATACATTCCTTCAAGGCCCATATTTCCAGGGCTGATTACTAAATGCTACATACTTTCTGGCCTTTCCCAGCCAGTCAAACCAACATAAACATTAGTTAAAGCAACAGAATTTAGTAAATTTATTTCACCTAATATTAGTTGCCGTTGGCTTCACATCACTAACTGCAATGTACCAACTCATTTTCTGGACACTAATGTACTGCGACTCCAAAATATGAACTCTTCAATTTTCCATGTCTCGTCTGGATGGCCAAAATACACCCATCGCCCCACAGAGAACTGAAACACTTAATTAAATATGTCTAAGATACCATTGTAGTAAAACTAACCTCTATATTTACCAGGCGATGTAAGCTTAATATGTTTGAACGGAAACCACGCAAAACAAAAACTTGTATCAACATTTGTTTGTTATAAGAACAAAACTACACTGTGCTGCCATCTGACCTTACTTTGAACATCTAATCGGTTTAATGTATCGTCACCACGAGTGCTTCATGTCACGACCTGACAGCTACTGCTTTCTGCACTCAGTGCCCAGAAAAACATTCACACTGATAAACCATTTACAGTAGTAGCCAAACAATTGTAACATTAATACTTAATTACCCATATAATGTTGTGGTGTTTCACACACTGCAAATAAAGTAACATACGTTAATTTTTTTTAACTTTGAACTAACTTTCAGTGAACCAAAAAGAAGAGAATAAATGGGCCTGCCTTAGCACAATATTTTAAAAGCTTACTTGCAAAACTATCAAAAAAGAAAAATATTTTTAAGTCTGTTTTCAAGCATATTAACACAAATTGAAACTTCCACACAACTCGCAATACTGTTGATTTTAAATTTTTTGACCTATTATCTGAAGTAATGAGCCGACAATTGTCGTACAACACATGACAATTATGGTGCAACAAAACAAATTTCCACAAACTAAACACCTACGAGCATGTCAACGGCTAATGTCAATACCACGACATACCAACAAAATTAATAAAAAAACTTACAAACTAAAAAGTAATAATATAATTAAAACCAATTTTCTGGGCAAGGATCAAACACAAACACACTACAATGTCATTAATGATGGTACTGTATAACATAAAACTGATGCTGTACTATCGTTTCAACACTGTAAAAGTTCCCGTGTTTTCATAACTTTGTCAACTACTACTACATGCACAAAAGTATACTCTTGTAATTCATTCTATAATAGAATTAACATTTTATAATATGCTTTTGCATTGCCCTATTTTCCTCAGCATACCACAAAATTTAAAACCACTGTTATGTTTTAAAAAAAAACCTATTAGTGTACTGCACAGTTTATCGTTACATCTGCCATGAAATTTAACATTTGCCTAATTAATTAATTTAATAAATAATTTTTTCAACACCATAACATTCCAACAGACACACGTGATTCATTATCTATTCATTCTCCTATAAACGTAAATACAGAGGTTCCTCTACAGGCCTCAAACCTACGACCATCATCTGCCAGGCACGACCCATCTCCAGGGGTCCATCCGAGAATAATAGGCTGCGACCTTCTTGTTTCTAGCTGGCCCATCATCCTCAATACCCAAGAGGGAATCACATCCCCCTTGTCATCAACCCCTTCTCCCTTGGGGTGACATCCATTAAAGCCAAGGCTCGTCTCCCCTTGCGTAACAACCCATGGACAGGAGCAAACAAAGCAGAATTGCACTGTCTCATAAATTCATAAATTTTACTACAGTTCGTACGCATTTATTTGACCGCGAGTACCGGCACAAATTATACGTCGGCTGTCAGCTGACCCAGTGTCACACACACGCTGACTTTAGTTTCTATATGTTACTGCTGTCAATTTGTAGCGTATGTACTCTCTGCTGCTACACGTGCTTATCCTCCGATCTCGACACATTTGCAGCATGGCTTCTTTTTTTTTCGGCTCGAAACATTTTCCGTTCCTTTCACGTACACAGCAAAGATAATATCCAGGCGAATTCTAAAGCACAGCTTACATTCGGAAAACATTATGCAAATAACCATTAACTGTGACATATTTTAACTACAATCAATAAACAAATAAACACTTAGGCCTGCTAGGCATTCCATGACATTGGACCTAGCTTCACCTTGACATTTAAGACATTCACATATAAATATACTAATGTGGAGGGAGGGGAGTTTACATACAATCTTTGCAGGCAGTTTTTTTTATTCTGAAAATTGTCAACACACAGGAATGGAACTACATACGCATTGTATGTGAAGGTGTCATCTGTAAATCAAAAGCACAAAACAGAAATCAGTAAACACAAATAAATTTGTATTTGAATAATGTAGCACATAAGCACAGTAATAGTTGTATATTCTGTAAATGGCACTGTAAAATGGTGTCACTAATTTACACAAAGATATTTTTTCAATTTGCTGAATTTTGTACAGAACACCCATTTTTTTTACTGCGTAGATCTCTTTACTTTAAGCACTTGGTCCTTCCCACATGCATGTACAACAGTTTAAAGGTGCATTGCTGGAAGGTAATTTTTCTGCAATTTACACCATCATCTCTGACATGTCAAATAGAGTGTTACGTAATAATCAAATTAAGATTTACTTGTCTATTCTTCCTTAAAATAATAAGTGTTTAAAATGGTATGTTATTTGTGAGCTTGTCACAAGAATAGAAAAGCTGAATGACAAACAACCCATAAAAGACTAATAAAATTTAGTATACATAAAAATCAGGCGTGGATAATAAGTAATCACAATTAGTAACAAACCATTAATAATTCATACAATTGATACAATTCATTTAAAACACATCACTAGTGTTGGAGCACCAAAAGAAAAAATTTACAATATATATCAAATGCATCTCGGCTCCATTACAACAAGAATTTAATTTACAATGATCCAAAATTTACTTCCCCAATACAAAAGCTAAAAAATTACTATCCTTTATTTACTTCTTGTCTTAGAATTATTCACAGCACCCATTTAACTTTAAAATACCACAGAAAGGATGGCAGCAAGAATTGCCCATCAAAGTCCCCACTTCCAATAAAATAATATTAAAAACAATTAAAACAGTTACGGTGGGAGGCAGTTGTTTGGGACTTATCAAAGCTCCAACCGTTAAATACTTGACCAAAATAAACAACAAACAATTTAAAAGATTAACGCCCTAATGATGAAGTAGTGGAAACAATGAAATAACAAACATTATTTAAACTTGGGCGGCGAACAAGGACAAACACNGCCCTAATGATGAAGTAGTGGAAACAATGAAATAACAAACATTATTTAAACTTGGGCGGCGAACAAGGACAAACACTACAAGTTAAAAAATGATACACCATAGTTAAGCTGAAACATAATTTTGGAGAGCAGCCAAAATAAAAAAATTTGAAATGCACCCCCAAGGTACAACACCACTTGCCACACAAATTACCAATCATTTAAAAACTATACTGCAAACTTAGTGTTTTTAATGACTCACCGTTTATTAAGTGCCCCATCGCTCTGTAGCGTGACTACTANCTCGCTGTTTATTAAGTGCCCCATCGCTCTGTAGCGTGACTACTGGAACGTCAGCTCGAAAACATGGTAACTGTGTTTGACCTCAGCTGACTGAGGTGAAATGCAACTACACCATCAGGAACAAACTAAGATCTTGCAGACATCTAAAGGGTGTATAGTAGACAGAGAGAGGCCATGCAAGGCTTTAAATAAACTACCACAACCAGTCAAAAAATATGATACACTAAGGGGAAAGATGTTTGGCAGGGGGGGAGGAGGAGGAAAGAGGAGGGGATCCAAGCAGAGCAAAGAGTACACCACTTCACAGAAGTAGATGGCTTGGATAAACTTAACACGACGGCACTAACATCGCAAGATAAGCACTTGTGTCTGCTCTTGTGATGTGCCCTTTCACGTTTTGATCACAGCAAACACGTCCCGGGGGTGGGCAGGTGTTACTTGTTAACTGATTTAATTTTTTTGTTTTATATACAGTCTGTTTTGGATAAGCTTACTATATTTTATACACGTGTAATAAATTTTACGTTGTGTGAAAATAATTTATTACAAATTTTTTTATCTTTATTTTCANAATATTTTATACACGTGTAATAAATTTTACGTTGTGTGAAAATAATTTATTACAAATTTTTTTATCTTTATTTTCATCATATCTGGATTTTTCATTATCTGAATTACCTTTGGTCTCTATTAGTCCGGATAATCGACTTCCTACTGTATTTTTATATCGCTCTATGCTATCACGTCTGAATTATAGGCTGAAGAATGCCTTAGAAGCACAAATTTCAAGCTGTACCTCAATATTTTGAATATATTTTTAATAAATAACATTTGAAATAATGCCTCTAAATTTGTGCTTTGTATTCATTTGTATGCCTGTATTTCAGACTATCTGGGAGGTGAGAGTCAACTTTGTTCATTTTTTATTCAATGATGACCATATTTTCTTTTTGCCGTTGGGATTAACATATATTTTCTTGCGGCGGTGGAGATAATTTCATGCTGTGTAATGGTAAACCTTTCCCACGTGGTCTTGAAAATTGACACTTTTCCGCAAGCTGTTCAACTATGCGTCATCCACACATATAAAAGGAAAGTACATTGCCCGTGTGCCATAATTTTCACCCGAATACTTGTTTTCAGGATGGCAGTAAATAAATAATGTGATTGTTTATATTTACTGCAGGACTAGACAGCTTCATTCTGATTTTGTTTAAAGTTGTATTCTTGTTATTTTAAATGTTGGTCGGTAATGATTTACTATGGCAGCGTAAATTTGACTGGAAATCTCTTTCAAGTAGTGTTATTTCAAGCAGTGTTATTTCGTAAATTATGCAATTTTTTTCTTGTTAACATAGTTTGTATTTACGAGCCCATCTCTGTGCGTATGCTACTTGAAATAGCAGGTTTATGAAAATTATTAGTTGGTTTCACAACAGTGCGATGCAGTGCGGTGCAATGAGCTGTAACCAGTGTGGTGATAAATACATCACAGATGTTGTTTTTGTCAGCATCGCATGACAACTGAAAAGAAAAAGCATTAAAGACTTAATTTTGTAAAAAAAAGTGAGAAATACTATATATAACACAATATAAATACTACTTACAGTTATTTGCCTCTAAAATGAAAGTAAACTTGAATTAGTTGAACCGTTTGTTAGTGGCAATCTATTCACAAAATGTTTACGTTTATAATATTGCTGTATCTTGTGTGCTTTTTGTTAAGTTTTTAATCCTGTTTACCCTAGGTATGGTCTAAAATGCACTTCCTCGCTGGTAGTAACATATTCTCTCTAAAATATACATCAGCATGGTTTAAGATGACCATTATTTCAACCAAATGTAGAAACCACATTGAATTTTGTCATCTGTCGGCACTGGACGTGTTGCACTGCATCATGTCACTGTATTGTTAAACTAGTTTTATATACAACAGAAATGTTCATAGATAGTCATACGACTTTTAATCTATTTTATAGTTTTTCGTATATTTTTTGGTGTACCGGAGTTCCAAGGAAAAGTGCAGGAAATTCAATTTACAGTGTCGCTGGACACCCGGTTTAATAGTTATTGGGACCTTTCTGAGATTGTTGTGGGTTAGATTGAATGGCACAAGTGAAACATGATAAAACATATACAATAAACAATTAATAATGAACTTGACATGTATTTTCACCTTTAAGTACATTATACTTTTGGTAAGCCAGTTTAGATATGATTTCCTGACCGTGTGACATCAAAAGTTCGAAGTTTAGGCTCTATGGCTTAAAGAGGGTGTTAAAAATTATAGTGTATTGGTTAGTTCCCACTTTATATTGATAAAAGTTTGGTTAATTATTGCAATTGTAGGGTGTAAACACTGGATCATACATAGAAATTANCCCACTTTATATTGATAAAAGTTTGGTTAATTATTGCAATTGTAGGGTGTAAACACTGGATCATACATAGAAATTATATTATTGAAATGATATATTTGCACTTTATTAAAATAGCACTATCTTGCAGAACCATATATTTTCCAATTTTCTTTGTTCTTTTTTTCATAAATTAATTCATTACATTTAATGACCAGTGGCAGGTATGATATATTTTTTTCCTACACGAGATATTATGATTTTATACTCAACATGCAATTAATTCATTGAGTGTGGCTAAACATTATTAATGATGTGGCAGCAGAATGTTAGTTGAGAGATCATTGAAGCTGTTCTGAAAAGCATTAAATGCAGATGATTGAGCTTTATGTTTTAGGTAAGCTAGTTTTACAAAAAGGAAATTTTCACCTCTGCATTGGGAATTTATTGTTCACGAGTGCCTTTTTTACTTTTGTCAATTAATAGAATGTGCAGCAGATTGTAACTGAGTAGTTACCAAACATAACCTAGCTTCACTTGTTTTTGTGTGATCCCTTTTAAGCAAAAGTTTATACAATACCAATGCATCATGTTATTCAAGCATTCATTTTAAGGATAACTGATGTAATTGCACAAGTCTCTGAAGAGGTTTTGGATAGTACAGTTTGAGAAATGGATTTCAGAACCATGGGCCAAGAATTGCACTCTCATTGTAAACATAATTGTATGAATTTACTTGTGAAACATTGCAAACCAGTGTTTCTATGTATTATTGTTTTGTTAAATTTTTTTGATCTCTTTGATTAAAATTGTGCTGGGTACAATTCCCCCCGCCTCCTCTTGCCATTTCATTTAAAGTGTGTCGTGTCAGTGGCTGTTGGTATCATGCCAAATGGTGAGCTGCTGGGTGTTTATAGTCGGTTCNGAAGACGTAGAATCTTTCACTCGCAAACCCTGCCGTCCTGTCGAAAACCCTCACAACCATTTTTAAATGATGTTTTACAATTGTGCGAAACATCCGACTCAGTATACTACCACACCATTTTAACATCTGAATCAACTTCGATCAATACTGAAGATCTTGCCTTCGATGTACAGGAATTTATCGAAAGTCACTAACAATCAATTGTAAATAAATAGAAAACAACTATCGATTCATCAAAATACTCACATTTTGAAATGTTTTTCTCTGGCATCGCATATTCTTTTGTGTGAAATTCTCAAGATTAAAAACTTGACGCTTGTGTAATATCCATTAATAATATATACGTTACTTTTATAATGGGTACGTGCATGTACAAACACATGTTACACACACACACACACACACACAGTGGAATGTAAACATTGCCATGTGACTGCCACATGGCAGTCACATGGCAATGTTTGTTTACCTTTGGCGGAAGGATACGAAATGGGCTTGAAAGTAGATCTTTAGCAGGGCTTCAAGAAAGTCTCTTCCAGTCGTGAACCGACTATATGCTTAGCAGGCATTAGCTGACCAGCATTTGGCTCCCACATGTCTGCTGGCTTGTGAGTGCAGCATCTGAGAGAATTGAGAAATCCCTCAAAGTGAAAGATAGTTGGTACTGGGATCCTCTATATAGCAGGATNGTGCAGCATCTGAGAGAATTGAGAAATCCCTCAAAGTGAAAGATAGTTGGTACTGGGATCCTCTATATAGCAGGATGCCCTCTTTGCCATTTTTGAATGTCATAAGTCTACAGAGTGCCCTCCTTGTCATCTTTGGATGTCATAAGTCTATGGAGTGAGAACACTGGCAATTTGGCTGGTTTTTGCTGTGCTCTTGTGTTGGGGTGGCAAGATTAGGACAAGTGCTGGGTTAAGTCATTGAAATGTTATGAGATTTCTTAATGCATTCAAAAATGTATAGCATATACAAAAGTTTTTCTGTTCTTAAAGCAAGATGTCATCTTGACTGGCATCACCCACAGCTCCCATGCCAAATGAAGTGGTAGTAGTGGTAGTCAGGATTTGTAATTGGGTACTAGATATTCACTCAGAGGCCGAAAAGCCTGTAGTTCTACTGTAGAAGAACTCTCATAGTAATCTGCCTATACCAGATTAGTCCCCATTGAGGCCAAATAACTGCTGTAGTCTGTTTACTGCAGAGCGGATAATCCTCGGGACGTAATGTTGGTGCAGCTGAAAGGAATAAATGCGAAGTTGATGTGACCAGCACCACATGAATGCGTGGCTAGCTGTGCTTATACCTATGGATACTGACAGAGGAGGAGTGTTTTACAGCATGGCCTGGCTTCAGCCCATTGCTCAGTGTTTGCAGACCTACAAGTGTAGGAGAGCTTCCCATCTTACCTAATATCACCTGGTTCTTAAATAATGCTCTCCCATCCTGGTTCATGTATTACTCCTGCGTCCCCTTGGAGCAATTGGCAAGACTGATGGTGCACCAGATGCCCCCGAGGAAAACAGCTGTTGAGTTTTCATATAGCCTGGAACCATTTAGATTCATAGAAATGTTTNGCACCAGATGCCCCCGAGGAAAACAGCTGTTGAGTTTTCATATAGCCTGGAACCATTTAGATTCATAGAAATGTTTCATTATCCAGTTTACTTATATCAGTAAAAAAAAAAGTACAGTTTTTTTTTAAATGACCATTTTATGATCACAAGCAATGCTGTATTATATTCAGACACCAAACAGTTAAATTGCAATAACTTCTTATACATGAATCTGTAATGGAGTGAAGANAATGACCATTTTATGATCACAAGCAATGCTGTATTATATTCAGACACCAAACAGTTAAATTGCAATAACTTCTTATACATGAATCTGTAATGGAGTGAAGATTTAAAAAACCAAATTGAAAAATGAAAGTTTGGCAAAATTATGCATGATTTATTTAAGATATCTTAGCCATTCTACATACTGTGGGATTTAAGTTTACAATAATTAGAGTTTATTGTGCACATTATGCACTAGTACAGCAACAAAATGCATTTTAATTTACAGTATTTTGAACTGGATAAAAACTGTAATACAAAATTATTGTTTCAAAGAATATTTACATATTTCAATTTTGTGCACAAGAAAATTGTGATTATGTTTTTCTGTGACTGTATTCGTGTTTAATGGAATATGAAGTCACTTGTTCTATATATAAATGTTTCTGTTTATTTTTTATTTGGCATGGCAGTTGAATTAAAATCATAATTTCTCTAATGCTAAGTTTGTTGTGATTTACTTTTCTTGAATATTTTCGTATGGTTTGTAGCTATTTCTCTTTACTTTATTGCCATATATTTTGCAGAAGGGCATTAGGGTTTCTAATTTTGCTTTTTTGCAGTAGTAAGGAAAAAAACACTTAGTATCATGACTTCAGATGTTTGTCAACCAATAAAACCCAGATCAGTACTATTAATTGAATAAGATGTCTTTAGCTATAAGGTTTGTGCCAGTTATCATTAAGTTAAAAGTAACAAATTAACTTTTTTTTTTGTGCGTACATATACAATAATTTATATTTTTTATAGGCCCACATTGAAGCAGCATCAGATGCCCTTAAGCACTGTGTTGCAGTCTGCAATAAGTACAGAAAAAAATCCTCTATAACGGAATCATTAGGAAAGATGGTGAAGAGATCAAATTATGATCAGTATACAACTGGTGAGTCTACTGTGGGTTATTATAATAGGGGGAAAAAATCTGAAGTGTGTTTATGAAATTGTGTATACTTGGTGTGCTTGTCCCTAGGGAATGCATGCAATCTCAACANGAAAAATCTGAAGTGTGTTTATGAAATTGTGTATACTTGGTGTGCTTGTCCCTAGGGAATGCATGCAATCTCAACAGTGAAACTAATGGGCTCTTTATACTGCCAGTAATTTTTCCACTTGTATACATTTGTTTTCATGTATTTTTGGACTTGCATAACTCAGACATTATATGTTACTCAGTTATTTGTCATACATTACTAATTTCAGACTTTCATTTATCAGCGGAATAAGCATGTATAAAACTGTAATGGAGGATAATTTTGTGTTAACCAGCATTGCCAATCATATACTGCACCACACGCCCAAGCAGACGCTTAGATACAACTCCAAGGACAAGTCTCATGGTGTCCCCAATTGATCACTCAAGGACCAGGTGTTAGGTGGAACAAGTTCTGACCAACCATTTTGTGACAAAATTAACAACAGAAGGGCGAGCAACCTTTCCACAAACCCTTCATTCAGCACCACAGTAAAGAAACAAAATTTTGGAGGTCAATTAAAATCGGTTGATACACCCCTCCATGCTAGCGCAGGACAGCCACGAGGGGTGGTCCATGCTCTTGACCCCCTGACGTTTCCGTCATCCGCGTCATACATGACCACGGCTGGCTTAACACGCAGATGTCCAGACACCTCTGTGTTGGCAATGCTTGCGCCCTGTCCCACAGGATATAGTGGCCAAGTATGAGCTAGGTACAACAAATTGCAAGTGCGCTCATAAGATCAGCCCAACGAGCAACCATGCTGCGAACATCCACGAACACATGGACAGCTCCAACATAACAAACCAAAGTGCAAGTCAGTATGAATTCAAAGTTTCGTACAATACAAATCAAAATCCAAACATTTATCATCCAGTCAACAAAATTTTGTGCACCTACCCTACAGTGTACCTCNGTACAATACAAATCAAAATCCAAACATTTATCATCCAGTCAACAAAATTTTGTGCACCTACCCTACAGTGTACCTCATGCCTACAACATTATCACCAAATGTTCCTGACTGCGACTGAACTCGTGACCATTCAAAACAAAAACTTTTAGCGCTCACAGTGTTACCGGAACACAAATCAGTTCAACACTTCNTAGCGCTCACAGTGTTACCGGAACACAAATCAGTTCAACACTTCTACAGTGTATAAGGACTTATTAGCCGGTCCAGACTGTCAACTAACACAGTGTCACCGACCCGTTTGCCCAGGGGGTTAAAGCACTATGACGTGATGAAATGCAGAGAGAGTGCTGTGCATACATGGGCAATGTTTGCAGCCTGGTGAGAGACTGACAATGCAAGACGGCCAGTTCTCCTGTAGGCAATGCACAGGGATGGCGGACGCATCACCATACCCGTCACACAGACGTGGCAGATGTAAACAATGCAGCGCCGCTCGCTCATTCTATACCACACCAGCCAGCCTTGAAATCAGCGCCTCTCCCACTCCTACCATCCGCCTCTTTCGCACCGCCACTCATCACCTTTTTTCCCACGTCCTCTTTTTCACAACAGCTGATCCCAGTACTACCAACCCCTACGCACCAAATTCCACCAAATTAAATTCAGTCAACCCACACCAGTGCATCCCAAGGCTAATACAAGCTCCGGCAAAGTTAAGAACGAATGGCAGTTTTGAAAATTATTTAATGTAAAAATATGTAATATCCTTTATAAGTATATAGCATTGAGTAAAATGTGTAAAAATATGAAGTACTATAAAACGGTAATCTATCAGCCTTATTTTTGTAAATTTTTAACAATTTTACTTTTCATCAACCTTGACTGTGAAGGAAAAAATTTGTAATTACATACAAATCCAGTCTCTACTTAAACATTAGAAGTAAACTGTTATTATTAGTCAATAATTTCAACAGAACAGAATTGAAACATTAAAAAAAAAGTTCATGTTCCCCATTCAATGTTTTAAGCCCTCAGTAACAAGCAAATAGATAAATACTACCCCCCCCTTTTTTTTCTTTTTTTTTTTTCTTTTTNCCCTCAGTAACAAGCAAATAGATAAATACTACCCCCCCCTTTTTTTTCTTTTTTTTTTTTCTTTTTCCTCAAGCACTACTCTTTTGGTTGGAGGGCAAATTTGGGAACAGTGCATCCAATGCAATATTTTCAAGTACAGGACTGCCTAGTTGCTATGAAGTGTTCTATCAACCTCTGAGTCATAAGCATAGATGTATAAGCATGGATGTGTGTGCCTTTTGTGAGTAAGCCCCTCTTCACCAACTCCCCCAAAGTTAGCTTTGTGGTTTAATACCAATGCGTGNGTGTGTGCCTTTTGTGAGTAAGCCCCTCTTCACCAACTCCCCCAAAGTTAGCTTTGTGGTTTAATACCAATGCGTGTATCTCAATACTCACCTTTCTAAATATGTTTATGTATAAAGAATATGAGTTCAGAAGACTATATCAATTATTATAATTTCTTTGGCATATTTAGAATTTAGTTATTGATTAGTTTCTTACATATTAGATTACTGTTATTTCTGNCTATTATAATTTCTTTGGCATATTTAGAATTTAGTTATTGATTAGTTTCTTACATATTAGATTACTGTTATTTCTGGTATGGTATATTTGGACTGCTAATTATTTTGATCTATTTGACTAAAATATTTCTTATTTTGCTATAATTATTAATTATTAAAGGATCAGTTCACTTAAAATATAAGTTAATCTAAATTTATAAAAAATAAAAAAAATTATTTTTTCCTCCATTTTCAGACAGTACAAAGAAAACACTGGGTGACATGTAAAGTATGACATCATAACAGAGAATCAGCTGAGCAGGACCACCTGTGCACTAGCATATAGTGTTTCACTTTATTATTTACTAGTGGTGTGTTTAACATCATTTAAGTCATTTGAGGTTTTGTGTTTCTGTTGTTGACAAAAGAATTTATAAATTCCAAAATTCCAGACAAGTTCTATGTTTATGGTTGCAATTCAGTACAGAGAAANATGAGTGATTGGGAAAATGAGTGATTGGTCTTTCTACTATTTTTAAAATTGTGACAAATTTCCAAGATTGAGCAGATGAAATTTTAAACCTTCCAAATTAAGTGTTGTATGCCCCAAACATTTATCTGAAGAAGAATTTGAACCATTGTGTTTACTTACATGACGACTACTGTTAAATTCAAAATTAAAAAGATTTTAGCAAAGTATGCAGCCTGTAAGGTTTTATTATATCAATTTGGTTAAAAAAATTTAATGTATATTGTTTTTTTTATTTCTTATGTTGAAATATATTAACAGAATAGTAGTAAACCTCCCCACATATGTCCACAAATAAAAATACTATGTGAACATAAATGCAGTAAAACAATATATATATAAGGGGAAGTTTTATTTACAAGCATATGAAATGAGTTTCCTCACTATNACATAAATGCAGTAAAACAATATATATATAAGGGGAAGTTTTATTTACAAGCATATGAAATGAGTTTCCTCACTATCATTTAAAACAGTCTAAACATATTAAATTATGCTTAATATTATTTTCCTTTCATCAGGTCACATGGTAAACAAAATGCCTTATTTTGATTAATTTGTAAAAGACTAATAGAAAAGAAAATTGATTAATTTAAATTAAATATACATTAAATGGTGTAAAAACATTGCTTGTAATATTGATGATTTGTTCTTTGTTTTGAAAATTTATTTACAGATATTAGTTNACATAAATGCAGTAAAACAATATATATATAAGGGGAAGTTTTATTTACAAGCATATGAAATGAGTTTCCTCACTATAATTTAAAACAGTCTAAACATATTAAATTATGCTTAATATTATTTTCCTTTCATCAGGTCACATGGTAAACAAAATGCCTTATTTTGATTAATTTGTGAAAGACTAATAGAAAAGAAAATTGATTAATTTAAATTAAATATACATTAAATGGTGTAAAAACATTGCTTGTAATATTGATGATTTGTTCTTTGTTTTGAAAATTTATTTACAGATATTAGTTGAAGTATGTGTATTCCCCAGTTGGATTATTTTTTAAACCAGCATAGGTGTTACTTGGCTCTAGAAAGGTTTGTGTTGTGTAGTCTTCAATATGGCGCAGTTTTTGTGTATTCTTTCCAAGAGTGTTCCAACAATTTGCCCATTAAACAAACTATAAGAAATTGGCCTCCACATTAAATTAGACTGATCTTCGGTATGCGTGTAACACTGTCATGTCAAGTACACATTGTCACATAATGTCTGGCTGCATGTGAAGTATCTATATTTAGTGTGACGTGTTTGAAGCTGCCATGTAAAGTAATAAATTCTGCATTATATTTAAGATGGTTACCTCCTGTATAATACATGCACTCAGTATTGTTTTTTATCTTGATACAGTAACCACTGTTGCACTATGCCACAATATTTGTCTCCAGATTGTCCATCAGTTCTTGAAGATTCGTCATCACTCTGAACATGAGATTTAATAACTTGGTTCCTATTGTGCCTTAATTTATACCAATAAAATAAAAATAATCCATCACACATTATACATAATACAGAAATAAACTGTGTAAACTGATGATTTAAGTCTGTCCCACTAGAGAGAAATACACGTGAATGAGACAGTGCTACAGCTTTTCTGGCAAGTCAGCTTGGCCTATACCATCTGTTATGACATCACAAGTTGTTCACAGAACTCTACCTAGTAGCGTACCCATTAATTTCATTATCATATAATGCTTAGACAAAAACTAATATGGCTATAGTTTTGTTTGTATAAATTTGTTAGCATAAAAGTGTGTTTTGTCAAACTGCTCCTTTAAGAACTACTTTCTTACCACTGCCTTCTCTGCTTTTCACACTTGTCCATAAAGCCACGTGTATTGAATCTGTTAACAGTTTTCCACTAAACATTACATTGGTATAGTTAAACTGTCAGCAGTAATCATTGTTATCTAACGTAAACTAAACTGAAGATATCTACATAATTTGTAAGAATAATAATTATAAACAAATAAATATTACTTAGCTTAATTCAGTGCATCCAAACTGTATGATGAATATTAACTCTTCATTAAGAATGATAACTCATGAATTTTCACTGTCAATAGTGTAGACTTGTATTTCCTCCTGAAAACTTCAAACTCTGGCAAGTCATTCAGAAACGTGGAGGAGCAATAGCTAAAGTACTTTTTGTAATTAGCATTTGGGTATTAGTAGTGTTGCGTGCGGACCCTCCGCACTGAATGTGGGCTTCGTTACTGCAAAGTTTGGCATTGTAGGGGGATTACCCACTTCGACCCTCCTCTCCCCCATGCTGATCCGCTCACTGCTCTGTCGCCCAGCTGCTGGAGGAATGATTGACAGCCGACCTTGCTGGCATCACAGTCACTCCTTCCCCTGCCAGAATAGCTGACGACTTGGGAGGATGAGCAAGAATATTCTGGTAAGCCTTTGGTCGGAACACCGCAGCATTTGGAGAAGCTATGGCCTATGACGTTATAAATACAACCACGGCTGGAGGATCAGCAGTCTTTTGTGGAAGCCACTTGGCTGAAGTGCGGTCAATGGGTGAAGTCTGGTGTGATCATGGACATCAGTGGAGAAGATGGACGATGGCGGAGGATACAAGATGATGGTAGACGAGTGTTTCTAATGTGTGGATGGACAAGAGAGTGCCGTACCCAGGGAGTTGAAGGTTATTTTGCATGAGGGTGCTCGAGATCTCTAGAACATTACGGTCCTGTGGAATCTGGACTGAACTAAGGTGGGACTGCATGAATATAAGATACTGACTTTATTGTAAGTATTGGAACTGTCAAATATGGATACATAATTTATAAAATACAGTAGGTTTTGATACACTGCTTATTGGAACTTATTTTAGTTATTTAAATAAATTAATTTCTTTGAGGTGACTGTAAATTGTATTGATTGAATTTATTAATTGTAAATAAAAAGTGATAGCAATTTATTGTAAAACTATTGAGTCCTGAGTACTTGCTTTGAAGTTATTGTAAATAAATTAGGAAATTATAATTAACTATTTTATTTTATTAAGACCTCCATCCCTTAATGAACCTGGTTCAGCCCACTGATTTTGAGAAAATTGTAACATTGGTGTCAGAAGTGGGATGAAGGCATTTTATTAAGAATAAAATTAATGTTATTAAGATTACAGAAGTATATTTACCAGCAGGATATATTTGTATATATAATAATAATTTTAGTAACAGGCTGAAAAATTAATAAGAAATTTGTGAATACCAACAAGGAAAATGTCAGCACAGGTGAAAGCACTCCATGCTCTGATAAAAGGACTGCGTAGCCGAATTACTTGTGTTAGTGAAAATGTAAAATTTCAAATAAATAGTGTTGTAAATAATGTTAATAAAAATGTAAATAGTAAAATTAATAATATTTTAAATAATATAAATGAAAATGTAAATAGTTAAATTAGTAGTGTTAGTGAATCTGTAAATAGCCAAATTATTAGTATTAGTGAACCGGTGGACAGAAAATAGAAAGTGTTAACAAAGTAGTGGACAGGAAAATAGACATTGTTACTGAAGTAGTGGTCAGGAAAATAGACAGTGAATATGAAAATGTAAATAGGAAAATACAAGATGTTAGTGTTGTGGTTATAAATTTAGATAAGAAGATTGACAGTGTTAGCGAAATTGTAAAGAGGAAACTTGAAAGTGTTAGTAAATGAATGGACAGTGTAAACAACAGAGTGGACAGTGTTGAGCAGAAAATAGAACATGAAGTAAGCGCCCTCCATAAGGAATGATAGGAATTCCTGCAGCAGCTAAGGAGGAGCTGAGATAGACCCCACCGAGCCAACGAATGTTGGCAGCGAGGAGAAGGTAGTAGTTGCTGCCAATACAGCTGTAGCAGGAAAGGGCCTGCAGTTCTATAGTGTGAGTACGCATCAGCCAGATGTGGGTAAAGACATCACAACTAAGCCAGCCCCCTATGATGGACAGATACATTGACGCAAATACTGGCACCAGTTTGAAATTGTTGCCACCCTGAATGGCTGGACTGAAGAACAGCCAGCAAACTACCTGGCAGTTATGCTAAGGGGACCTGCACTGAGCATACTGCAGTGTCTGCCAGAACGACGTCGACTGAAGTACTCCACATTAGTGTTGGCCTTGGAACTGCGATTCGGCGACCGATACTTGTGATATGCCCACCATAACCAACTGCGAAACCACATCCAGCAACCAGGGGAAACATTACAGTAGCTGTAGCAGGATATTGTGAGGTCATACCTGTCTGGAAGGATGCTCTGAGGAGGCATGAGATGTCATCACAGTCAACTTTTTCATGGATGCTATTGCCGATGCAGATATGCGTCGAGCTGTANTGAGGAGGCATGAGATGTCATCACAGTCAACTTTTTCATGGATGCTATTGCCGATGCAGATATGCGTCGAGCTGTACGCCTGGCATCCTCACACGTATGCAGGATGCCCTGGCCCAAGCATTGGAGGTGTTATCGGCAAAGCAGGAGCTGAGACCCTGGCATGCAGTACAGGCAGCTACCTCATGCCATGAAGACGATGGAGATAAAATCCTGGACGTCTTGAAGTTGGAAGTCACAATGAGAGACATTGCTGCCAGAGTCTGTGCTAGGAAATCCAGTTTTGGTCCACCTGAGCATCGGGAATGTTGGTAGTGTGGCAGAATAGGACACTTGAGAGTCCTGTGCCTGTAAAGGAACTGCATACAGGACCCGGCAGCCAGACGTGAGTACGACCAAAAGCTTGTTGAGAAGACTGGAGACGNTTGTAAAGGAACTGCATACAGGACCCGGCAGCCAGACGTGAGTACGACCAAAAGCTTGTTGAGAAGACTGGAGACGGCTGTAAGGGAACTTCTGAACTCCGTTGAGGCAGCAACACCTGTCTCTTGTTGATAGAGGCACAGTGAATACTGGAACTGTGGAAAGGGGGACACTACAAGCCCGGTGTTCAAGAATGCCACATGAGACTAGTCATGAAGGAATGGGCCAAAGGACAGCTACACCAACAACTAGATCTGGCGGCCACAGTAATACCTATCCAATTCACTGTCCCATCAAAACTACAGGCAACATCATATCTGAGGGAACAAAGGAAAATCACTTTATGGTGGTAAGAAGAACAAAGATACTAGAGTCGCTCCACCTAAGAAGTCACACTGTATGTAACGCAGGTGAGACAATGAGAGGTCTAGTTAACAGGTGAAACGGCACACATGCATTTACAAGGGAAGAAAGACAGCCAGGGGGCAGGAGATAAGCATATCTCAGTATCTACTGGCATCAAGAGGAACACTCAATATGATCTTAGATTTGCAGGCGATGCATTCAGGGAAGGGCGGCTACTGTGGCTGTATGAAAGGAAACACTTCGGGGGCAATACATCTCAGTGCCAAGGATGTTGAGAAGGCCCTTACCAAATTTTGAAGTGCGTAAGTAATACCTCCTTCCAAATATGTCATCAGGACTCCCTGGAGGAAAAGTCTAAGGTTGTTCATATTGACTTACGGGTGCTGTACGNTCCTTCCAAATATGTCATCAGGACTCCCTGGAGGAAAAGTCTAAGGTTGTTCATATTGACTTACGGGTGCTGTACGTAGGTCCAGATGTTGGAGAGTCTGTTCAGGATGAATAGACTTAAGGAGGGGGTAGTTTTTTGTACCAACCCCCCCTCTCCGCACCACACTGGATGCGGGCTTCGTTACCACGCAGTCTGTCTCTAGGGGGGTGACTTACTTCGACCCTACTCTCCACCCAGGAAGACTTGTTTGCTCCTCTGTCGCCCAGCTGTCGGGGAATGATTGGCAGCCAACCTGGCCAGTATCACAACCACCCCACCCCCTGCCAGAGGAACCTACAACTTGGAAGGATGAGCAAGAATATTCTGGTAAGCCTTTGGTCGGAACAATGCAGCATTTGGAGAAGTTTCTCAGCTATGGCCTATGACACTATAAATACTTCAGCAGAGGATCAGCAGTCTTTTNCAGCATTTGGAGAAGTTTCTCAGCTATGGCCTATGACACTATAAATACTTCAGCAGAGGATCAGCAGTCTTTTATGAAAGCCACCTGGCTGAAGTGTGGTAATCCGGCAAAGTCTGGTGTGGCGAGGTACATCAGCAGAGAAAACGGATGATGGAGGAGGATACTAGATGACAGCATACAAGTGTTTCTGCAGTGTGGATGGAAAAGAGGACGTGTTACCTGATGAGTTGAAGACTAATGTGCATGAGGGTGCTCAGAGTTCTCTAGACATTATGGACTGGTGGAATCTGGACTGACCTTAGGTGGGACTGCATGAACATGTGATACTAACTTTANTTCTCTAGACATTATGGACTGGTGGAATCTGGACTGACCTTAGGTGGGACTGCATGAACATGTGATACTAACTTTATTGTAAATATTGGAACTGTCAAATATGGACACATGATTTATAAAATAATTCAATACGTGTTTATACACTGTTTTATGGGACTGATTTTAGTTATTTAATTACGTCAATTTCTTTGAGGTGATTATAAATTATATTGATTGAATTTATTAATTCTAAGTAAAAAGTGGTAGCAATTTATTGTGAACTATTGAGTCGTGAGTATTTGCTTTGTAGTAATTGTAAATAAATTAGGAAATTATAATTAACACTTTTATTTAATTAAGAGCTCCATCCCTTAATGAACCTGACTAAGTCTACTGATTTTGAGAAATTCTAACAGTATCATTATTTGGTAATGAAATGGTATAACCACCTGCAGTCCATATTTGTGATTGAGTGAAGTGAGTGAAGAGATTTGAGCAGCTCTTAACAGCAGGGTCTTGAGAGCTGAGTGGTCCTCATTTAAACAATTTGTTCGCATAAGTGAATGACTAAGGTGATCATATTTTTTTAGATTGAAAGTAAACTGCAGGCATGCATTTTGAATTTTTTTCCCCTCTAAGACAATGTTTTATTTAAGCAAAAGAAGAGTCTGCTGCAGTAACTGAATGTTGATAACACTAATAGATCAATAGGTTTTATTGTCGGGTGTGTGGGAAGTATGTACTTGAACTTATTTAACATTTTAAAATGATAATACATGGTTTGTATGTTCTTGGAAATGTGCTGTGACCAGTCAACATTAATGTCTAGTGTTACACCTTAGTTTCAGTATGACACACACAAGGGGATTATTTCACTGTTTATTAATACATGTGGTAATGATGGCAGTTTTTCAATATTTATTGGTGTGTCTATTATCACATATGAACAATTTGAGATAATCAATTTGAGCATGTGTGCATTGTTCCAGTTTACAAGGGAACAGGGTTTTCATTAATTTTTGCTACTGTATTTTGTGCTTAATTTGGTGAACCTGAAATTACGAGTTGTTGCCATCAGCATACTGGTGGCAGGTTACATGTTGTAACCATTTTTTTACATGTGTTGACATAGATCATAAATGTGTTGATGTATATAAAAAGCAGTAACAGCCCCAATATCAATCCCTGTAATACTCAATGAGGAACTGTCTGNTAAATGTGTTGATGTATATAAAAAGCAGTAACAGCCCCAATATCAATCCCTGTAATACTCAATGAGGAACTGTCTGTAATTTGGAGGTCTTTTCTATTATGTGTGTCCACTTCTACAAACTGAGTTCTATCACACAATTAATAATTTTGGAANTAATTTGGAGGTCTTTTCTATTATGTGTGTCCACTTCTACAAACTGAGTTCTATCACACAATTAATAATTTTGGAACCATTCCTATGATATTTTTGATAACTCCGCCTTGGTGGACATGGGCAGTAACGTGGGATGGTGAACTTTGTCAAAGTCTTATGAAAAATCCAAGAAAATTATAAAGGTGATTTTGCACTAATCCATATCTCTGTATGCAATGTCTGTTACCTCCTGTGGAGCAATATATCTACTTTTGGGGAAGGCAAAATCTTGGCTCTATTTGTGAGATGAATTTTTTTCAAATTTTAGACACTACTGGCAAAATGCTTATTGGTCACAGGTGTTTTGTTTTGGTTGCATTATTAATATTCTACAAGAATTATTTTTGACTGTTTCCACTGATTTGCAACATTTTCTAANTTTTGTTTTGGTTGCATTATTAATATTCTACAAGAATTATTTTTGACTGTTTCCACTGATTTGCAACATTTTCTAAAGGGTTAATAGTATCATATATTGCAAATAAGACCGTATGCTGTGCACATTTTCATCATGTTTATACTTAATTTGTCATTTCATTCATTGTGTTAAATATAAATTTACCCAATCATCATTTGTATTGTAGTCACAAGTTAAGGCTGTTATGTTACTCTGAATATAGGTTATGAAATAATTATTAATTTTATCAGGAATAAGCAGATTTCCTGATACTATTCTTACATATTATGTAATTACATGAAATGATTTTTTGTCTTTCTTCATTAATCTCATTTAGCATAACTGAACACAATGGTATATACTTAAGTTTGGTTTCATTTACAACTTAACGTCTTGTTGACATCNTTTTGTTTTGGTTGCATTATTAATATTCTACAAGAATTATTTTTGACTGTTTCCACTGATTTGCAACATTTTCTAATGGGTTAATAGTATCATATATTGCAAATAAGACCGTATGCTGTGCACATTTTCATCATGTTTATACTTAATTTGTCATTTCATTCATTGTGTTAAATATAAATTTACCCAATCATCATTTGTATCGTAGTCACAAGTTAAGGCTGTTATGTTACTCTGAATATAGGTTATGAAATAATTATTAATTTTATCAGGAATAAGCAGATTTCCTGATACTATTCTTACATATTATGTAATTACATGAAATGATTTTTTGTCTTTCTTCATTAATCTAATCATTTAGCATAACTGAACACAATGGTATATACTTAAGTTTGGTTTCATTTACAACTTAACGTCTTGTTGACATCNATCATTTAGCATAACTGAACACAATGGTATATACTTAAGTTTGGTTTCATTTACAACTTAACGTCTTGTTGACATCAGGGTCATTAGAAATGTAGCTAGTAGCTCAAACAATCAATAATGTGGTTGGAAGCTGCTAAAGCCTGTTATAAGGAACCATCTTGGGATTTTCCTGGAGTGATTTCAGAACACCATAGAAAATCATTGAAAACCGAAAACAGCATGATTGACTCCTCTGATGGGCTGTTGTGGGCTCAGGAGCAGGTAACAGATGTTGAGAATTTGCGGTGACAGGCTAAGAATGTTGGTTTTAGTGGAATTTGGATTATAAGGGCACCAGCTCGGTTGAGCAGAGACTCTTCTCTAGGGACGTGCCGTTTGTCCGCGTGACTGCTCCTGGACTCGCCCCGTGCCGACAATGACGTATTGTTGAAGGATTAATCCTGTCTGCCGGCCTAATGAAGATGTAGGCCCCCCTCATACACCACTAATTTCTGGGTGAAATTGTTACTGCCATCTCACATGCTGATAGAACTTACGTGCTCAACAATCACATCACTTGTGGGGTGCAGTAGTTAAGTGGGTAGAGTACCCTAAATTACATGGTCGTGAAGCAGCCGGCAGTAAAATAAAACACAATTTTCGCTGTATACTTTAATCACTAAGATGAACCCTCCTGGGAGGCAGTTACATTATTCCAACATCTTTGGNCACAATTTTCGCTGTATACTTTAATCACTAAGATGAACCCTCCTGGGAGGCAGTTACATTATTCCAACATCTTTGGGCGTGTTGGCAATCCACACGGAAATAAAAGCCACCCGGCCGATCAAACAATTACATGAGAGACACTGTCCCGGTGCTCTTGAGGTAGCAGGACTTGGAGGTGGTGCTGCCTCTGGGTGACGAAAGTTAATTTAAAGTTCCATATAAAATAAAAGACTGTTGAAGTTACATGGTGATTGGTACAAAACGGTGAAGGCCCAGAGGCACATGATGCATGACCACCCCCGGCAGCGCTAGAAGACCAACTGAAGACAACAGAATACAAAAAGCTAATAATAAAATAAACAAGTACACTGACATAACATAACCCTTAATTACAAAACATATAAGCACTAATTAATTGATTGAAATACACAAATTACAGAAAAAAGAAAAAGGTATTGGCATTACATTTATTGCGCAACGTAATTTAAAAATGCTTTGTTTCTTNTCAAATTACAGAAAAAAGAAAAAGGTATTGGCATTACATTTATTGCGCAACGTAATTTAAAAATGCTTTGTTTCTTTCTTTTGCAGTCCATTGCTTTATCCATTTGGTTTGAAACATAACTAATACTGAATAAAATAAATTGCACCCTCAAATTCAGAGTATTTTAGGGTGGCTCGAGCTAGGCGAGTTGTCTTTCTCCTCAGGAGGGGTGTGGGTAGCCATGCCTGAAGTGCTGTAAAACAATAAAAACTCTTTGCCTAGACTCTTTAGGCCGAATTTGAAAGTGACTTAGACATTCTGAAAAATTGCCTTGATGTTTGGCCACTCATACTGCCTGCACATGAACACATGGGGACATAATACGTGTAGAGAGGGCGCATGAAGGGGGTTGCTGGAACTCTGGAGCTTTTTAGCCTCCTCGCTGCATTAATTTCCCCGGTGGCAACTTTANTTTAGCCTCCTCGCTGCATTCATTTCCCCGGTGGCAACTTTATGTGGGGGGGGGGGTGTGATTTGGTGTCAGCCCAAATAATTATACCTTCAAAAATTGCCTCTTAAGGACATTAACATGGGATAGTCACCTGACTCCAGCAGTACCTCGGACGTTGTGCAGATAGGGTGAACTCCAAGCACACCGTGCCGAGGCAGGAGTTGTGGAGGTGTAACCGCCGTTCGGGCCGACTCCCCCAGTAGAGGGCACATTACAGCTGTGCAGGTGAAGTGGGACGAACGGGCTAAGGGAAAGGGATGTGGTATGCGTCACCTCCTGAATGTGTCTAATGTGTTATCACCACACCACATAGCTCTGAAAACTCAAGTACTATTTCTCCTTCAAGTCTGTCCAGTTAACACTACCAGTTAGCAAAATAATGACAAGGGAATGACAGCTCTGTTCCTTCTTGCCCTGGCTCAAGAGCCATGATTTCATAGTCTCAGATCTGCCTAGTTATTTTAGATAAACAATTCACTGACTGCCACTGTCAGAGAGACAGTCTCATCCACAGGACTTCCCATGTCAGAGGCTCGTTACATGGCTGCTTAAGGTGTCATGCAGAGAATGTCTTGAAACTATACATATACTACTTTTACAAGAATGTGGTTATGAAAGTTATAACTATACAAAAGTGCAGCTGATATGTTATAGAAGCATAAATTCTGCCTCAGCTTAATTCCTTTTACAAAATTATATATATTATATTAACATTCTGAAGTCTGCTAGACCTATTTATGCAATTAATTTAGCATTATTGCATTTAAACAAATGTATACTGGAAAGAACCAACTATAGGCAGTCCTCTACTTTCATACATAATGTGTTCCTGAAAATGTGTGTGAAAGTTGAATCATATATATGCACGTAATAAGAGGGGTTCCGTTCTGAAGTTACAAGAAAATTTAAAAAAAAAAATTAATTTTGGTAAAAAGATAATATATTTAATCAGTAAACATGTTATTTTTAACAAGTATTTCAATGAAAATCACAAATAAAATATATGTGCATTACTTTCTAACCTGAAATGTTGATTTTCACCACCTGTATACATATTTAATTGTAAGTACAATGTGAATAAATAAGGTAATTAAATATGCTTCCAACTTTCTGTAAAACTGTTGTGCAAATGTAACATTTTATTTTGTAGGTTGTAAAAACTATATAAAAGTTTTTCACAGATTCGTATATTATTTTAACAGAAGCACTCATTTGTATTGTCCCAATATGACTGCCATATCTAAACAGTCCGAACAGATGATCCGCGAAAGCTGGAAAACACTGCAAGCAGTGTTAGATAGCAAGTAACAGTGCTATATCAATGTGTTGATAGGTTGCTAGATGTATGAAAGACCAAGTTGGTCGTATGAAAGTTCATTTAGAGGTGATAATATGTCATGTATGAAAGAGCGAGTTGTACGAATCTCGAATGTATGAAATTCGATGAATGCCTGTATTAATAATGCATAAATTACATAATGTACTAATAAACTATATAAAACATTTACATACAGAATGATATAATTTTGATCTTGTGGAATAGTTAAGTTTCATTTAGCTTGAAAATNCTATATAAAACATTTACATACAGAATGATATAATTTTGATCTTGTGGAATAGTTAAGTTTCATTTAGCTTGAAAATATGTTTTACATACCCCCTACTTATCACATATACACTGCCGGACACTGAAAAGAGTGCACCATGAACAAACCATGAGACAACTACAAAACAATGTACAGTGAAACCTCGTTGTTGCGTTCCCGTTTATGTCGATTTCCCGTATCAGTAGATTTTTTTGGATGGTCCCAACAAATATCCTATAAAAAAAGTTTAAAAAAACCGCATATTACGCCCTTAAATCATTAATTTACCCGCATCCATCAATCAGATATTCTGTACTAAAAACCAAAATATATTCGGAACTATTGTTTATCTGTGAAAAAACTATATAAAAACCGGTACTACCAAAATTCACTAGCGCCAAGAGCTGGTAAACAGACACTCTCTAACCTCAAATGCTAGTATACACAACTAGTTGTTGTGAAATGTTGCAATTGTTAACAACCACGTAATTTATTTTTCATAATTCAATCACTACTTGTTTTAAATTGCTCACGTCGAAAAACAGGTAAAACATAATAATTGCAGGCATTTCTTTGTTTCAAGTCAGCAAACAAATATTTGCGCAAATAAAACACGTATGTTTAATGGATGTGGTACGTACCAGAACCACACATTTATAATGGACGGAACGGATTTGAACTTTACTATCGTTCCACAATGGAAACGTAATAATTTTTAGGTCAGTACCGTAAATAGCCATGTAAATTACAACCATTAAAGGGGAACACTATGTTTTCACGTATTAATTCTGTTAAGATAAAATTACGCTAGTAACTTTTCTTTAAGAGTAATGCAGTGATATCAACTGTCACACAAGATGGTGAGTGTTGTCAACTTAGCAGACTGCGTTTAATTTGGCGAAATTTATAAACATTCAGTGGGCCTCAGAATTTTTAGCGGAGTAAAATATAATTTCAAAAAATTAGATCTTTACATGTCAAACTCAATAAACTGTGTTGAATTTGCCTCCAAAGAAGAGTAAAAATATAAAACGCAGCATTATTATGATGAAACTACGTACTTTATTACTGTACTTAAATTTTAACAATTTTTAGCACGTTTCTATTTTAAATCATTGTTTTTAATAAATTTTGTTGGATTTTTGCCACTTTTTTTTACATTTGGCAGAAATTTTGTGGATTTTATGTAAACATTCGGCGAATTTTGAAATTAAGTGCATTTCAATATTTTATAATACAATACTTCTATTGAATGATTGAAATATGTTTTTTCATCCAGTATTTAAGATATGCCCACTGTTCATTACAGGCAATCAACTCAGTATACCCAAGGATGAAAATGAATTATTTTTTTTGAGGTTAGGTTTTACTTTTTGAGGAGAGTGGTCCACATGTTGAGTTTTCCCGCATGCTGAGTTTTTTTCAGTAGGTCCCTTGAAAAACGAATAATAGTGGTTTCACTGTAAATAGTGAAAGTATGGGTTGGTATGCACATGATCTCATGTTGGTGCTATTGCATTTGACTGCACACCTGGCAGTGGCGCTGCAAGCACTGACCAGCAGTCATAGACACTGGCATATAGTCTATGCTGCATTGATGCGAGAAATGCCAGATGATGCCAAGCAAGTGTACAGAGCGAAGAAGAATTTATTTATTTGTTTACCCACATATAGTTCAGCCATAGGCCAGTTTGCAATAAATATGTGTAAACTATACACCACATAATAACACCAGCATTGGTGAAAAGATACATAAAATAAAATTTTTAAATAATCTATTATAAATTAATGTAATTAATCTAAGAATGTGACAAAACACCACATAATAAGAGTGGCATTAAAAAAATTAAGTTAATCTAAATTAATGTTCTTAATCTGCAAATATGACATAACAATTTTCAAGTTATCGAAGTCTTTCTCAATTTCGTTTGTAATGTATTTTAGTATCATGTTATAAACTTGCATAAAATATAAGTTTTACAGAGGATTTGAGTTTCTTATGGTAAGATTTTATTTCTGGTATCCAGTCATTCCTTAATGCTCACTAAGTATGACCTTTTATTTTGTAAATATAACTACTCTTAGTTTGGAGCAGTCTTTTGTTTTCCATGGCTAACCAGCCAGTGTGTTGCAAGTGTTGTGTTATGTGCTGTCTTCTCTTCAAATTATGGGCATAACATAGACATGGATTCTGTAGTTTCTAAATTCTATACTGGAGAGATTTTTTTTTTATTCCTATAAATAGACCAGAGCAATAATTGAAAGGAGGCGGGACAAACAAGTTGCTGATTTTAAGTTTTAATCTTGTCTGTAGAATGTGTTTAACTTTTGGAGGTACTTTGTGGCAGATAGTAGTCTGTTTGCACCAATTATGACATATGTTTGGCTCAGTTTATATTTGAGTTAAGTTGTATACCTAAGCTCTTGGCCATGCTGATTACTGGATGAATTTTCAATGTTTTAATTACATGCACGGTTCTTATTTTTCATGTAGGAATTTTTGTATAGGTTTAGTTTAAGACTGTTTATGCTACATCACTTGTTAATTCTCTCAAGAGCCTCGTTTTTTTTTTTTCCAGTGTATATGATGTCATTTGGAGAACACGTAATGTACAGTTGCATGTCATATATATATTGGTGACATTTTAGATACCTTAAGCACAGTGGAAGATCCGTATGTGTGTGTCTATATATATATAATATCCTAATAATTTTAACAGCTGGGCTCTTTACTCTTTTACATGTGTATCATTCTACAAACAGGTAACAATTATTTAAATAGTTTCTGAACCACTTTAAGTCAGTTGTATATAGGCCAATAATGGATAATTTTTCTAACCTTTTATGATATATAAGCTTTTGAACAGTCCAATAATGTTTAGAATGTTAATTGTGATTTATTCATGACGTCTGTAACGTTGCGATTTGTTAGATTTTATCATTTTTGGTTTCGGATTATTTAGTTGTGGTGGCAAATCACTAATATCATTTTCAGATTAGGATTTTGTTATTGTTTATTTAGCCCTTAGAGGGCGAAATGCAATTTATAAATCACGTGAAATTAAATACAAGTATCCTGATTAGCTCTCGTCTTGCCATTGCTGATTGGATGAAGAGTATGGCGTGGTCAGCTGACAGCCAATCAGGATGCAGGTTATAAAAAGTGTGACACAGAAGATGGAATCTAACTTTTTCCTTTAGAAGAAATACTGTCACCACCACCGAGAATGGACACGTGTGTGCATAAAATAAATAAAATTATATATGAAAAGTTTTCTATAATTGCTAAAAGATGTTTTAAATTTAATCATCGATAATTAAAATTGAGTAATATTTGTTGATTTTATTTGGAGAATACAAATGAGTCAATAAAAAAATTAACAGAATTTTGGAATCCTAATTGAAGAGAAATGTTACATCTATTGACCCAAACATGTGGCTGAAGAACGAACTTCGAGAACTATGGTCTTTTCGGAAGCTGTGAATTTCGGCAGAGGGAAGAACCAGGCCCAGGAAAGAAATCTTGCTACACTTTGAGACTACAAGAGAGCAGAAATGCAGCACCCTGAGGGATGCAGATTACCATCTATATAACGTCATCTGAAATGCATCTGCAAGTGTTGGAAAAATAAAAAAAATTTTGTTTACAGATTTGAAAAAAAAAATTAATACCTATTCTTAGTAAATTTGGTTTTAGGCCTATGTAGGGTGAAAGTATTTTTAATACAAATATTAAACGGATAAGTTATGGAAAAAATTGTTTTAATTTACGGTGTACATGAGTGACAGTGAAGGTGAAAGAACCAATTTTGTAGTTTATGGGGAGACCGTAATTCCAGAGACTGCACTAAAGAGGCAAACACTTAATATGGAGCAAGCATTTGGGTTGTTAGAAAAATCGAAGTCATACAGAAAGAAATGAAAATGAGTAGCGAAGCCACACGCTAAGCCGTATAGAAATAAATACAAACAATCAGAGTAGAACAAAATAATAAGTTTGATCGTTTGGAAAAAAAAATGGAAAGTGTTAAGCAAAATCATAGAGAATGGAAAAAAAAAAAAATTAAATCACACATATTTTGAACAACATAAGTGAAAGGAAGCAGTAGCTGATGACATTGAAAGTATGTCGGAAAATAACATTAAAATAAATGAACAAAAAAAAATAGGTGAAATGTAAACAACATGGTGATGTAAACCTTAAGCAAGTGTGCAAACATGGTTATATATTTTGAGATGAGGGTATATTGTTTTTAGATGAGAAGCTGGCTTTTGAAAGGGTAGTGACAAAAAATTTTGGAGATACAATTCATACACGAGTGTGAAAGGATGTTGAATTTATTGGGAGGTCAGATAAACAACAGGTCCAATCAGTCAGAAGTATGGTAAATTGGAAGGAAACGAGATGGGGAAATTTTACTGATGCAGAAAAACAGTGAGAAAAAAGAAAAAAAGAGGGTTAAAGTTAAGTCAGTAGGGAAAAGGAAAAAAAAATGAAGTATTGTATGAGGAAGGTTGTGAGGAAAAAGGGAAAGAAAAGGAGACACACAGTGAAAATGGTAGGATGGAGAAAAAAAAAAAAGAAAATCCATTAATAAATGCAGACAATCTGTAACTTAGACTTGTAAAACAACTAACTCAGTTTTTTTGTTCAATAATTTTCTTGTAAAATAATTATGTAAGAGAGGTAATGTTTTTATTTTAAGGAAAATTTTATTATTTGAAGGTATATATATGGTAGAAGAGAGAGTAGGACTCAATATCTATAGAGTAAAGGATGCAAATTGGCACATGACCCTACTCAGGCCCTGGAAATCTGAATAATTTGTAATTGTAATGATAACTTTGTTTGGGTAACAAATGAAACAAAAGTAAGTTGGAATAAGCACCCAGGAATTAAGTATATTAATCAATACCAAAACTGTTTTCAGAAAACAAATAAAATGTAAAATAAGAAATATTAGTATTCATAAATGTTATAATAGTACAATTTTGAAATGTAATATGTGTTTTTGGCAATTGAAATAAGAACCCAGGAATTAAGTACAGTAATGGGTAAAAGAATTGTTTTCAGAAAACAAATAAAGGTAAAACAAGAAATATTCATTGATGTTATTACAGTGCAAATTTTGAAATTTAATATGCGTTCTTCGGTATTAAGATAAGGTTAATGAGAAAAAATGGTTTCTTTTGTCAAGAATGTTAAAAGTGTTTAGTCAATGGCATGACAGTGTGTATCTATGGTGATAAGTTGTTGCAAAGGATGACTAGGCTTTGTATTAATGGTGTGAGACAGGGGCCCACTAGGTATTTCATGTATTGAAGTGTTCAGTGTGATGTTATGTTACACACCAATTTTCAAGGTTTTTGTTTATTTAACTCACTGACCCTATGGTTCAGGCAGTAAAGAATGTTTGTATTGAGCGTATTTGTCAGTGTCTGCCCAGAAAGAGATTGGGCAGTAATGTAGTGTAATATGTTGTGTAACTTAAATATTAAATGTATCCTGGTTGTTCAAAGTGACAAAATACTCATGGATTACTATATTATGTGCTGTAGAGAAGGAAAACGTTGTGAGAAAATGATGAATTGTAAAAAGGAAAATTATGATGTCATATTGGTTTTCAATTATGAAATGTCTAGGATTCAATTATATTAATGTCTCATACTAAGTAACTAAAGGAAAATGGAATTACATAAATGATAAAAACTATATAAGAACAGGTGTCGGGAGACCATGTTTATGTGTTATAAAGGGTGTCCCAAAATTCACGGAAGAAGTAATGTTGATAGAAAGCACAGGTTTTTAATTACAAATTGTAAATGTTTTATTGATTCATAAAGTATACAGTATAGGGTTATGTATGGAATAGCATATCGGGTAAATGGCCTCCACGGCTTTGCTGGCACACACGCACTCTTGTGTCAAAATTTTCCATGACCGTTTTGCATAAATCTGGCTGAATGTCGTTGATACAGCACTCAATGTCCTCCTTCAAGGTGTGGGTGGTCATGGGCTTGTTGGCATAAACCTTAGACTTCAAAAAACCCCAAAGAAAAAGTCCAACGGCATTAAATAGCATGATCTGGGCGGCCAATTCTGATCACCAAAACGGGAAATTACACGACCAGGAAATGACTCGTGCAGTAATTGAATTGTTTCTCGGACTGTATGGCATGTGGCACCGTCTTGGTGAAACCACATGTCACCCACATCCATCTTGCAATTTAGGCAGAAAAAACTGGATTATCATGTTGCGATAGCAAGCACCATTAACTGTTATTGCCTGACCAGCCGCTTTTTAGAAGAAGAATGGTCTGATGATACCTCCAGCCCAAAATCCGCACCACACAGTGACACGTGGATGCATTTGTTTCTCAACAATCACTCGTAGATTTTCTGAATCCCAAATGCAACAATTTTGATGATTAACGAAGCCATCAAGATAAAAATGAGCCTCATCGCTGAAGATGATTTTGTTCGAAAAATCGGCATCCACTTGTTGTTCCACAATCCATTCAACGAACACTCTTCGCTGTGCGTGGTCAGCGGGCTTCAGTTCTTGAGTCAATTGAACTTTGTAAGCATGAGGATGCGAATCTTCTGTGAGAATACGCTGTAGAGAGCTTCTCAAAATGTCCAATTCTTGACCACGGTGCCGGAATGATGTTCCTAGAGTCTCAGCTACACTCTCACGAACTGCTTCAATGTTTTGTGGTGAACGACTTGTTGAAGGACGGCCAGAGTGTCTAAAATCACTAATTGATCCAGTCTCCCTGAATTTTTTAATTAATCTCTTCACAGTTGATGAATTTTAATCACTATTCCAACTATATTTTGTACGAAAATTGTGAACTGTAGCTGCCAAACCTTCATTATTTTTAAAATATTGCTCAACAATGAAAACGCATTGTTCTTCTATGTAGCGCTCCATTTTTACTAAGCCTGAACTGTCAGTTGTCACGCTGTCTTGTGTTTTTTGTTGGCAACACTTACCGCACAAATGGCGCAAAAGTCAAATCTTGCGTGAATTTTGGGACACCTTTATAAAATTATAGGATGTGTTGTGTAAGGAGTTATCTAAAAGATGATGTCCCTGTAAAATTAACTTGTTAAGAATAGATCAGTTATTTTTTGTGTTGAAACAGAAGTATTTAATTTTGCTGAGAAAAAAGACTTTTACAAAGTGTTATAGATGGAAAAAACTAAAGTAACTTAATGAGTCATAGCGAAAATGTTGTAAACCAATATTTGGTTTTCTTTCAATGTGCTGTTGTAATTTGTAACTTATAAATAATGATTGTGGGTTTTCTTGAAATTAAGTGGAAAAAACATGTTGCAGCAATTATAATAAATCAATGTTTAGATTTGTTTCGGTTTATACATCATTTATCAAATTTGTTCCAAACCTTGGTAACGTTGCGGTTTTTCAGGTTTTATTATTATCTTTTGATTTCGGATTATTTATTATTTGGTTGTGGTGGGGAGTCATTAATATAATTTTCAGATGAGAATTTAGAGGTTAGTGTTTATTTAGCCGTTAGAGGGCTAAATGCAATTTATAAATCACGTGATATTAAATAAAAGTATCCTGATTAGCTCTTGTCTCGCCATTGCTGATTGGATGAGGAGTATGGCGTGGTCAGTCGACAGCCAATCAGGATGCAGGTTACAAAAAGTGTGACACAGAAGATTGAATCAAACTTCTTCCTTTAGAATAAATACGGTTACCACCACAGAGAATAAACGTGTGTGTGTGTGTGTGTGTGTGTAAAAGAAATAAAATTAGACACAAACAGTTTATCTATAATTGCTGCAAGATGTTTAAATTCAATTATCAGTAATTAAAATTGAGTAATATTTGTTTATTTTGTTTGGAGAATACAAATGAGTCAATAAAAAAATGGAGAACAGAATTGCGGAATCCTAATTGAAGACAAATGTTACACATGTGTTATTTTCAGAATAGTGTTTGTAGTGTGATGTGGGTGGAAGCCTTATTGCTTCTCATAGTACAGATCATTCACATTTAGGTATTCTGCTAACTGTACATGGATTACTTTTTCATGGAATTTTGGAAGTACGGGTAAAATACTGATAGGTCTTTGTATTCAGTTGGGTTTTTAATTTCCACAGAGGGAAGATACCAAAAACATTGCGTTATGCAATTGACACACTTCAAAAGAGGACTCATAATCGGGCTGCAAACTGCAGGGTGGTCATATAGCCCACCATGTGGATTGTTCAGACCATACTGTCCGATGCTGTTGGGAGAAGTGGATATGTGAAGGCACCCACACACAGAGGACCGGCTCAGGACAAACGAGGTTAACTACCAGTCGAGAGGATTGATTGATTGTTTGCCAGGTGTGGAAGGATCCCATAGTAATCCAGTCCATGATACTGGCCAGTGTTGGGGCTCCTGAGTGTCCACAAACCATTTCCTAATGCTTTGCGGATGCAAATCTGCAATCCGAACACCTATTATGTGTACTGCCGTCCAGAGCAATGTGATATGCCATGGACTGGTGATATGTGGTGTCCAATGATGAGTGGAGCTTCATTATGTGGACTGATGGTCATTGGGCGCAGGTATGCA
This sequence comes from Clitarchus hookeri, assembly GCA_002778355.1. Lineage (NCBI taxonomy): Eukaryota > Metazoa > Arthropoda > Insecta > Phasmatodea > Phasmatidae > Clitarchus > Clitarchus hookeri. Next base: position 160,671 of record NQII01002024.1, on the reverse strand, counting down.
GTGCCACTGGTAAACGCCACAATCCCAAATTTGCGGTTGAGCAGCACACACACTTCCCCTGCCTATGGTAGCCTATCCCCTCTTGTCGTATTATGTGGAATATTAACAGCCCAGTGGTATGTGGATGAAATTCTATGACCCCATCTGCTCCCATTTCTGGCTCGTATTCCAGGTGCGATATTCCAGAAGAATAACTTCCAACTGCACATGAAACGGGTCGCCCAAGACTTCCTCTGTCATGTCCAAACACTACCATGGCCTGCTCGCTCCCCTGACATGTACACAATTGAGCATGTGTGGGACCAGTTAAAATGCCAACTGCCGCAAAGCCACAATATCCAGGATTTGGAACACACTGTCCAACAATTGTGGGCCCATCTGCCTCAGGACAACATCCGGTGTCTGCTGGAGTCCATGCCAGACCATGTTCCAACATGTATCGCAGTGCAAGGTGTGATGCACTACTGAAGATGACCGGACGGCGTACCACAGATCCATTTGTAACTATCTTACTGCTCTGATTATGTGATCACGAGTATTACTCATCAGTGTCGCTACCTCTATAATGTTTCAGTATCTTCCGATGTGTCCTTCTGTGTGTGCTGTTTTTATTGTCCGGCAGTTGGCTATAGTGTACTCATATTATCTTCACATTTTTTTAAATCAAACCTTTTAAAAATTACCTTATGCTATATATGTTTGTTTGTTTCCTAAGTATGAAATGTATCAGAAGCATTTTATACTTATGTTAATGCAAAAGTATCTTATTCTTGGTTAAATAGAACTTTTACTTAAATTTTATCCACAAATTTTATCCATAAATTGTATTATTTAATTTATAATTAATCTGAATAAAACAGAGAAAATTTTGGTATTTTGGTAATGCCTAGCAAGAAATAGTTCTCATGCAAAATATTATTAAATTCATTTTGCATGTATGCGGTGCACTTTCCCTTTGGTGTAATTTTCTAGACTTGGTTAAGCTTTGTTTGCATGAGGTACAGGAATAGTCTGAAAGTAGAACTCTCACAGGGTTACAGAAAGTTGGAAGTAACCATGAATGGACTGTATAAGTGATTTAGGGCTTTTACGCATGTGTCCACTATTTATTTTTTAAGATGATGATTATAGAATATATTTTGCTTGGGGAGTTGTAATGTCATTACATTTCAATGAGCATGCATACGTTATGATTATGCATTTCACCAAAAACTATGATCACCATATGAAATTAGTGTTTCACAGGAAAATATTTTTGTTAGTGTAGTGTGCTATACTGTGTGCCAGGTTTCTGCTAGCTTGAGCAGTGTTGCAAAAAAGTGGGACGTCGCTGATAATTTCTGGAATCTAGCAGATTAGAGCTGGCCACATTTTGTAAAGAAAACAGATAACATTGTCCGTGGTGATCACCTTTTGCTCCTACTCCTTCATATTTTCAAAGCCACTACTGTAGATGACAGTACTCCACTATTGTTTTATTTCAATATTAACACTACACAGGTGTACTGTTATTTCTTATTTGTCTTAAACTTTGATAACTAAATTTACTTTTGCAGCGTTGAACTTACTGAAAGAGTTAATATTTTCTGATCAGTTATTAGGAACAATTCCATGCTGTGTTCTTAGGTTACTTGCTCCTTCTCTGTACATCCCCCCTCCCAATTACCAAGAGAGAGTGGCCAATACCAGGGCAGCTTGTAGCAGTTGTCCAGGCTCGCAGATATGTGGTGTGAAGTATGTGTTTGGTCATATTAAAAGGATGGTCCTCTAAGGCAACTACTTTTGTTTGGATTTATTTTATTCAGAATATATATGGTCACAAGCTTTCTGGAAACAGTCTATTCTAGTATACTAAACAACTTATGCCATTACCACTGAACTGAAGCCAGCATTTCTGTTATGTGGTTTTGTTGTAAGAGAAATCTATATACAGGCATATATAATTTTTTGTAGTAAATGGTGATGAATTAATGAATAGTGATAAATAAAATAAAAATTAATTACTCTTCCTTTTTGTAGTATTTAAGTGTTCATTATGTATTTTAAAGCTATCAACATATTTTTTCTAGTAATGTAGAAACTTGTTTTTATGTTACATTTGAGATGTTATTTTAACTCACTATAAATGCATAAATATGATGAATCAAGGTAAAACTTGATGTACACTCACATCTTGACTTCCTCCCCTTGTTTGCGTACCGAGTTGATGTTGGAAAGAGGAGGATAGGAAACATGTTAAAACAAGCATGCAGTGTTGAACTGAAAAACTGTATAACCTGAAATTTGACATACATAATTCAGTAGTTTGGGTACCAACCAGGCCATGCAGTTGTTGATTTTTCTNGGAAACATGTTAAAACAAGCATGCAGTGTTGAACTGAAAAACTGTATAACCTGAAATTTGACATACATAATTCAGTATTTTGGGTACCAACCAGGCCATGCAGTTGTTGATTTTTCTAAAAAAAAGTTTTTGCTGCATTGAGTATACAACTACAGTTCTGAATATTTTTATTGTTTTTTGCTTCTGTTGGACTTCGTTGTAAATTTTTTTGCTAACATAACTAGTTCATTTTCACTTTAATATTTAAGTAAAGTAGAATTATAAACATAATTACCGTATTTGTTGTATTCCAGAGTGTTGAAGTGGTGGTGTAGCTATTGTAATAGTATTTTTTGTACTTGCAGAAGAGATTCATGCTGAACTATGTTATGCAGAATCATTGTTACTGAAGTCTATGCTAACTTTCATTGAAGATGAAACATTAGTAAGTTTCATCAAAGCTGGGTTGAAGATCAGATTGTGCTACAACTCTTACAAGTAAGTATTTTAGGTCGATAATGTTAACATAAAAAGTTCTTGTATTCATTATAATTGTAAGTACTTTCTGTATGTTGATTAATTATGTAGTTCATACAACTAATTGCAAAGGTAGCTAATTATGTTCAAAATATCATGTTAATATGCATGTTCACTACTCAGTAGCATTTCATTAAATTAAGAGGGTCAAGTTAATTTCCTTTTTTTTTTGTATAAAAATCTCGGTTCCACTTGGCAGTAAGCTCATTCTTTTATGTCTCTTCGAAATAAATGGTAAATTAGTGAATTAACTGTAGATAAAATATGAGCCTTTCTTCATTGGTTCTTCTATGTTTTTAGGCTAGCCAGGCGGTGGCCTACATATTAAACTACCAAAACACCCATTAAACAATACATACTCCCACGCTTAATAAGGACTGGATCCCAAGATTTACACAGCATGTATAGGCCATTCATTGTATCTTCACACTTTTTTAAAGAAAGCTTTGTAAAGTCACGCATATTTAACATGTTCACCTGTTTTTAAATAACTCCTATACCATGAATATTTAATTCTGTTATTAACATTAAAATACAGGCAGTCTTTGACTTTTATACATCTGAGACTCCTACAACTCGCAGTGTCATACAGTACATATTATCACCTCTAAATCAACTTTTGTACGACCAACTTGGACTTTTGTATATCTAACAACCTACTAACATATTGATAGATTGCTGCTAATTGCTGTCTAACACTGCCTTGTTGTCCAACCTTCACGCATCATATGTTTTGAATGTTTTGATGTATTGTAGTGAGACATCTAACAGTAGTATTGGCACAATACAAATGAGTGCATTGGTTAAAATATTGTGTGAATTCTGTGAAAATTTTAATTTTTACAAAATAAAATGTTATATTTGCACAACAAGTTTACCATAGTAGGAAGGATATTTGATTATCATTTTAACTCCTTTTATACCCTCACTAAATTGACATCATTTTTTGCCCAAAAAAGGAGTGCAGGGACTACGTGATGAAGACTGAAAAAAACAACTGATCCTTGGTTATGGTTTCTTACATATTCATACCACAGCTGAAAAGACATCAAAAGACAGCCTATTAAACATAATAGTTACTATTGTCACTAAACAATTTACAGTGCAATGCCTTATAATGTATTTAGTTTGTTATGACACATTTGTTACAGCGGTAATTTTTAATGCACCATTATGATCAGTATGAAATGCAAAGTAAGTATTATACTAATTTAAAATCTAGTAGGTTTGGTTTTCACTAGCAGCAATGGTAGAATATTGTGTACTAAATTAATAACCATCGTTGAGAACTGTCTGGCTTATATAAGTCTATCTGCATTGAATTGGATGGCCAGACAGCTTGCACATGGAACTGTAAACAATGTACATCTGATGATTTTGCGATGGTAGAGTGGTATTACCACACATGCTACTGCGGGCAGACAGTGCAACATCCCTTCTCTATGTTTCATCGATGGTTCCAACACTGTTGGGTGCAAGAATGACAGACCATGGAAATTCTAACAAAAACAACACAATGTAGAGTCACAGAGAAAGGAACCTACCTAAAGCACATTTCATAAATACTTGTGCATAGTGAGATGCAGACATATGTGTGCAGACAACTCAGATTACAAATTCTGTTCTCCATATTTTTATTGACTCATTTGTATTCTCCAAACAAAATAAACAAATATTAGTCAATTATCGATGATTGAATTTAAACATCTTGCAGCAATGCATCCTGATTGGCTGTCGGCTGACCACACCATACTCCTCATCCAATCATAAATGGCGAGACGAGAACCAATCAGGATACTTTTATTTAATTTCATGTGATTTATAAATTCCATTTAGCCCTCTAAGGACTAAGTAAACAATAACCTCTAAATCTTCATCATNCGAGACAAGAACCAATCAGGATACTTTTATTTAATTTCATGTGATTTATAAATTCCATTTAGCCCTCTAAGGACTAAATAAACAATAACCTCTAAATCTTCATCAGAAAATTAAACACTGCAACACTTGATACCCTCTAAGGGCAAAATTATCAATAACAATAAAATTAACCTCTAAATCTNGAAAATTAAACACTGCAACACTTGATACCCTCTAAGGGCAAAATTATCAATAACAATAAAATTAACCTCTAAATCTATATCTGAAAATTATATTAATGACTCCCCACCATAACCAAATAATAAATAATCCAAAGTCAAAAGATAATAATAAAACCTGAAAAACAGCAACTTTACATTAATCCCCCCTCCCCCCATCAAGGTTTGGAAACAAATTTGATAAATTTCATACAAACCGAAACAAATCTAAACGTTGATTTATTAGAATTGTTGCAACATGTTTTTCCCACTTAATTACAATGTCAATCTGGTAGGTGTCTATGCATGTACAGAGAAAATGGATGTGTTGTGTCTTGCTCCTCTATGTTGATGATTTTTTGATTGCTAGTAGTTTATTAGACAAACTAGAGGAGTTGAAAGAGAAATTCATTTTACGCATAAAGGTAGAGCGGATAGGTCAGACAATGTGCTTGAGCCAGACAAGTTATCTTGTGAAGTTGTTAACGAAAAGTCCTGAGGTATCTGAAAGGAACACCAAATTTGGGATTGTGTTTCAAAGGAAACAGTAATGTACCATTACTTGGGTATGCTGATGCAGATTTTGCAAATCGGCCTGATAGGAAGTCTGCGACAGGCTATTTGTTTGAAATGTATGGGGATGTCATTTGTTGGGTGACTAAATAAAACAACCAACTGTTTTATTGTCCACAACTGAATCAGAATTTGTTGCTTTGGCTTCAGCAACCTCAGAACTGCTGTGACTTATGCAGTTGTTAAAGGAGTTGAACGTAGAGTCCATTAAGCACGCGCCCATATTTGAGGATAACCAGTCGTGCATCTGTGCTTTGGGTAACTGGGAGCAGAAACGTTTAAAACACATTGATGTAAAGTATAAGTTTGTAAAAGATCTCTACCAAAATAATGTTATTGCTGTGAACTACATTCTATCAGGAGAACAGAAAGCAGACCTGTTGACCAAAGGACTATCACCAGTCTTTTCTAAAACATAAGGAAAATCTAGGAATGAGCATAGTGAATCATTGAAAATCCTTCTAACAAACCTAGATAGCATAATGATAAATTGAGGAGGGGTGTTGAATAAATAACAATTTATCATTTATTGTACCTTAATACCTATTATATGTGTGCTTTATTTTTCAGTGTGTTGTACCACTGAGTTTTGTTTTGTTGTTCTACTATTGTTTTAGAGAGTAGTGAGATGTAATGGCAGGAATTGGTTAGATAACATGTAGGTCTGAGTAATTATGATGAATTACACTGAAGAGCCAAAAAAAAACTGGTATAGGCGTGCGTATGCAAATAACAGAGGTATGGAACCAATCAGAATATGATGCGGTCGGCAGCTAGATAGGTTATTGCTGCTACAATGGCAGGTTATCAAGATTTAAGTAAGTTTGAACGTGGTGTTATAGTCGGCGCACGAGAGATGGGNTTTAAGATAGCTGAAAATAAATAAAGTTATTAAGCCATATCTTGGTAAAAATTAACCAATCCCTACCAAATTTGGCAAACAAGTAGTACTGATGGTGATGATGTTAATTGGTATGTTTTATGCATGCCAGACACTTATCTTCAAAATGGCTGCCACATAGCCATTTAAGCTTAGAATGCTATGTCGTTGAAACTATGTAATCAATTATAACATAACTTTGTATTTTGGCAGTAGAAATTAAATATATCAACTATGTCTAGATGGAGCATATTTTCTCCAGCTTTTGTAAGATAGCACCGTGTGATTTAANCTCCAGCTTTTGTAAGATAGCACCGTGTGATTTAATAAAGTTTTTGTGTCAACAATTATTACTGAGGTAGATGATGTTATGTGGTATGTTTTAAGCATGTCAGACACTTATTTCCAAAATGACGCCCATATAACCATCTTTAGTTTAGAATGCTGAATCATTGAAACCATGTAATCAATTCCACTTAACTTCATATGCTGGCAGTAGATGTATCAATTGTATCTACACAGAGCATCTTTTATCCTCCATTGTGTAAGATGGCGACCACGCGAATAAATAAAGTTTTTAGGTCATATCTTGGGAAACAATTGACAGATTCTTACCAAATTTGGCAAACAAGTAGTACTGCAGCAGGTTGTGTAAACTGTATATTTTGAGTAGGTCAGGCACTTATTTTCAAAATGGTGGCTATGTAAATAGTTTAGCTCAGTATATTTTATCAATTAACCAAATTCCAACTTAAGTTTGAATGCTGGCAATGCATATTACAACCATCAAATATGTCTATGCAGAGCCTCATTTCTCTGTCATTTTGTATGATAGCACTACTAATAAAAATAAAGTTTTTATCTCATATTTCATGAAACAATCAACCCATTCTTACNCATTTTGTATGATAGCACTACTAATAAAAATAAAGTTTTTATCTCATATTTCATGAAACAATCAACCCATTCTTACAAAATTTAGTGAATATGTTGTTCTGTTGTAGGCCATTTTAATATTTTTTTTTAATTAGGACACATTTGTTTTTAGANAAAATTTAGTGAATATGTTGTTCTGTTGTAGGCCATTTTAATATTTTTTTTTAATTAGGACACATTTGTTTTTAGAATAACGGCTATGAAATTATTTTAGTTTTGTGTGCTATATCTAACTACAAAATTATGTAATCTATTTTAACTTAACATTGTATATAATCATCAAGTGTTACATCATTCATTTTTTGTCCTACATTTTTGAAGATCAGCATATGAAAATTATGGAGATTTTATGCCATGTCTCGAGGACCAATCAACCGATTCTCACCAAATAGTACATAGGAACATTTCAACTAATTTGTACCAAATTGTGCACACCATAAATGCTACAGAAGTCCATATAAACTTTCGTGATTTAAATGGGTNTCAACTAATTTGTACCAAATTGTGCACACCATAAATGCTACAGAAGTCCATATAAACTTTCGTGATTTAAATGGGTCTGACAACGATGTTCAAAATGGCGGCATCGTAAATAATTTAAGTAATTTTACCACACATTTTAAACAATTTAACTAAATTTTTTATGTAGATATTATACATTAAAAGCATCGTACAAGCTTCNTGGCGGCATCGTAAATAATTTAAGTAATTTTACCACACATTTTAAACAATTTAACTAAATTTTTTATGTAGATATTATACATTAAAAGCATCGTACAAGCTTCTTTTTTTTTGTACATTTTTTATTATAGCATCAAATAAGAAAATAGTTTTTTTATGCCATATCTCAGGGACCAAGCAACCAATTTCCGCCAAATTCTTCACACAAGTAGTGCTACAGTAGGCCATGTAAACTTACATATTTCAAGTGGTTCAGTCACTTATCTTCAAAATTATGGTCCTCGAAATATTTTAGGTTAGTAAACCCTATAATTCTAAACATTAGACTGATTAAATCTGAAGTTGATTCTCCGAATCCGACCTCCATAATGCAGTGCATTGCACGCTAGCTTATTGTACAACGTTTTCTGGGTTCAAGTCCCAGGTAAGGCATGTGTGTATTTGTAATTGTCTCACTATTGCATATGTTTCTGGTTTAATTTCTAATGTTATTGCTTTCAAAGAGAATTCAAGTCTTACCTACCAACTCAGCTTTTAAAATGTATTTTAAAATTAAATGCACCCATGTTGAGGAAAGAAGGCTTATTAGTTAAATCAGTAACTTCTTTTTGAATAGGTCTTGACGAGCTTCATTGAATAGGTACATGGTGTCAATTAAAATACTGGTGTTAGTACTGGTATCTCACTTATAAATAATGCTATAAGGCAGACTCCCCAGCAGTATTATTTATTCCTTCCAGTTATATAACCTTTGTGTGGAACACTTTTTCATTTGGAGCCTCAATATGGAGTTATTGTGGATGATTAAGATAAATGTAGCATTGTGTATATAGCAAACGGCAGATTATTCGGTTGCGGATTATTCTGTTTTCGGGTAATTCGTGCATTACTTAAGAGTCAAAATAAAAACTTTAGTAGTCATGATTTCACACAACAAAAATTTGTGCTNGGGTAATTCGTGCATTACTTAAGAGTCAAAATAAAAACTTTAGTAGTCATGATTTCACACAACAAAAATTTGTGCTGGTGTTTTTTAGTTTGATGTTTTTCACTTCTATATAGCGCATACAATGTTTAAACTAACAGCAAAAATGACATTGAAAACATCTTATTCAACTCACTGTATTATAAAATGTTCACTTTTAATTAAAAATTTCAATTCTCAATATTTATTGAAATTTATTTTAATGTTTCCATTCAGTGTTCCTTTGCCAGCTGAACCATGCTCAATCCCACAGTTGAAATTGGCAAAACTTATCTATTTGCGAAAATTTTTGCCAACCATTAATTGTTGAGTCGTTTGCAAACAATAACTAACCAAACCTGCAACCAATAATTTACAATAATAATCACGCCCGTCAAAATACCGCCACATCTATAGCCCCATACCAAATTCCGTTTACCATAACAAGATCATAGATTGTTCGTTACAGTGTCAGAGATTGTGTGATTCATTCTCATTGTTGCCAACCTACAAGTGCAGTCAACACATAAGTAGAAGACTAAGAGAAGTTCATAGAACACGAAAAACTGCTGCAGGGTGTAAATAATACTATCGATAGCACCAGTTGTTGATTATTCACATTGTTTTGCATTCACATAGTGTTCAAAAACGATTGATGCACACAATATTTGGTGTACTGTACCGTCTGTTTTGAATTGACGTTACTGAAAAACACATGATTGGCAATTGTTGAATGTGGTCAGCAGATAGCATTGTTTATATGGGAACTTTTATGGGACCAAAATAAATAAGCGGGAATTAATGGGAATGAATAATCGAAAGTCCAATGTACCTAAACATTTGTTTGATAAAATGTGCATGCTTATTTTCTTTTAGCCTGCTATATTGCTCACACTAAAAATTAATTTTCCAGCTAGTACAATTTAATTTTGATAATTTAACTGGCGGGCATGTTTTGTAAATTAGTTTGAGGTTAGGAAAAAATTAAGTAATTATTTTGNTAATTTTGATAATTTAACTGGCGGGCATGTTTTGTAAATTAGTTTGAGGTTAGGAAAAAATTAAGTAATTATTTTGATTATTCGTGTTTTCAGCCATAATTTGATTATTTGGTCGTTTGGCAGTCCCAATTAACACAAATAATAGGGAGTTTACGGTATTAGGTTTGTGAAGATCTATTCAAAATCTTCAATAAAGTGTCAAATATTAAAGAATGTATTGCTACCCATATAAATAAATCACTTCATAAAATTTTCAGAACAATATTCAAGCAATGGTAATTTCATGCTAGTTTTTANCTACCCATATAAATAAATCACTTCATAAAATTTTCAGAACAATATTCAAGCAATGGTAATTTCATGCTAGTTTTTATTATAGCTATGCTGAATGACACTTGAAAAATAGTGTCGCAAATGCATTTTTTTTTAAAAGTCGTTAAATGTGTATATCATTATAATTACTGTTATTATCATATTGATCGCAAAACTTGTCAAGATTTTCATGCACATTACAAGGCAAATCCATTTTTGTATTTAATTGTAACCAAATATATCAAATATAACCTAAAACAGTGCACAAATTCAAGTCTCAAGTGACCTGCGGGCATCAATTGTGTGAAATGAGATTTTTACTGCTCCTGTTATTAGTTTAAGTGACTATTAATAAGCAGTAGTCTCAAGAATCGACTGTTGAATCGTATAAACTAGTCTCAAGAAACGAAGTCATGAAAGCGCACTCGTCTAAGAATCACTTTTTCACAAGTCTTAAAACTAATCTCAAGATGTGTTTATTTAACAAAATCTATTCTCAGAACTGGTCTGAAGTGGTACAACTATTAATACGGTCCTCAGACATGCCTGTGGATCTGGACACAGGGGTGCACCACCCTTGGAAAGTGTATGAATGATGTGCCTCCCTAGAACTGGTTTTTTCTGGCTAGTGTTTTACATTTAGCAACACAGTATTTAGAGATGTTTATCGCCCTGCAGGAAATTCCTGTATACCAGAGCAAGGGAGTAAATGCAGGAGGGATCGGGACAGAACCAACAGCTTGTTACCTGCACAGTACTGCTGATGTAAACAAGTGGAATTTTCCATATGTCTAAGGTATCATTTGCAGTTACCTACAAACACACACATGTATGCATACAAATCATTGAAATTAATTTTTCTGTTATTTTTATATTGTCCTTTGAATAATAAATCTACCTACCTAAAATTTGTGTGGTTTCATTATCCACTAGTGTTCCCTTCCCATCCTTATCTTATCAGGGCAGTGCTTTGCATGTTAAGAAGGAAGTAATCTGCAAGTTTTAGCAAGAACTACTAGTCTGATTCTGAGAGATAATTTTCACCTCATTTTCTTGGTGTATGTCACACCCTTCAGTTGCGAATATCTCTTGATGCCTTGTTTGCTACTTTCCTCCATGCTATTTGTAATTTCAACTTATTGATATTAGAAAAATGTGAAAATGTAAGTTACGATACAATGCACAGCTGTGAGACTAAATTAATTGAGAAGAATAAATAATGGAAATTTTTTACATCCTTGAGAACCATTTCACTTATTTTTTATTATAGAGAACTGGAATTACAGTAATTAATTTTATATATCCTTTAGTTGATGTTTTAACCTTCATATTATGAAATTTGAATACATAGGAAGTAAGAAAGATGGATGGATGTGAACATTTATAAAATTATTATCCGTTTCTACCTAGACTGTACCACTGAGTACCCAGTCCAGCTCATGTGCATGTCCCAGGTTTTTGATGTTCTTGAAATTGAAAGAGAGGCCAAGTGTAAACACCAAAATAACATGGAAAATATGCTTGAACAAGTTAGCTATTTTAAACAAAATTCCCTTTAAGCTTCTAACTATTTCATTCAGTTATTTTAATGTTGCCCCCTCCAAATGCTGCCTCATAGATAAACCCTCTTTTAATACCCCTGAATTCTACCCCCTTAATGATAGCACTGCATATGGACACCACCTTTGGTTCCTTACCTATGTTCCTTTCCTCAACTGTCTCCCTTCCTGTCCCCTCCCTCATCCTACCTTCTTTACACCCCTTCTGCCCTTTTTGCACAACTCCTGCTCACTCCTTGTACCCACATTATCCCTTGATGGCACCATCCGTCCCCTTCCCACCTTACTCTGGCTAGATCTTTTCCTTGCTATTTCCTCAAGCTTCTCTAACCTACTCCACTTCTCCTGCTGCCTCCCTTCTCTTCTGCCTTTCCTTTTCTAGATCCACCTCTACCTTGGCTTGGAGTGTACTCAGCTGTCCTTTGGCGTCTAATAGTTCCTTCTCTAATTTCACCAACTTCCCAGCTATGTTACTCATTTCCACCTCATTACTAATCACTTCCTCAATCCTGTGTTTCATTTCCCTCTCTTTCCTGTTCATACTGCTTACTGCTCTCCACTGATTACTCACCCACTACTCTCCCCATACAGTATGTCCCTACCTACCTACCTACCTACCTCAACAACATCCCCTCTCCACCTCTCCTTTTCCTCATCCCAAGTTCGTTCTGATGTTCCTTTTACCATATTCCCCTCAATAACTTCCATAACCAATCACCCCTCAGCACATTCCCCTCCTCTCCTTACTGTATTCCCTTCTCATTTTTTCTGCCCTGCACCACAGCCATCATAATTCCCTCACCCTCTTCCATCTCTGCATAGTATGTGTGAAACCATTTATCATGCCTGTGGCGGCATGCCACCAAACACATGGAGTTTGCCACACACTAGCCCAGCACCCTGCAGCAGACGGACACAGTCTTCAGGGGTGAGTGTGTGCAGCTCAAGGAATGCCAAGGTCACCCCAGACCATTAGGTCGAGCGGCCCGAGGGGCCACCTGACCAGCACAGTCCAGAAGGGGAGTCAACGCGGATGGTCATGCTACATGAGCTTTAGTGTACTATGTGAGAGAGTTGTAATCTTTGGCTTTAATAAACTGCTCATACCCCGCACATGCTAGTGTTTGTCTTTTTATTTCTGCAGCTTGACGTCACGCCTTTTAATAGTCCCCTTCTCTCTGCAGACCTCTAGGACTACAGTGGTGACCCCGATGTGATCTGGCAAGTTTGGCTCACGGTGCCCGTGCGCATCACCATGCTCGGCGCATGGTAGTGGGGTGCCTTCAGGAAACTGTCATGGCATCGCGCCACCCTGTGCACCCACGCCATGCAGCGGTTCGCGGACGATTAGTGCATGCGAGGACACACTCCACCACACCGCGCAGCAGCACGTGAACAAGTAGTGCATGCGAGGACATTCTGCACCATACAGCAGCACGTGAACGAATAGTGCATGCAAGGACATTCTGTGTCACTCTGTGCACCCACGTCGGATCTCCACGCAGTGTTGTGTCTTACGTCATCGTAGTGTGGCAGGGAAGACTCGGCCATGTCATACCCACCTTCGTCCACCATCTCAGTCGACCGCGTGTCTGTCCTCTTCCCACCATTCTGGGTGGCCGACCCAGAAATGTGGTTTGTGTAGGTGAAGAACCAGTTTGCCCTCGTAGGGTTGACCTCAGACGAGACAAAGTTTCATTATTGGTGGGCAACCTTGACTGCAAGTTCGCTACTGAGGTACGTAATATCTTCACGCATCTCCTGTCCTCGGGCAAATATGAAAGACTGAAAACAGAGCTAATCAAACAATTGAGTGCCTCGCAGGAGTGGAAGACGAAGCAGCTACTGGCGCACGAGGAAATGGGCAACCAGACCCCCTCCGACACCTCCGTAGTTTGGCAGGGACCACCATTCCGGACGACGTCCTCCGGTACTTGTGGCTGGGCCATCTTCCGTCAGTGATCCAGGTGATCCTGGCCACACAGGCAAAGTCCTCCCTGGACTTCCTAGCTGTCCTGGCTGGCGCCATAGCGGACACCAATCCGCGGCCACATGTGGCAGAAGCAGCCTCCCTCGAGGCCACGTTTGACAGGATGGCAACGCTCAGGACCGCGAAGATTGGGGAAATGACCATGACTCTGCATCAGGAGATCGCAGCAACCACAGCCTATGGTGGACAGCACCACAGTTGCTGCAACCAATCTCCGTCAGAGGGACGCCGTCCACACTCTCGCAGCAAGGGTCTGCCCGGGGCCTGCTGGTACCACTGCCGCTTTGGGGAAGCAGCGCTCAAGTGCACCGTGCTCTGCCCGAACTCTGTGGGAAACAACCCGAGCGTGCGTTGATGGTGGCCAGCGACCCCTCTAAGCCCTCCGGTTGTCACCTGTTCATCACGGAACGTGGAGCTAATTTGCCGTTCTTAGTCGACACTGGAGCAGACATTCGCGTCTTCCCATGTTCGCAATTGCTGGGCAGGCGCCCTCTGTCTAGTTACACTCTGATTGCTGCTAATGGCTTGCTGATCGCAACCTATGGCTCAGTCACCAAGCCCATCCTCAGTGCGGACTTCCTTCACCACTGCGGCCTCTTGATCAATGTTTGGAACCGACGCCTGGTGGACCCTACCACATCGCCTACCTCGGCCGGTGCTAAAGTTACGGGTGACATCAGTAGCATCAGGACATTCGCCCAACCAGTGAAGTACCCCAATTTGCTCCTTAAATTCGCCAGCCTCACCCGCCCCTCGAGTACCCCCCAACCTGTCCAGCATTGCACCATCCACCACATGAACACCACCACCGGGCAGCGCGTACATGCTAGGCCACGCCACTTGGCTCCAGATCGAGGCGATAAACTAGGCATAGCACAACCATCCAGCAGCCCCTGGCCATCACCTCTCCACATTATACCTAAGAAAGGAGAAGAATGGTGACCCTGCGGGGACTACAGGATACTCAACGCCCGCACCATACCATACAGGTACCCAATACCGCATATTCAGTACTTCTCACATATCCTGCACAGCATAACCATTTTTTCCAATATCGACCTGGTCCGGACATACAGCCAAATCCCATTCGCTACCCAGGACATCTCCAAAACTGCTATCACGACTCCTTTTGGGCTGTACGAGTTCCCGTTTATGTCCTTTGGTCTGCAGAACACTTCCCAGACCTTCCAGAGATTTATGGATGAGGTCCTACAGGGCTTCGATTTTTGCGTGACCTATCTGGATGACATATTACTAGCATCCTGTGATGATGCAGAGCACGAATGACATCTGGATAAGCTCTTTGCATGCCTAGGGGCCTACGGACTCCCCATCAACCCAGCCAAATGCATCTTTGGTGAGTCACAGGTTACATATCTTGGACACAGCATTTCGGTGGATGGATCCCAGCCACTACCGGAGAAAGTAGACTCCATGCTCAATTTCCCCAAACCTGCATCGTCGAAGCAGTTAGGCCAATTCACCGGAATACTAAATTTTTACCTTCGTTTCATACCCAAGGCTGCTGAAGTTCAGGCTCCCCTGCACGAGCTCCTGAGGGGTGACATCAAGGACAGAGCCCCACTGGTGTGGACGCCGGAGAGTGACAAGACCTTTGAGGACTGCAAGACTAGTCTCGCTTCAGTTGCCCTACCGGCCCATCCTGTCCCAGAGGCCCCACTGGCCATCATGACCGATGCCTCTGATTTTACAGTCGGGGCAGTACTACAGCAGCAGGTTCAGGGAGCCTGGTAACAACTAGTATTTTTCTCAAAGTATCTCAACCCAGTCCAACGGAAATACGGCGCCTATGACAGGGAACTCCTTGCCATTTACCTGGGGCTCCAACACTTCCGCCACATGGTCGAGAGCCGCGACTTTGCCGTCTTCACTGATCACAAGCCGCTTGTCTTCACTTTTGCTCAGAACACCGACAAGTGCTCCCCCCGCCATGCCCGACACCTGGACTTCATCAGCCAGTTCACCACAGACATCTGGCACATTCCCGGGTCTGTCAACACCGTCGTCAACACCCTGTCAGGCGCGGAAGCCTTCACTTCCACACTGGATTACCAAGCTCTTGCAGAATCCGAGGTGGCCGACGAAGAATTGCAACAGTTCCTGCGGCAGGACACCGATCTGTAGCTGACGAAAGTCCAGTTGCCGGAGTCACAACTTGACGTGTACTGTGATGTTTCCACACCAACAATGCTGCCATTCATCACTCCTGCATTCTGTCATGCTGCCTTTGACACGGTTTGCCAGCTCGCCCATCCTGGTATCAACGCATCAGTGAAGCTGGCCACACAATGTGTTTGTGTGGCCATTGATCAAGTCGGACTGCAGACATTGGGCACATGCCTGTCTCTCTTGTCAACGGGCGAAAATTTTCCACCATGTCTCCTTGCTGGTGGAGTTGTTCCTGCCGCCATCAGCTTGGTTCAACCATGTGCACATCGACCTGGTCGGGCCCTTGCCTTCATCCCAAGGTTTCCGCTACTGCCTTATCATGATCGACCGTTTCACCCGCTGGCCGGAGGCAGTGCCGGTGGAGAATGTCGTGGAGAATGTTGAGGCAGTTAAGGTGGCGAGAACGTTCTATGCCACGTGGATGGCATGTTTCGGCATGCTGCTACAGATCACCACCGACCAGGGCTGCCACACAGTGGAGTATTTGTGGCAAAATCCGGGCCAAAAATATTTTTCATCAGGTTTTTTTATTTTAAAACCATATTTGTTGATATATTATTAAATGTACTTAATTAATGTTATATATATATATATATATATATACACCATTATGTGAACATATTTACAAAAAATATATAAATTATGTTAATTATATAAACATTACAATTTAAATTATTCATATAAATCAATGTATAAAATATATTTATTATTTACATTTAGTATTTAATCTGATTCTTCAGAACTCTGATCATTGTCTTCTTCCCCTAATGCGTCGTCTTCATCTCTCTATTCTTGGTTTTTATCAGAAGGACCACCATCAGACGACTCTGGAAGAAGTTGTAGTGTCGCGCTACAGTATGGCTTGCTCTTTTTCCTTGGTGTTTGTGTAGAGCAGCTCATAAAAGAGTCGCTGCTCAAAAGAAGCCTGTTCAGGACATCTCTGTTGCAAACTTCTCTATTGAACTTTCTGGAGTACTTTGTACGGTACAACCTAAAATGTTGATTTCTGGCCTCGGCAACTTCTTCTGATAGCTGGCCAATGGGTACAATTGCATGCTTAATTACATTTGCCCCATGAATCAAAACTTTGTGCATTGTTGGGGTCATGGGGTGCCAATTGTAAAGGTTTGCATACAGTCTGGCTGTTTCATCAGCATATGTTTGGAACCATTTTTCATCTATGTGATGCCCACTTGTTATGGCTTCTAATATTAAACTCAACCTTTTAATCAGTTCTTGATTTACTCCTGTGATTCGAGAGGAAGTTTCTGGATCTGAAAAAAACCATCTAGCTGTGTTCCCATCATTTGATGTTCCAAAGCCTTGCTTAGGAACATCAACAAGAAGTCCCAGTTCGTCTTTGAACTTTCTTTGTATTGTCTTCTTAGTCTCAACTACAATTTGTTTTTCTTCTTCACTTCTCAATTGGGATTCTGTATGACAAGTGAAATACTGACTCAAAGAATCGTGTGCGTGCATGCAGAGTTAACATACCAAACTGCAAAGTTTCAGGTTTTTCTGGGAAACTCTTATCTAATTTATTAAAGTCTTTAACACCTCATTGTTGACTTTGTCCCTGTTGCAGCATTGCAGACTTTTCCATCAACCATTGTCAGTAACAAAGTGTGTTTAATTTTTAGTACTCCACCATCAGTTGGCACTTCTGATTTGTTCAACATGTTTATTTGACTCTCAATGTACTGAATTTCTTTGTTTGTAAAATCTGTTGTTTTGTTAAAAAAAACGGATGGGGATTGGTATGCAGAATCTTGTGGAAGAGGGGGTTAAGTTTTGCCATATGGTTTTCTTTTTTTTTACTTACATTAGCGATTATTTTTAGAGGTACAAATGAGCTCTGAAAAATATTGGCCTCACTATCACTTATGTTCTGAAATTTTTGTTTAAATTGTGATTGCTGAGAACCATCGCAACCCCATTTGGATATTAATTCTAGGGTGTGTCTTTCTTCAACGTCTATAACTTTTAATACCTCTTCTAAATATTTGGATTGCCGTGAAGTGGTGTGATCCAATAAGCCTTGCAGCTTAACTTCAGTCAATGTTTCCGAGATGATAATTGAGTCTTCGCATGGATAACATTGTGCTTTCGCTTTTTTGGGCAATGAGTAGCAATGGTAGACACATTTGTTTGCACCATGTATCACTTCATACTGCTTTCTCGTTAATTCTACATCAACAAATATCACAAATGCTTCCTTAGGGGTATGTTTTTTTTTTTACTTTGCTCTTTTCGGATATTAAAAGAGTCTTATTAAATTTTGCGGCTTTTGTTGGAGTTTGTGTGCTTTGTTTGATTAGGTCAGCTGCATCAAGTTTTCCAGCAGCTCTGTGACACATAGATGCAGCAAATGTCAACTCTTCAGGGGTTTATAGTTGTCGCAGTTTTTCGGTTTTCCTACGTTGACTCTTTTCACTGGACTCATTAAAATCTTTTTGAGGGCGGCCTGGGGAAGCTAAAGAACTTATAGGTACCTTTATAATATTTGACAACCAATCACCATTCTTTTTCAGGAACCTCTCCTCTTTATTGTTTGCTAAAGACCACGTTTCTTAAAATCAGATTTAAAATGACTGAGAGAACGGTTAAGAGAAATTCTCTCAGTATCTGCACACCTCATTATATCGGTTAATCTTTTTTCCATAAACCAGAGCTTTCCGTCAATTGATCCGTCGGGACATTCCTTAATTAATTCATACAGTGCCAGCCTACTAAATTCTTTTTCCATTTTCAGAAGCTGAAAAACAAGAAACCTGGAATAAGCCAGTAAACATATACCTTTTATCTTTGCAAATTGGTGGCTCCAAAACAGGGCATTAAAATATTTCTGAAAAATAATTTATATATAAAAATGGCAAGTGTATGCGGAATATTTTTTCTCTGAAATTGGCTCTCAATACTGTAACCATTACGATTATAATTTTAAAATGGCCCGGCAAACCTCGGCACACCTTTAAAAAGCTTTCACAATATCCACAAAGCCGTTTTGAAAAACCTTTTTTAGGTTTTTAATATTTTTTCTTATGTTAAAAATAAAACTATTTAAATTGATACATAATTTAAAACAAAGCTCTTACCTTTCTTTAACAAGTAAACCTGGTCATATTTCAATGAATCAATTCCTAAAGCCTCATAAAATATACATTTAAACGTAAAAACAAGCTGAAATGTCTTGCAATTGCACGTTCACTCACTAACAAACCTGCTAGTCATCTGGGGCTGGGAGACATCTGTTATGACTCGGGTATCTGGAATCTATTGTGATTGATGCACCAGATAGTCAGCTAATATAAACTACTATTTTCACAATTGTTGGGCTAATTTTGAATTTTACCTTTTTGGCCAGATTTTGCCACAAATACTCCACTGTGCGCCAGTTCGAGTCGTCTTTGTTAAAGGACGTGACCAAATTTGCTGGCACGCCCCACCTTCGGACCATAGTCTAATCATCCAGCCTCCAATGGCATGGTGGAGAGGTTGCACCGCCAGCTCAAGATGGCTAGCCGCCTTCAGCTGGCTTGCTACCGAACGTTGGGTGGACGTCNTAATGTTAAAAATAAAACTATTTAAATTGATACATAATTTAAAACAAAGCTCTTACCTTTCTTTAACAAGTAAACCTGGTCATATTTCAATGAATCAATTCCTAAAGCCACATAAAATATACATTTAAACGTAAAAACAAGCTGAAATGTCTTGCAATTGCACGTTCACTCACTAACAAACCTGCTAGTCATCTGGGGCTGGGAGACATCTGTTATGACTCGGGTATCTGGAATCTATTGTGATTGATGCACCAGATAGTCAGCTAATANCTAGTCAACTGGGGCTGGGAGACATCTGTTATGACTCGGGTATCTGGAATCTATTGTGATTGATGCACCAGATAGTCAGCTAATATAAAATACTATTTTCACAATTGTTGGGCTAATTTTGAATTTTACCTTTTTGGCCAGATTTTGCCACAAATACTCCACTGTGCGCCAGTTCGAGTCGTCTTTGTTAAAGGACGTGACCAAATTTGCTGGCACGCCCCACCTTCGGACCATAGTCTAATCATCCAGCCTCCAATGGCATGGTGGAGAGGTTGCACCGCCAGCTCAAGATGGCTAGCCGCCTTCAGCTGGCTTGCTACCGAACGTTGGGTGGACGTCCTGCCCATAATCCTCCTAGACAACAGGGCTGCCTGGCGGGATGACCTCCACACCGCCGCAGATGACCTGGTTTATGGACAGCCACTGTGTCTGCCTGGGAGTTTCTCGGTGCCCATCTGGACTCCAGGCACGTCAACACCCTGGGACTCGCTTGGACCTCTGCCTGCACTTCCAGGACCTCCGGCCGGTCAGCAGCTCATGCCATGGTGAACCACGCGTGTTTGTTTTCAAGGACCTCCGAACTGCCACTGAGGTCTTCATTTGCTACAAGGGGTCTCTCTGGTCTCTCCACCCGCTGTACGAGGGCCTCTTCCCAGTCCTCCATCGCACGTCAAAGATGGTGACCTTCCAGATACATGGCCAGCGCATCACTATCACCATTGATTGCCTCAAACCTGTGTACACCATGGCGAAAACCCTTCCGGCTGACCCAGCCGGGCCCCGCCTGGCAGCAGCACCAGCATCTCCACACTTCCGGGACTATGGTGTTGCCCCCTGCCCTGTACCCCTGGCGACACGCTCTGGTCGACGTGTCAATTTTCCAGACCACCTCCAGGGTGGTTTCTCGTGATATGGGCACATCACTGGCAGGGGGGTGCTGTGGCGGCATGCCACCAAATACCAGCCGGCAGCACCTGCTGCACGGAGTTTGCCACACACTGGCCCAGCACCCTACAGCAGGCGGACATGATCTTCAGGGGTGAGTGAGTGCAGCTGAAAGAATGCCAAGGTCACCCCAGACCGTTAGGCCAAGGGGCCACCCGGCCAGCACAGTCCAGAATANAGTGCAGCTGAAAGAATGCCAAGGTCACCCCAGACCGTTAGGCCAAGGGGCCACCCGGCCAGCACAGTCCAGAATAGGAGATCAGTCACACTCGTGGAGTCAGCGCAGCTGATCATGCTACATGAACTTGAGTGTACTATGTGAGAGAGTTGTAATTTTTGCCTTTAATAAACCGCTCATATCCTCCACATGCTGGTATTTGTCTTTTAATTTCTGTAACTTGCCATCACTCCTTTTAGTAGTCCCCTTCTCTTTGTAGACTGGCAGGACTACAGCACCGATCACACTGTGCACTCTGCTGTCAACTCTCTGCCACACCTTGTCACATCCCCTACACTTGCACTTCTCTCTCATAACTATTCCTTATTAACTAGCATATTTCTATCCTACTGGCTATTACTCTTAACTATTTAACCAAACTGTTAACAGCTATGGAGAAAATACAACCCAATACAATACTTGAATTTATAATACTACTAATAGTCTAAATTGAGGTAATAATTAATTACAACGAAGCTATGACTTCTCTACAAATATTGTGCTAAATAAGGTTTCTAACCCACAAACCATCTTACAACTAAACAATATTCATTGACTAACAACTACTCTCAAAGCTTGGATTTATCAATTATAATAAGGTTTACTAAACTAAACCTACTGCCATAACAAGTGTAACATTAAACCACCTACTCTGTTCTAACTAATTGTTTCTTCAACTAGTCACTGTAGTAACACTTTCCCCAATCAAGACATGTCACCAGTAACCAGAAAAGGAAAACAACAAACAAACAAAACTTTAATAAAAATGACCATAATAATGTAACTGACTATAAAATATAAAAGAAAAAACAGAGCAGTACAACGTGGCTTCTTATAAGGTGGCCATATTCAACATAACACTAAAGAATAACTTTTCAGGCTGTCTGGAAATGTCCAAGNCGTGGCTTCTTATAAGGTGGCCATATTCAACATAACACTAAAGAATAACTTTTCAGGCTGTCTGGAAATGTCCAAGTTTAAAACTGGCATTTGTACACTTAGCAATTGCCTCAATTGTAGAGTGAAGGAACATGTTTAAGGACTATAGCTGTAATTTCGTTGAACCAACCGAGTAACCTTTCTGGGTTTAATACCGTGAATAATATGTTTAATCTTGCTGGCATGTGTACATTATAGCTTAATTTGCATAGGTTGCTGGATTTGGACATGTATCTTGCGATATAGGCAGCTTGTATCCTGTGGGTCGTTAGGTATGGCATTGGGCTGAAAGACCTGCTCCAGGTGTGAAGTAAAGACTTCATCATCTTTGTGCTGAAATCCATGAACAATTCCATTTTTTGTTTGTTGTGGCAATATTCTGTTTATTTATTAGTACTTTGGTAGTGTGTGAAATACAGTTGTTTGTTATATTTAAGTGGTATAAGTTTTCATCTCATTAGTCAGATTGCCATAAGTGTATTTTATTTTCACTCTACCCTCTTATTTCATTAATAAGAGATTTTATGAGGGTAATGGAGCCATGAGTAATGCCTGCGTAATCTGTATTTTTTATGTAATTAATTCCCTAATGTAAAAGAAGTTGATTGTGCTTCGGTGCAACAGTTTTTGTTGGCACAAAGTTGGCAACAACTTGTATACTTTGTGTTAACTTGTTTACAATAGTGTTTAATTTATTTGGTATGTCTAGGGAAAGGGCAGTTCAAGAACTTCCCCCAAATACCCCTGGAAGCTGTGCCAATCGATGTGTTTAAAATCCTTAATAATGCTCAGCTGGGTAGTGTTCGGGTGATAGTGCGTGCATTACACTTAAACCAAAGGTTTTGCTAAGGCCTTTAGTTAACACAATCCCTAGTATGTATGGCAGGCATTATAGCTGTGGCACATCAAAAGATGGCTCTCGTGACGCTTGCATAAAGTAATTGTGGCACTCTTGATGGTAGAACAGTGTGGAACCAATTTTACTATGGGGGCTGCAGTGGTTAGACTACTCTCCTCCCACCAAGACGAACAAGGTTCGATTCCCGGCAGTTTCGCTCCCGGAGTTTAGCGTGTGGGAATCGTGCTGGATGATGCCGCTGGTNCGAACAAGGTTCGATTCCCGGCAGTTTCGCTCCCGGAGTTTAGCGTGTGGGAATCGTGCTGGATGATGCCGCTGGTCTAGAGATTTTCTCGGGGATCTGCTGTTTCCCCTGCCCCTTCATTCCGGCACTGCTCCATATCCACATCTCTTCATCCTCATCAGCTTTCAAGACCTAAGAGTCGCCCAAATCTCTCCACACATTTTCATTGTGCAAGCGACACTACCAGGGGACAGCTTGTCATGTAAATCTCCTGCCGCAATGAAAACTAGGGCAAAGTTTTAACTTGGTCCAGGTCAGATGTTGTTAGATTATGTCCTGGAGGGCAATGAATAGCATAAAAGGCAATACAGTAGAAGCCTGATATAACGCGGCTGTTGGGTGACATAACTCAGACCCGCATTATAGCTTTTCCGTGCTATTCCGGGAGTGACCGAGTTGAGTAAAATAAAACCTTCCAGTTTTCTAATTAGGTGTGGCACCTATCTGTTAAACACGGGGCAAGTGTTTATATTTCTCGCAGTGCCGTAACTCATGAAATGTTTATACCCTTCCTTTTGGAATACTTTTTTTTTATCTGCATCACTGGACTTGACAGCACCCACGGGAGGTAAACAGAAGATGGGAAACGAGGTGACATGATGAAGGGGAGCATCAGCATTCAAGCAAGAACTGCTCAAATACTCTTTCCAGGCAAAGGATGTACTTATTCCACCAAGGGTTGTGTTCACTGCGTGTTTGTCAGTGGGGGTTTTCAGGAGATGGGGGTTTCTCCCCTTTCCCCCCATCTCCCCACCCCCACGCTTGGTTTGGGGGGAAGTGAGGAGAAAGGAAGCTCACAGCCAAATGAAACTAAGCAAAGTTCTAATACATGCTCGCACTGCAGTGCAGGTGCGATCTTTCACTCTGTCACGTGTTGTGCAACATGTTCCTTGCTTGTGTGACTTATTTTACAAAGAAAAAGAAAAACTAAATGAGTGAATTATTTTTGTCGCGCAAAGGAAGGCCACTTTTCTGAATTACAGGGTACAATAGACCTCTTTGTCGCCTTTTACGACAGTATTCCAGCAACTTTTGACTTACTTTATTTAAAGGTTTTGGCATTGAATAATTGTACTAGTTGCTTAAAGTGTTACACAATGCAATGCAGGCATGTTTAATGTTAACTTGTAACCACCAGTTTATGTGTGACAGCAGGACACTTGCAAGTCTGATGTTTGGCTAGGAATGCAGCCGGGCCTTTCCTTATATTGATACAACACCGTGATAAGACGGAAAGGAAGCTGGCCCGCTACAATAACATTTTTTTAGGCCGGTTCACAACCCCAAACAGGTATAATAGGTTCACATAAAAAAAGGACCACCAGGAATTCTTCAGTCAAAGATTAAAAACAATGCAATAACTGCTTTACTGTATGTAATTTTAAAACACAAAATCATTGAAGAACCATTATGAAATCTACCAAAATTAACTTACCTTATATTATTTCTTCAGTAAAGTTGACAACATTACATTTATATAAAAGTCTGACAGTCAATTTAAACCTTATAAACCTTAACATATCAGAATGAAGCTACATAAGATATTTTTTTTTTTTTTTTTTTCCCAAAAATTCAGAAATATTTTTGTTTGGTGAATTAATGCACTGCGTTTCTGTTCCGCATAACGTTTAATGTTCGCCAGGTGAAGTAAGTGAACATGATTGGGTTCACTTTGTCTTTCCAACCATGACATGACTTCATTAATATTGTGGATTACTTGGTTCATGCTTGGGGCTTCCATTTCTTCCTTTTCACTTTGACATTCATCGCAGTCATCATCATCATTATTGTTCCGTACGGCAGCAATAATGTCTTGCTCGCCAACAGTCTCGGAAACAGGCTCACTACTGTCACAGTCAGCCCAGCTCACCAGGTCTCCCAGTCATGCTGATGTCTACAATACAACGTGCAGACTGTACATCGTTGTCAGAAAATCCTAGCAAGGTTTCATCACCCTCAGAGTTCTTCGTCTCGCTAATGGCAAAAGAACAATTTTTCCAACCATGCTGAATGGTTGCCTGACTCACACTTTCCCATGCTAGTCCTACGAAATACATAACTCCCTTGAGGTTAATTGATTTTAAGTAAACCACCATTTCATCATCAGAGTTTACTATTGCGCTTAGCAGTTCTCGGCGGTAGTGTGCTTTGAATGCTTTTATAATACCCTGGTCTACCGGNTCGGCGGTAGTGTGCTTTGAATGCTTTTATAATACCCTGGTCTACCGGCTGGATCAGTGCTGTAGTATTTTTTGGCAAAAACATATCTTTTATTTTTCCATCCCTAGACTGCAGTAAATCAGCTGATGGGTGTGCTGGGCAATGGTCAAGTATCAATAAAGCTTTTTCTTCTAGCTTAAGTGACCGCAGATGGCTTCTCACTGACTGAACAAAACCTTCATTGAACCACTTGGAAAATATTTCACCAGTCATTCAGGCATTTTTTGTGTGCGTGTATGTAACATGCAACAACTTCATATTACATGCTTGAAGCACATTAACTTCTACTTTTTCAAACACAGAGTGGTTTAAGTTTGTGACTGCCTGATTTGTTAGTTGCAAAAAGAAGAGTGTTGTGCTTAAATTCAGACTTATTTTTGGACATCTAGAGATTTTGTAGGAAGGAGCCGAAAATATAGGCAGTTTCGTCACATTTATACACCTAATCATCAGTCAAATTTTTATCACTCATTACTTTTTGCAGTTCTGCAGGAAAGAGTGTTGCAGACAAAGTGTCACAAGATCGTGCTTCACCTTCGATGCTTGCTTGACTTATTCCGTGGCTAGTTTTCCATCGCAAAAACCACCCATCTGAAGCTTTGAAGTCACTGTTGCCATGCAAATTGTGGAATTTCACAACTTGAGCCTTCAAAATAGGTCCAGATAATAGTACACCTTCACTTTGTTTTATTAAAAACCACCTGTAAAGACACTCATCCAGTTCGCTGTCTTCTCCTAGTGTGGCTTTTTTCCTTTGCAGCCCTACATCACTTTCCACAACATCCACAAAACTTCTTAGTTTATGTTCCTCTTTCACCCACTCTCTGATTGTTCCTTCAGGGATACCGCACTCACGTGATAAACTTGCTTTAGTCTCTCCT
Organism: Clitarchus hookeri; assembly: GCA_002778355.1. Taxonomy (NCBI): domain Eukaryota; kingdom Metazoa; phylum Arthropoda; class Insecta; order Phasmatodea; family Phasmatidae; genus Clitarchus; species Clitarchus hookeri. Next base: position 134,470 of record NQII01002024.1, on the reverse strand, counting down.
TTTTTCACACTGTGAATTATTTTTAATTTATCACCTACAGAATAAGCCTTTCCTTTCTGCGACGTCGCACCGCGCAAATGAAACTAATATGGGAAAACAAACAATGTTGGCTGCAATAAATCACAATTAACAACTGCTCATTTCTGCGCTAATTAAGAGGAAGAGAGTGCAACCGCTCCCTCCACCCCCTCCCCCTCCAAACCTTCACCAACTCACGAAGACCCGCCTGCCCGACCACTCGCCTCCTCCGATCACCTGCCAGCCGACCGCATGCCTACCCGACCACATACTTTTTGCCCCGCGGTTTACCTGAATCCATGGTAAACGGGCTTCTACTGTATTTTTAGTGTCTAGTTTTAATTCAGCTCTTACTGTTTTAACAGTGGTGAGCTGGGGTCGTTTGGCTGCGTAGCCTTTTTGTGGAATTTTGTACCAAATACAAGCATGCCACCACTCTTAACTTGCTCCCTATGTGTGCAGAAAATTGATAACTGCGTAGCCAGGGACATAAAATGAATGTTGTGACTTTAAGTGGGCCTCATTTTTAGCTGCAAGTGTTTTTTTGGTGTCTGACGAGATGTTTGATGAACTATTGTTGATTGTCTCGAATGTCATTAGGACTCCAGTATAATTTTTTTTTCTCCGAGTGTACCACGTCTGTGTGTGCAACACCATATTGGATATCATTATGTATCATTTGCATGTCTACAGTTAGGGTAAAACTCAAAGTATCGTGAGCTTCTATGTGGTAGTCATAGTGCTTTGATTATTGGAATGTTTTTAATGTTATTGTTTTGGGAAGTGATCACTGTTATTTCTTCAAGCTTGGTGCTTGTGATAGTTGCTGGGCTCAGTGCTGTTTGGAGTCTACCACTGGACATGCTCTTGCTCCACCTCCATGTAACAGTTTTGTTACGGGTGGGTTTCTGTGATTGGCCGGAGCCTCTAGCCCATCAGAAGCTGACTGCTAGGCACCCGTCTCAGCCGAAATCTCATTTCATGGTTGCTGCTTAAGGCTTCTTGCCATGCTTTTTAGGCATGTATACTATAGCATTTCCTTTTGCAGATAGAGGCTTGTTTCGCAGCTGCACATATTACGATCTGGTGGGGTTAGCCAGTGTGGGGAAGCACATCTTGCACTCTTGTTGGTATGCCAGTGAGTTGTAATAGTTCACATTTGGAATTGAATGCCTACTACCATGCATCAGTAGCAGGGGGGAAACGGGGATGTATTGTGCGGTTGAAATGGGTTTGTGACTTGCTCTGCAGTTAGGAGCAACAATATGCTGGATTGCTGCTGCCTTTTTTTTTCTTTTCTTCTTGGTGTTGGATGGTGAGGGGGGCAGGTGTTGCCATTTATCCTTTTTTGAACTCTTGCAACTGCAGTAGTTTGTGGTATAGTGCTTGTTACAGAGCATGCAGCATTTTTTCTTTTGGTGAAACTATGTGCATTCAGTTGTCAGGTGTTCTGTGCAGAAGTAACATTTGGACTTACATCTATAGTCTGTGCTGTTGTGCCCAGTTTTTCTAATGTTTGGTACACTGGAGAAAACCCTGTGGTCTGTAGTACTGTTCCACACATACCATTAGGTTGTATAGAAGGTGCACTGCTAAGATTTCCTTATTTGTTTCATTGAACGCAAAGTCAACTCGTACCATGTTGGTTGCCTTCTGTATAATATACACATTGGTAGCATTGGCGATTGACTGAAAGTCATGTCTTTCCAGGTTTTATTGCACCATCTTTGTGTCCAGATGATAAGCTTTGATTCCAGACTTGAAAGGCACCTGGTCTGTCTATAGCAATATGCTACCAGGCCAGTTTCTTGGATTACCGCCAGTGCTCTTTGGTAGTCTTTGATACTTTCAAACTGGCACATAATTCCATCAGGCGCTACTCTGTTCACTATGAAATTATTTTTCACTGACAGCAACGTGGTTGCGAATGTGTGATAAGTGTAGTTTGCAGTGTGATACACTGTTATTGGAAGGATATTCTGGCTTTTAGGGGCAGTATGCATGGGATTTGTTGTCCTAATAGGGTGCCTGAGGCTTGTGTTTCTCAGTAATTTTCTGCTTTTTATCCTGTTTCTGGTTTGGTGGGGCCATGGTTCAGCATGTTGTGCACTAAATTTGTAGCCATTTTATTTCACCCTTCCTGGTGAAGGACAGAGTTGTGAGGGGGGGGGGAGAATCAGAACTCTTATTCTTGCCAAACCATCTTCCTTGACTTACCCCTCTACCGGAGACAAGTTTAGGTTTCGCTGACTAATTGATTTAACATCCTAGGCCCTGCTTACACAGCTGATAGCAGTTACCCTGAGTTCTGATGAACTAGGGTTACCATCTAAGTCTTAAAACTGTACTGAACACTAAGGGTGTACTCAATTGCTTCTGTTCATAGTACAAGTTTGGTTGTGTACTGCTGCAGTTCTAAAGTGGCTCACTCTGTGAGTGGCTAATGCTTGCAATAGATTCTTTCACCTTCAGCATTTGTGAGCAACCCCACACTTTACTGCTTAGCATCAGGTCTGGTATACAGGCTGATTCTAAAATCATGGGACAAACTTTGAGGGGTGGTAGAGCTCACTTCAACAAACAATTATTGTATAGGAATATATGGGCGGAAGTAACGCATTGAGGCACGAACACAAACATAACACATGACATGCAAAACATTGTTTATTTACAACGTCGCTGCTAAATGCCTTTTTACAGCAATATTTATAATAATTGCTCAAAATTGCTACCACCGACAGTAATGCAAGCTTGGTAGCGTCGGTGGAGTGATTGGCGAACAGATTCAAATACGCCGGGTATTTCACGCACGCGTGCAGCCGCACAGGATAGTCGAGCAACGAGGTCTTCAATGGAATCAACTGGAGTCTCGTAAATGAGGGCTTTCAAATGCCCCCATAGGACCAAATTGAGACTCGATAAAAATGCATTTAGCGGCGACGTTGTAAATAAACAATGTTTTGCATGTCATGTGTTATGTTTGTGTTTGTGCCTCAACACGTCACTGCTGCCCATATATTCCTATACAATAATTGTTTGTTTTTGTGAGCTCTACCACCCCTCAAAGTTTGTCCCATGATTTTAGAATCATTCTGTATAGTTAGGTCACAATCTGATTTAAATATGGGAGCCATGGGTTTGATCTAAATTTGCAGCACAGTAAGTGGTTTGCTCTGTATAATTTTTCATCCTCATTCAGGGTAAATGCACATGCTGTTTGTTACAGCACACTTCTTGTGTCCTCATTTCATACTCTTGGTATCGTAAGTTTATAAAGTGAAAGATTCTTCTTTACCTGTAATAATTTCAACAAACACAGTTATATCAGTTTAGCAGTTACTGTAGAATACATCACTTCAAAACTAAGGTAAGAGTTCAGTGCTTTCTNAAACACAGTTATATCAGTTTAGCAGTTACTGTAGAATACATCACTTCAAAACTAAGGTAAGAGTTCAGTGCTTTCTCGATAAAGGTATATTTTACCCATAAGTGTTATAATAACCATTACTAAGAAGGATATCAGTGTGTGTTATTATGTGCCTTGTTTCAAGTTTAACTTAATANAAGTGTTATAATAACCATTACTAAGAAGGATATCAGTGTGTGTTATTATGTGCCTTGTTTCAAGTTTAACTTAATAAATGGAAACAAAATATTCAGAATGAGGCTGAACAATGGGGACAAACTTCAGGAGGTGATTTCTGAAAGAGAAACAAACAAAAAATTCATATCAACAGATGACCGGAAGTGCTTAGAAATACTTTAAAATGTACATAAACACTGTGTCGTGTCCCGGTTTAGGGATTATAGCACGACATTGGCTCACATCCATCACCCCCTCACACCATCCCCACCTCGCGCACTTCGCTAGGCGCCTTCCAGGCGGCACGTGGAACCACAGGCAGGTGGAAAATTTCGGGACACGTGGAGCTGAAGCGAAG